>JAWZYT010000594.1:0-137798 GCA_034508575.1 Petrolisthes manimaculis | reverse complement strand
TTTTCATCGATCAGTTTTTCTTCCATTATATTATTGTTTTCTAGTTCTGTGTCCATTTCTCACCAACACACATAAACATCAGACACACATTTTAGTCAACCTTGGACAACAAACATATTCTCAAGAGAGTGTGGAATAAGGGGACAGGCTTGGGGGGGGGGGGGGTTGGGGGTGCAGGAGTAGGGGGACAGGCTTGGGGGGATTTTGGGAGGGTTAGGGGTGTGTGGGAATAGGGGGACAGGCTTGGGGGGATTTTGGAAAGGTTAGGGGGTGCGGCAATAGGGGGCCAGGCTTTTTACCCACCCCAAGCCTGTCCCCCTATTCCTGCACCCCCCAAGTCCCCCCCAAGTCTGTCCCCTACTCCCACACCCACTTAAGAGAGTTCATTGTCCCTCCAACATGCCGTGGCTTGTGTGAGTGACGAAGTAATAATTATTGTTCTTTTTCTGTCATTATCTCTACCCACCATCCATCCATCTCTACCACACAGCTGTCAAAGTGGTCTCTCTTTCTTCTCTCTCTCTCTCTCTCTCTCTCTCTCTCTCTCTCTCTCTCTCTCTCTCTCTCGTCTGTTACAGCAAAGAGTGGCCCTCTGTGTTGTCTGTTACTGCCCTCTATTGTACGACACTACCTGGCCACATATATTGCAAGGATATGTTTGGTTTATATACAGTTCTTGACATTTAAAGCTTTGTGTTAGTCCTAGCCAGTAAAATGGTGCATAGTGCTAAACTCACATCTCCATATATGTTTGTAGTTGGTAATAAATATAAAGGTAAACATGTTTTTATCGTCCCGGCACTCGATACTAACTAAGCCTTTGATGGTGGTAATAAGTCTACGGGTGCATTCACTCTGTCTGCGGTGTGTTGCTATCCAATACAGTGTTGCCAGAGACAGGAGGATGGCAACACTGTCCTCTGAAGCACCTCATTAGCCATCATGAAATTCGCAATGGAGTCTTATTCTATTTCATTGTCTATGTAAATATGGAATAATATTTTATATGTATGACTCAATGCACGTGTTTTCAGTGACGATTGTTAGTGCTATTTGTGTATAATGTAAATTCGTATAATTATGTTGGAAAATGTAGGTCCTTCACTTTACATTCTTACTTATTAATTTACCGTGTTTAATTTAATGATAACTACAGTATAATGTGCATTGCAAGGGTGCCATATATGCCATAAACAATATAGTTTCATAATAAATAGATTGATAGGCAACAAATATCTGCTTTTGAAACCGTAATGTGGTTATAATACTTGCAATAAGGAGTAGCATCATGGCGAATACTGGCATCATCTTGACTGTGGCTCTCAGCTTCATGTAGAGATGTAAGGGAGACAGTTGCCGTATAGAGAATTTTGATGACTACATATTTACACATAATAACAACACACAAAGTACTCGATGTCAGTAAAGTATATTTGTAACGGCACTATACACCAAACATAAATATATATATATATGAAAATATACATATAAGGAAGCATTGTACTTACTACATTAATTTAAGGAAACCGGGTACAAACTGGCATCGAGCCCAGCTGACACTCCACCACACACATACACACACACACACAACCAATGGCAACTCTAGGCCTTCTGCTCACCAGCCAATGAAAACCCACGAGTTGTTATCAGTGTCCAATCAACGATGTCTTATTATTAGGTGAGAATAGAGGAAGGGGATGAAGGGGTTGATGGGGGAAGGGTGAGGGGGAATGGAGGAACCAGGGGGAATGGGAGAATTGGGGATGGGGCCCGGTGGGGGATTACGTTAGTATGAAAACAACAGTGGTAGAGTGAGGTAGTGTCGGTCCCCTAAACGAGATGAAGTTAGTCGTGTTCTGGTGGTGACTGAGGGAAGTTTATTCACCAACACCCACCACCTACCACCTTTGTCTTCGTAATGGTTGTGGTGGTGTTGAGGGGCATCGTAGTGTGGTGTCTGACGGCGACGCTGCTGGTGGTGCATGTACTAGCCACGGTTGCTAAGGGAGAATACATATAAAAACTTGACAGAAGCAGATACCACCGCAACAACTGTCACAACCGATGACACCACGCATGGTAGGTGCACTTTAACGTACTTTATAATATTATATTATTATTATTATTATTATTATTATTATTATTATTTGATTCCTCTGTAGCTTAAATGATTGGTTTTTATCTGAATTAAAACTTGTCCAAAGGTTTGTGGAGCCGATGGTACAGACGAATACATTTAATGAATTTCGTGTGAGGTAAATCTTCTCCTTTAATTAATGAGGTTTCTCTTCTTTATATGGTGTTTTTGTCTTTATTATACATTTTAACATATATTTATATGCTGTCAATTTGGTATACGTGTCTTTGGTTTTATATTAGTCATAGAGATTATTAGAAGTTTGACACAACGGGTTTAAATTTTGTTTAATAATACCAGTGTTTATATTTCACTATTACAAACAACTTTTCTATATACTATTTGCCTCTGAAATCCTGCTGTGGCAACTTGTAAAAATTTACCGATCAGTCCCATTTTAGCATGCATGTATAAATAATTTCGAGTGATATTAACTCAAAATCTGAGTAGAAACACTATTGAAAGTAACCTATAGTTGCAAATTCTTCCTATGTCTTTATTTCTCGTTCACGTATGCTATGGAACTAGGAATTTGTTGCTAACGTTACTTGCATCACTGAGCAAAGGTACAGATATGGTGCGACCTTGATGAACCTTGAACTGTGTATACAGTATAATGTGTGTGTGGAAAGGAGAGTTTTATGAGGTGTGACAACTGTGTGTGTGAGCGTGTTCGAAAAGGAAAGTTTATTAGGTCTGTGTGTAGAAAGGACAGCTGTATTAGCCTAGATATGTGTGTGTGTGTGTGTGTTTAGAAAGGATGCGGGTGAGCTGAGGGAGGGGTTTGTTTAATACAACTGAGTGGGATGTAATGGTGGGTGTCACAACAAGTGTTTGGGCTGTCAGTGTCAGTGGTGTGTATTGTTTCTCTTCTCTGCCATCCATTTTTCTCACTTGATTATACGTTGCCTTAGCCTAGTAGCCTCTTTATCTTCTCCGTCAGTATAGTTCACAATAATTCACAAAGTTTCCCATGTTTTTGAACAAACAAAATTTTTAATGAAAAGTATAAGGATAATCATAAGGCTACTGTTTCTTGAGCGAAAATCACTGGATTCTGTGATATAACTTCTCAGCAAGCGTAACTGTGCATACCGGGACATGCTACCGGGACTGAGAAAAACAGTATGAAAGTACGCCATGCATACTCCATCCTAAAATTAATTCACAGTCATTTTCACCATCTGTCACAATACTACCGGTACTTACTGCAGCAAAACACAACACTACACTACCTGCATCACTCCAATTACCACCGCCCCTGCCACCATCACTTACAACACTACCACCATCACCTACGTAGCAACTACCGGTACCACTACCACCAATAAATCTTTACCACTTAGCACACACGCACACACATAATAATAATAATAATAATAATGATAAACAGTTTAGATATATGTAATGTATTCTTTAATTGTAGTGGATGTTCTTAAGATGATGTAGTCATGTAGCCTAATGGTGAGTCACCCCTCCGTGCACAGTCTGACCGTGTATCAGTATAAATTACTATAATAAATCGGATACGACATTACAGTACCGGTGTTATAGGTCCTGTTGCATGTAAATAGACTATAGTAGCTACCTGTATGTATCGTACTGCATTAGACAACTTTTTAAGATTAATACTCTCTCTCAACCTTCCCTACTTCCTTATCTCTTTCCTATTTATAATGATCCCATTCCACCTTCCCTCCTTCCCTATCTCATTCCTATTTATAGCTATCCCATTCCACCTTTCCTCCTTATTTCTTTCCTGCTTGCTGTCACACCTCTCTATCACCTTTCTCTGGCGCTATATGACCTCGCTGTTGCGGCGCCTAATATCAATCCATCATCATCTCTCATTCTCTTTCTCTCTCTCATTCTTTTTTCTTAATAATTCTCCATGTAGACTTTGGCCAGTCTCCAGTGAGGGGGAATAGATTGTGTGTGTGTATGTGTGTGTGTGTGTGTTCTAGATTTATATATAGTTTAGGTGTCGTGTGTGTGGTGGGTGTGTTTGGTATTATACTGTATGTGGTCAAGATACAGTTCTTTAGTACCTCGTGTGTGTGTCCCTTCAGAAAGAGTAACTGGCCGCCTTTGTGTGTGGTGACAAGAGGACGAATTGAGTGCAGCTTATCTTCTCTCTCTCTCTCTCTCTCTCTCTCTCTCTCTCTCTCTCTCTCTCTCTCTCTCTCTCTCGTAAACCGCAGTGAGATGTGAAAGGGTAGAGGAAAGACTAGCGAGGAATATAAAACTGAGTGAAGTAGAAGGTAACGATGGTGTACGAAGGGTCAAATTCAAGGACATTGGCATAGTGCACCCGGAGCTTGTTGTTAGACCAGTTTGGCGGGCCACGTACAGTACTGTAGAATGTACAGTACACTGTAGTTGTTACACCGGACATTATGGATGTATCTGACACTTGAACGGGGCCCCTCACTGAGCATACTGTAGGGGAGGATGAGGTGGTGTGTGTACTGTGTAGTGGCGGAGCGGACGCGTCTTACCATAATATGCCTGATTAGGGGCATCTTTCACATGTGTATGCTATGCTTGATTAGGGGCTCCTTTCACATGTTTATGCTATGCTTGATTAGGGGCCTCTTTCATATGTTTATGCTATGCTTGATGAGGGTCCCTTTCACCTATGTTTGTATGTTAGGCCGATGTCCGCAAAGGTACAGTGAGCACCAAGTGTTGTCGTGTCGTGAAAACATTAGGCTATGACGACGAGCTAAACACATTCTTAAGTCAGTTCGTAAGTAAATTGCTGCTCTGTAGCGATCTCCTTAAAGCTGTTATTGATAGTGATTTTGATTATGATAATGAAGACCAATATTAGTAAGCCAAAGTCAGGGATAATTGACTTACGCGAGGCTCCTGTCGTATTATAATGCCTCAGTGATTTAAGGCATCTTATTTCATACTTACTTAAGCAATATAGTTTCTAATTTCAGTAGCGAGGATGTTTGAATCATTAGTATGGAATTCGAGAATCGCAGAAATCCTGGGATATTGTAGTCCTAATTATTAACCACTAATGAGTAAATAAATCGTGTAATAAGCTCATTAATGAGTAAATAAGTAAATAAATAATGTGATAAGCCTACTACGCACATGTGCATCAACGAGAGGGTTAGGTAAAATTATTTTCATATTAAAAATCCAACAACAGGTGTTCCATCTCTCTCTCTCTCTCTCTCTCTCTCTCTCTCTCTCTCTCTCTCTCTCTCTCTCTCTCTCTCTCTCTCTCTCTCTCTCTCTCTCTCTTTCAACATTATCATAACACAGAACACATATAGACTACCATCATATCACTACAAGCACAGTCAGTGAGCATAAACATACGGTTTATAATTACCCCATGTAACATCTACATTATACGTACAGTAGAGCGTACATTAACAGTACACATCAGCGTTGTCAATTTGGTGTCTGGCCAAGGTTCATGTGCTGTCGTCCGTGCTGCTTGGTAATTAATTAAGTGAAAGGGAGTAACACTATGCGATGTGACGATATGATTAATAAGAGATAGTATAAATTAATGTAAAGTAGGGTGTGTATACTTACTGCCTATCATCATAACATGCCTCCGGGTGTGCTCGGGTTATCTGTCTTCTGGTAACTACTGTATTTATAATACTGTACATTTTTTATACACACCAATGACATGCGCAATCCCTCGGTGGTTGGTTGGCTGCATCGGTCATTAACACACACCCATCATTATCATAAAAGCATCATTGCTCATACTGCCAAGGCCACGCCAACCACTCGCATTGGTGATCGATGTATACATACCGGTACATACATACCGTACCCGGTACATGCTGCAAGAAACAGACATAGACACACATGTATCCCTAATAAATATACATGCCCTTCAGTGTGTGTGTGTGTGTGTGTGTATAGAGAGTGAGACGGTGGTTGAGTAGGCTAGGTACGGTTGTAGCCAGAGAGAGGATGGAGTGTGAGGAGGGATAGGATAGGGAGGTGGGAGCACAAAATGAGAGCGTGGAGATGGAATGGGAAAGGTCGATGTTTTTGTTGTGAGGAGAAGACGTTAACTTATAGTGTTGGGACAAGTCCTTATAATGACCCCATGTGCTCGGCTTTGCTTTTTTTTTCTGCAATGTCGTGTCAGATTTGGTCTCATGATTTCTTTTCTTGGAAACCATATTTCTCGGAGGTTTATTTTTGTTGTGTTAATGTTTTTTTTTTCTCTTGAGTGTGGAGGTTGTACAGAGGTGAAGAGGGAGTGAGGAGTATAATACAGACTGTGAGAGGGAGTACAGAGTGGGAGTAGGAGGGTGTACACTGGGAGGTTAGAGAGGGAGTGAGAGGGTGTAAGTACAGACAGAGTGGGTGAATAGACAGGGGGAAAGTGAAGGGGAGTTTGTGACTGTCTGTCCTGTGCCAGCCTGTCTGACCAGTGCTTGTTGCTACCCGGCCCCTCTCCCAACCAACCACCCACCCACCTTCCTTCTTCTCCCACCAGAGTCACCACCAACCTTTCTCTTCAACCATCATCACCTTTCCACTAAAACACCCTCCTCTATCACCATCCTCCTCCCACCACTACCACCCTTCCTCCTCCATGCACCACTACCACCATTCTCCCACTACCACCACCACCCTTCTTCACCACTACCACCACCACCCTTCTTCACCACTACCACCCTTCCTCCACCACTACCACCATTCTCCCACTACCATCACCGTCACCCTTCCACTATCACCCTCCCTCCTCATCCACCATCCTTCACCACGCAGATGGAGTGATGAACTGTAATATTTTAATTAACAGCTTCATGATATATGATGTCGAGATGGAAGTCAATGAACTCTGTCCCATACTGTCGACTCAGATATAATTTTTTTCATATAGCCTATAATTATCAACTGCACACATTCCTCCTCTCAACATTTACTTTATCTCTCTACTTCCATCCCTCCCTTCCTTTCTTCCTTCCTTCCCACCCTTCGTTTTCTATTTCCAATCCTTCATCACCTATCTCCCTCACCCACTCACTCCCCCTCCTTCCCGTCACCTACTGTCATCACTGGGACTTTCTTCCCTTAAAAGCCTCCTCAGTTCTCGGTAACTCGCGTTTTTTGGCATCGTCGTCTCACCTCGCCCTCCCTACCTCCCTCCCTCGTTTCTCCTTTACCTCTCCCCATCATAACTCCTCCCCATAACCCTCCCTCCCTCCCTCTACAGTCTACACCTTTCCTCCCAATAGCCTAACCTTTCACCTATTCCTCTTTGATTCGTCTGCCCATCCATTTCCTCTCTCAGTAACTACTTCAGCTGATCTTCGCTAACCTCCTTCCCAGCTACCTGCCATTATAACCCCGACCTCATGCACTCGACGCTTATCCAGTCTCATACTTGCCAGGGCTAGCATACTTTTGGTGAATTGGAGTAATTTGATTCCTCCAAAGTATTCCAGGAAACTGCAGGACCAGATTAACAAATAGAATAATGGGCCTGGAATAGTTTCGAGGAATCGACTGCTCCAGATTTTCCAACAGCAAATTACATTCATCCTTACAACGGTAATAGGTTCTGAGTGATCCATTGATAAAATACGAGTGTTTAATTTGGAGCAGCTGCCAGATATTGCTACACTCCAGCAAATTTGGTTGGAGTCTTTTCTTGAGCAACTGTACAACCCTCTTAATAGGCTACTCCATCAAGCTATTTGAAACAGACCTGAAACTTATTATGCGTCCATGGCTCGTGACTAAACACACTATGTCGACCACAGTCTTGTCACGCTTTTATTTTTCTCTATCCATACTCGGGCTCTCTCCACTCTCACGTTCTTCCTTCATCCTCCCCCTCTCTCTCTCTCTCTCCTTTCCGTCCGTCCGTCACTCTCCCCATCACTTTTCTCGACTATTTTTTCTCCCTTCCCTCTCCCACCTGTCACACCCCATCCCCGCACCATTTCCACCCTCTCCCCGTTTTTGTTTTTGCTCCATACACCACCACGCCTCTCATAACTACTAACTAACTGTGCCGTCTCTCTCTTCACTGTGTGTATGTGAGAGAGTGAGTTAGATCGGGATTGTATGCTTGTCTCTCTCTCATCAATGAAAGTCGAGAACAGAGAGAGAGAGAGAGAGAGAGAGAGAGAGAGAGAGAGAGAGAGAGAGAGAGAGAGAGAATAAGCGTCTCTCCCTTTCTCATTCTGTTCTCGAACTTTAACTTCCATTCTTTAATTTTTCCTCCTCCCATTGGTTCTAAAAATACCTCTTCCTTCCTTTGTTTTCCCTTCCCACTTTCCTTTGTCTTCCCTTCCCCCCCATCCTTTGTCTTCCCTTCCCCCCTTTCCTTTGTTTTCCCTTCCCCTCTTCCTTTGTTTTCCCTTCTCCCCTTCTTTTTATTTTCCCTTCCCCGTCTCTCTTACGCTTCTTTCTTTTTCGTTCTCATCTCTTGCCTACTTATATATGCTTGTTATTTATACCTTTCTGCCCCATTACGCCCATCACTACCCTCAGTTAAGGACCCTGTGATCGTGTATGAAACTTGGAGGCTTCTACTGATTCCTCCTGACCATGCCACGATACAAGCTCCTTCCATATAGGTGTGTGTGTTTCGTGGCAATATATGAAAGACACATTTACCTCCAATTTTCTGTCTACATCACAGGGTCCTTAATAAGTTTGAAATGTTCCTGTGTTCAGACCTGTTGGTTGCGAGGGTGTGAACGATCCCTCCCCTCATCTCTCTCTCTTTCTTTCTCTCTCTCTCATAAATATATCATCGAGTTTAGGGGATGTTGTGTTGTGTGCATCCTTCTGTTGGTGATGTCAGAGAGGGGGATGGGGTGTAGCTGACATCACTAGGTTGGTGGTGAGTGAGGGAGGGAGAGGATGCAGCTATGAGTGATGGATGAGAAGAGGAGAGAGAGAGACAAGGACTGGCTACATGTACAGTCGTGGACACAAGTTTCAATACGCATATGGGTCTAATGTTTTGACGTTGCCATATGAGGTTATTGTTTTGAACAGTCAATAGCTGCTTGTAATAAATTAGAAGATGGTACTTAACCTACGTAATGGAAAGTTTTTCAGTTTACACAAGTCATTCCAGTGTGGATTATTATTATTATCCACGACTTTACGTAACATATATAAGAGTGAGGGATGGAGGGGCAGAAATGTTGAGCATATTATAAGGTGGTGATGACAAAGTGAGAAGGAAAGAGGGGGGATCTTAGGATTGTAGAGATGAGTGAAATGCGGTAATGAGGAATAGCAGGAGATGATTGAAGGAATGTTTGGAATAAATGAGCTGTGATAATGCTAGGTATTTTGTGAGGTAGACGTAGGGGTGGAAAAATCAAGTGCAGGAAGGTATAGACAGACCTACCGTACGTAGAAATAAGACAGAGCAGAGAAAAGAAAGGTTGTTAGGAAGGGAAGGGAGAGAAGAGCGAGGTAAACAATATAGGAAGGTAAGAAGGTTAAGACTAGAATTGTAAACAGTCTCATCTCTCTCTCTCTCTCTCTCTCTCAGGTAGGCTATATAGGAAGGTAAGGGTAAGACTAGGATTATAAGCAATCTCTCTCTCTCTCTCTCAGGTAGCCTATATAGGAAGGTAAGGGTAAGACTAGGATTATAAGCAATCTCTCTCTCTCTCTCTCTCTCTCTCTCTCTCTCTCTCTCTCTCTCTCTCTCTCTCTCTCTCTCTCTCAGGTAGCCTATATAGGAAAGTAAGAAGGGTAAGACTAGGATTGTAAGCAAAATTCTCTCTCTCTCTCATCGTGAGTGAAGGAGGGGATAGGGTAGAGAGGAAACTGTGAAGGGTCAAAGGTTAGGCTGGGAGAGAGAACATTTTGGGTCACCACCATCACCACTCCACCCACCACCAATCTGAAGCAACATATTCCTCGAATCTATTCTAGGCAACAGGATTAGATCAACCAAAATAATGGTGTCCTGTTGCTGAGAATAGTTTAGAGGAAATTGGTTGCTCCACATTTACCAATAATATAAATACTCAGCAGCAAATCCGAAGAGAATTAGTTTTATTATTGGCATGTAAATGATGTAAAATAATAATTATGATAATAGTAATAATATATTTGGAAATATGTATACATTTCATAAAGTATCGATATCTGTTATGTAAAGCTAACTAAATATTTCACCCTTTCATCGATCGGCTACCAGATAAAAGACACGTGTGGCTCATTATAAAGGAAAATATTATCTCTTGTGTCTAGCTTTAAAATCACTGGCATGTGGATTCTCTTCAAGGGAGATACACATCAAGACAGTAAAAACAAACTAAAGTTCGTGTTTACGACAAAACCAGACCCAATCTCTCTCTCTCTCTCTCTCTCTCTCTCTCTCTCTCTCTCTCTCTCTCTCGTGGAATTAATTTGGCGTTAATAATGTTACTCATAATAAAATCCCTTCCTACATTACAAAGGTAATTAAATATATAATAAAAATAATAGTACCTAGTGAACAATATGATTAGAATATAATTTCCGGATTTTCATCATTATATTTGTATACCAGTATGTATATCTATATATATGTAGTGTATGAATGTATTTATGTATGTGTGTATGTTCCTGGAACTATCCATTTATCTAACTCGTGTCAACTTCAGCCAACCAACTAACTATACCCAGCCACACCCACTCCAAGGACACAGACAGCCAACCAGCCAGCCTTGCGGAATGCAGTGGTGTGTGTGTGTGTGTGTGTGTGTGTTATATCTGTATGTTTGTAGGGTATATATTTCTGTATGTATGCATGTCTCTATCCATCTAGATTTATCTAACAGTGTCAGCTAACTAATGTGTGTGTGTGTGAGTGTGTGTGTGTTAGGACAAGATGGAGGCATGAGTACATAATTATAGTGTGTAAACAACAAGATGAATGGATGAATAGAAGGACACACACACACACACACACACACACACACACACACACACACACATTCACTGTCTACATAGTTTGGCTGCATAGATTGAGTGAGTGAGTGAGTGAGAGTCATACCAAGAAAGACTTAGGAGTGAGTGAGTGAGAGTCATGCCAAGAAAGACTTAGGAGTGAGTGAATGTGTGATTGATTGAGGGTAAGAGTGAGTAAGTGATGGAGAGAGTGAGGGTAGGAGTGAGTAAGTGAGGGTAGGAGTAAGTGAGGGTAGGAGTGAGTGAGGGATTGAGTGAGGGAGGGATTGAGTGAAGGAGAGAGTGAGGGTAGGAGTGATTGAGGGATTAGCCTAGTGCAATTCCCAGAAAGTCTGAGGAGTGAGTGAGCTGACAGGGATGAGTAAACAATTTGACTCTAATCTTTCGTTTCGTCTCATATTTTCCTAGTTATCGATTCCTTCTAGAGTTGCTTAGGCTGTGGGGACCAACTCTAGTGGATAAATTGACGAGTTATTGATTCTCAAAATGTTACAATGTGTGTTTGTAAATGTACAGCCGGTAGCATTAAATTTGCGTCCATCTCATGAGTCATGCAATTAATACTGCAAATATGACCAGATAAAGTTACATCCTGAACCAGTATCTGTTCTAACAACATACAACATACTACGTACGTGAGAAGTATGCAATATAAATAATATTAAAATATTTGTAGGTGGAAATGAAGCGAACTTATGTTGGCGACTGTACAGTACAGTGTAAAGTAAACTCGTGTTTTGACAAAGTGTAATGATAAAAAATACGACAAATAATTCATCATGTTAAAAGGATAGACAAGTATTTCCACCTCCACTCTGCTTGGCGTTCATTAGGCTATGATGGGTTGTTAGTGTAGCCTAGCCTATTCACAATCGATAGCATAAATTGGCTCACATAGGCTAGGCTACCACGTGTGTTGTATTTTCTTGCCATGATTTGGTAGCGTTGTCATCTAGCCATAATAACATCCAAATATCATATTAGGAATTGGCTATTTGTATCCCATATCTAGCATAATAACATTCAAATATCATTGGAAATTGGCTATTTGTACCGTATATCTAGCCATAACATTCAAATATCTTTGGGAATTAGGAATTGGCTATTTGTACCTTATATTCATAAATTAACTCTTCATCAGATACTGTTACACCATCAACACTCAATACACTTGTCTATAGCTTTACTTTTATTAGGATACACACATTGCAAAGAAGTCAATTTAGGCTACGTGTATCGTATGCTACTGAATGTGCGGTACCTTAAATTTCACACTTCTCTTGGATGTGGCATAGTAAAGTATTCTGCCTCGTCCGTTGTCTGGCAAATATCACCAAGTCGGAATTTCCTCCACAATATATAGATATATAAATAGCTTCCTCCCTATCACCAGCCAACTGCTATCCTCTCCCTGAAAAGCCGCACCTTTGCCAACAACACTTAGTCTAACCTACTCACTTCATTATAGTATCCTACATGAAATAGGTAAGTAATTATGGTAAACAGAAACAATAAGAAGCAAATCATACCGTATTTTAACGGGTTCAGGATTGACATTCAATTTCAGACAGACAAACGGAACAAACACAAAAACTTTTGGAGGTAATAATCACGGATGTGGAGGATGGTTTATTTATGCTGGTGCGGATGAGATACTTTATAGTAGAAATTGTGTGTGTGTGTGTGCGTGTAGGAAGGGGGAGTTCGCCGTGACGTCTGGCGCCACGGCGCCGGCAGTCACTGGTGACACACACAAACACACACGCTGGGAGTTCCCTGCACCACACCTGACACACACACACACTTCGACTATCCCACCCACCAACCCAAGCACTTTTTCCTTGTATCCACATGCACTACCATTCACTAGTCTAGCTCTCATATCCACTCCTGTTACTTTCAGCTGTGTGTGTGTGTTACCACCACCTGTACGATGTATTACTTTCACTTTCCCCCGGACGCCGCCTGCCCTCTGAGTCAGACTTCTCTCGTGAAAGTTATCAGTCAGTCTTTCTCTCCTAGTTTGCCTTCCTATCCTACCTTCACCCTACAGTACAGCCTAAAAGAAAAGAAAAAGAAGAAAATTACTCTTGTCACTTTTTTGCCAAGTCATGAACCACATACAGTATGGTACCGTAAGCTGCACGAGTCTTTAACTGAAGCACCAGAGAAATATATTGAAATGCCTGCTGAATGTTGTAATTTTGTTTGATGAATGTGTTTGTTTAAAGACAACCTTTAGACCTTTATTATATTATGTTGTTGGCGAGTGTATTACAGCTAAGGACACATGAAACAGTCACTTAAAACGGGCCCCACAGAGAGAATAAATGAAGAACTCTGCTAGCCACGTCTATAATTTTTTTTATAGTCCAGTTGTCTTTGCCTTGATATGTCTCCTGTAGTTACATGTGTCCGCAACTGTACTTCCTCACACATAGGTCATCTACCTTTCCCTGTCTGGCTGTTTGTTCATCCCCCGAGTTCACTATGTAACCTTGCACTTTAGGGTAGATACCGGTATGGGTGGTGGTTGGGGGTGGCAGGATTGTGGGTGAGTGGTGTGGGTTGTTGTGGCCTGGGGCGGCGGCGACGGCGTCCTAGCTTGCCTCTTTCCTCTAACCTCTTCCTCTTTGCCATACCACAACGCCTTGCTACATCCTCTTCCTCATTGACGTCTTCATCTTTCAGCCATTGTTTTTCCACATATATTGTGTTTGTTTTCTCATCTTCTTTCTCCTATTCTTTCATTTTCCTCCTCCTTCCATGTATTATTCCACTTCCTGTTTATCTTCCCTCTCAGCCTCCCCCTTTTTTTTCACGGGACTTGGCCATCCTTCCTGTCTATCTTACCGTCCCTGCCATGAATGGGAGAACATCTGTTTGTTTTGGGCGATTCTTCGGTGCTGATGCCAGCAAGCTTTGTGAGAAAGTCTCCGGGCACAAACCACCACATTACCCTGACTTGACGACTCGTGCCATGAAGCTCGACCCCTGGCGCGATCCAGACATTGGTTTTCGTTCACTATACTACTACCGAAATTCAAAGTCTGTAACCTGCATCAACTTCACAGTCGTGCATAGTCGTATTGTAGGTGTCACAACAAGAGATAATGGACAATACTGCAATGATTTATGATTGAATTTCGAGTTGATTAGACAACAACATATACAGTATTGATCGTTGATATTATATTGTGTGACGGGTGTGGATAGACTGAATTGTGTTCTAGGTAGGAACCCAAAAACAGCCAGGCTACTGTTAATCTGGCCTGGTACATGCACATATGTTAATTTTATTCAGTATAACACTGTTGTGCCACAGCCTTAATAAGGGAAACATTGTCATTTATTTCAGAGGAAGAATTATGTACTGTACAATGTGTACCCATTCTGAGTGTTAAACGTAAGATTTTACAAGCTCTATATTCACGTCTATTTGCCAACACTTCAAATATAATACTGTAACTGCATACATGTGTTTTTGTTGCAGGAGGTGAGGTGCGGTGCTACTGCAACCTTCCTCGGTGCGTGACGCAGGGATACATGTGCAAGAGTGTGTTGGGAGCATGCTTTACCCGCAACACACCCACACCGACCCACTCCTACACCCATATACACCATAACAACAAGCAGTACCGCCACTGGGCCCCTATGCATGGCTGTCTTGAGCTGCTGCCAGAGTGAGTCATTCAGATTACATTTAACATGTACAGTGAATCCCAAGGGGAAATCTTAACCTGACTTTAGGAGGTGTGTGTTTTGTTCTGAGAGACAAATGGTACAGTATATTAAATTTCATCTGGTTTGCCAGATGTCCTCATTACAAATTGTTAGCTTACTCGGGAGGCCGGAGGGAATTGGATTATAGGATGGAACACCTGCCTAGAATATGTTAACTATATACAGTATAAGTACTGTAACTGAAATGCGACTGATATTGCAGCGACTCCGTGTAAGTACTTATTAATGCTACCTCTGATGGAAATGGTCATAAACATTGCCTGTAGGATCAGTCATTTTTGCACTTGAAGAGTAACTTTTTCGTGTAGTGGTAGTGAAGTACAGTAAGTGAATAAGATGAAAAAGTATTGGTGTTTACAGTGTGTGTGTGTGTGTGTGTTTACTTGACAGATGAGGCATCAGCACTTTTGTTGGTGAATGTACATTAATTTTGGCTTTCTTACTGTGTACCTCTACTCCCGAACTGTCACCCAGTTACAGAGAGAAGGATGTAAGAATAAATAAATCTTGAATATTGCTACTATCATGTCACTGTCGAGGGTGTTAAACTACATTTGATGGCTTTGATTAGCTCCTACAACTTTGTTTGGAAAAAATAACTATTCTTAGCTCATCATTTAGCCTAATTAGACTCCATTTCCCATCCATTAGGTGGGGAATGCACAGGGATTCTGCCTCATATTCGCCTGTGGATATATGCTTCTTACATTCTCATTTCTACTTATACTTTTGATGAATTTATTTAATATCCTTTTCATCAGTATCGACCTTCATTCATTATTTCTATTAGTGTGTATTCTGCTTACTTCAGATTTAGATAATCAGGGGTGTTAAGTTTACCGACATATACTGTAAGTGTGTGTGTTTGGCAAGAAGTACCGTATATTATGTTAATATTGCTCCGTGCATTGTAATAAGTACTGTAGAGAAGGGAGATGTTAATTTTGGCTAACAATAGTGTGTGTGATGGCAGGGACAGACAAAAGGAGTGTGCTAGTAAAGCCGTGTTGCTGCCACAGAAGGTTACAAGGGCGTCAACATCCTCACAGCAACCATCCCAGTCGGACCCAGACCTCACCTGCTGCAGCCATGACATGTGCAACTACAGAGACTTTGATGTCTATATACAAGTGGACAGAGGAGCCATCAACTCTCACACAGGTACAGTGAGTGAAGTTATGTAGGCTACAGTCTTGTTGTTATTGTTATTGTTGATTCAGTGGAATTTCACAGGTTATGAGAATTTAGTTTGTACTCACCTGTACAAACAATTCTAGACAATTTAGCAACTTGACACTGACCCTGATGGTGGTACCAGGCATGTATTGGTATGAATGTGGTTACTGGCCAATTATAACACATGAAACACTGGCCAAGTATAGCACATAACACTGGCCAATTATACAGTACAGTAGTACATGAGACATTGGCTGATGTAACATGGGGCAGCAGTCCAGTACAGTATAGATAAAGGTGATTTTTGTAACATATACCATTAGACCTACACAGTAATGATCCTCCTTGTGCAGACATGAAGAAAAGACGGGACTCAGAGATGGAGTCGCTGTGGTTCCGGGCAGCCACCATTGCCGTGCCCATTGCCGGTGGATTCATCTTCATCGTGTTGGTGTTGGTGGCAGCAAAGATGCTCGCCAAGGAGAACATGAGACAGAGATTGGCACAGGTAGGAAGAACATTTTCACTGACTCACCCTCCCTTCACTCCAGTATTAGCCTATGCAATTGTTAAGAAGGCAAGGCTTGGAGGAAGTCACACCTCTGTTCCTCCCACCACCAGACTGTCAGACAAGATTTTATGATATAAAACTGACTAGAATGGCCTTACTCATTTCTCTGTAATGTAACATATAACATTTTTTGATTGTGGTGTCATTTTAAGTGATAAGGAAACCCAAACTGAAGTATATTTTAACATAATTATACATTTATTTTTATACACAGCAGGTGCTGGGGGAGCGTTACCTGAAAGCTCCACTGTACCCTGTGAGGGCAAGTGCACCCCCTCCCTTGCACCATCACCACCACCACCACCCTATTTGTTACCACCCTCACCCCACCAAAACTCCACCCATACCCCACTTCAACCCCAAGAGTGGCTACCAGGACAACCCCACAACACACTACAGGCTGCCTGAACACCAGGACTGTACCAACTCAGAAGAACTAAAGCCTCTAAATACTGTCACCATCACTTTACCCGATGAACAACAACAGTGTCACCAGAAGGAGTCGGACTCTATGTTACCTACTTGAGAGGGCGGATGGTTGTATTAAATATGGTTTAGAATTAACACTACCATTCTGGGGATGGTTTATTGATAATAGTGCAAACTCATGTCTATTAAAGAGATGGATACCTTATTCCTTGATCCCTTCGGTATCAAGAAACAGAGGTCTTATCTTTTATAGCTACATACATGCCTGGCTGCATAAATATGGGAGGTGGTAAATGTTTTCAGGTTGAACCCAGAGGCTACAGTGGTGAGGTGCCCCAGTTAGCTGCACACTTCAGGGTATCTCCTTCCTCCACCTTCAAGGTTATGGAAACAGTGAATGAGTGTGGAGACATTAAAGGCGATACGCTGAAAATATAAGAACTACTGTACTGTATTATAATATGTTTGAGGAGTTAGTAAGTAAATGAGAAGTAAAGGCAATTAATGTCTGCTATCCACTTCTTGGAGTTACTCTTGATGAGGCAGAATGAGAAACTCGAGTAGACCAGGCACTCTAAGAGTTGATGAAGGGGTATGTGCCAGCTGACAATCTTCCGGATTTTCAGAGATGTGTAAAGCCAGATTCCAAAGGGTAATTTTTTCCACTCTGATTAACTTAATTTCACTGCTTCCTTTAGCCAGGAAACTGAGTATATACAGTACTGTTAGTTTTCTTTACATGAGCCATGTAGATTTTGTTAAAGAAAGTAAATGCTTTACTACTAGGTCACACTTCGTTAGGCAATAATCAAGGACTCCGTCACTTTTGACAAGTGTATAATTGCCCTGGCAGAATATTTTTTAAGTAAAGCCAGAATAATATTACCCTCACTAAACTACCGGTATCAGAGTTTGTTTACTGTAAACTATGTTCATGCTTGAAAAGTGCCTACTGTACTTTATGTGCATACATATAGTCATGATGTATGTGTGAGTGTGTTCGTGATGACATGTTTCTTGGCAGTGGGATTTATGACACTTAGTTTCAGCCAAGAAATAAAACAATATGAGTGTTTGTGTAAACGTGTGAGAATGGAAGTGTTGCATGAAAAACAATTATTTGAAATACCAAAGGAAAACAATGTGCAATGCTTACAAAAAGTTTTTATATATATAGTAGGTGTGATAGATGCATGGATGTGAAATAAAATTTTCAGCTTTTGTTGTATTTATAGAGATAGGACAAGTCATTGATCACATTTAAGTTCTATTACACCTATAAGAACACTTTTTGTAGGCATTTTACATATGTCAGACTAGTTGTCAGACAAGCTGTCTTCGGTCATCACACGTAATGATAGTATTGGTAATATAATAAACATAATTTTTGAATACAGTACATCCCCAGCATTAAGATATTTGACTCCCTACTGCCTAATGACAATTCTTTAATACTCTGCACTTCCTTACCACTGCCGTCTTCAAAATGCTGACATTAACCCCTTGTATCTCCATCAGGGCATTTCAGCAATTGATACTGTTGGAAATCAAGCATCTTCTACTAGGGTTGTATTTATGGGTGCAACCTTTTATATTTGTAAACATAAGTAGTTTTGTCTCCCCTGCCCTTCAGTAACTCGTAAACATGTATTTGTGGGTATGAAAGTTAGTGTGTATTCATACATTTATGCAGTAAATACTGTACTGTATGTAATTTCTATACATAAATTCAATTGGGCACACGGTCAGAGCTTCAAGAACACTTGGTTATTAAATGAGCTTATAATTATGTACGTAAAAGAAAACTTTAATAATGTTTTGTTATTGTACTGTGTTCTGTTCATAGTTCAGTGTATTGTATTCGGTTATGTACAGTTGCCAAAAAAGGTATTGCGACAAATCTTGATAGAACTTTAACCATAGTAATATCCACAACTATTTGTATATGGACTATAAGCATGTATAACAGAAGGAAGTATACATATCCTTCTGTAATACATACTTATAATCCCTACAAACAACTATGGACTTTAATATATTTAATTTTGTATCAATAGTTGTCGCAGTACCTTTTTTGGCAACTGTACCTTTCAAATCTACTTGGAGACTATACTTAAATGGAGTTGAAGTGATTGTGAGAATGGTGTGCTATATTTCTGGTTAATCCCAAAAAACTATAGAGTTCACTTAAAAACATGCCACACTTTCAATCATAAATATATTATGGTACTCTTGTCTCATGCAACTCTGGAATGAAACTTGCACATTGATAGAGAATATCACAGTGTTATTAATGCAACTCATTTTCTGCCTGAGTACGGATAGTATATATATATACTGTATATATATATATATATATATATATATATATATATATATATATATATATATATATAATATAATGAAGGTTCTGAGGAAATGTATACAGTATTAGGTTTTATTTGATAAGTTGCTCACAAATGAATGACTATCATAGTTTTCATGGGTGCTCTTACTGAAACCAGCAGAGGTCAAACAGCAGTTATAAGAATGTGAACCACTGTAATGAATCATCAGAATGCAAATGTACTCTCTTAATCCAAAATATGTATCCAAGTTGTCTTCGAGTAGCCTGATTGAGTATTAAGGTGAGCTCGAGCAATTATGAAACCGGATAAGCGTGTAATTAGTTCACTAGTACAGGTATGTCAAATGATTTGAAACTTCAACAAGACCCTAGATACAAATTTTGGATTGTGAGTGCACCTGTATGAGGGAAAGCACATACTGTAGTTTTCATGCTGTTCATTTAATTGCCAGGTGTTTCAGGACATTTGCATGTAACTATCTAAAAAATACAGTGTCCAAGGGCATTTAAGGAAGTACCTGTACCCAAGTTGATGTTATTCTGTTGATAAGGAGAACCTAAAATGAATTATTATAATCACACATAAGAGCTTGGTGGCTGGTATTTCTAGTTAGCTGCTGCATGACACTTGAGATGCATGTTAGAATGAAAAAAGGTAAACAAACACACTGGTACCATGTCTACTCAGAGGAAAGATGCTGGTAGTTTAAAGGCAATTTTAAATATTGTCCATATACAGTACAGTAATGCTACATTACATTTAAAATGCAAGCTTTGGCTAGACATATAAAATACTTGCAAGCTTTGGCTTTGGGTACATGTGCTGAAAGTTGGCATTATATAACCACTGTGCAGAACATTTGTAACATAATAGTTCTCATGTTATTAAACAAAGGAGAGGACACTTGCATAATAGGAATTTTTTAGGGTTTTGTACTTATGGTGATACCTGTTGTGCCTAAGCAACTCTTGGTAAATATCTTCTAAGTTATTTGGTGCTTCTTAAAAGCCAAGTACAAGTAACTAAATTTTATTTTCATTGTTACATTATTTTTTATCATCAGTAGTACTGTAAGAATATAGAAATGTAGAGGCTAATTAGTATTGCCTTAATTCTCTTAGCCTATACATCCCCTTGTCCTGTATTTTAAAGAGGACAGACAAGCAAATCATAATAATCCCCTGGCAATGTATATTAGATTATTTGGTCATTTTGATTGCAGAAATGGCTCTAGTGTAATTATCAAATATTGTACTGTATAAAGCTAGTACTGTATGATTAATTAACTGTAATTTTAACAGTATTATTTTCTTGCCTAGTTATAAACAACCATAATGCTAAGAATTAAGTGCTCTGGCTATAGTGGTGAGTTTGTTATTATGCTGTTTAACTATAATGATTGTGATTTTCAGTTGTCTTATTGCAGATCTGTAGCTTCTTTGTGATACTGTCCAGTCATGGGAGGGAGTAGGTGCTCTCACACACCCAACCCTACTGGAGTAACTTGTAAATACTGTAGTGTACTTTACTGTAGAGGTGGTAGCAAGGTTAGGAAGATGTCCCACTGAGACCTGATATTACTAATGTCTGTGATATCTTATTTTGTTCTTTTTCTTTTGATCCTTTCATTCTATATGTGCCAGACTTTATCAGTCTACCATTCTTAATACTGAGCTGTGACAAGAGTTATGTACAACTTTACATATAATTATTCTGTACTGGTAATTGTGGAAGCTGCTCTTGAAGACAAACCTGATGATGAATGGCATTTTGTTCCTTTTCCAATGTTTACAGCAAATGCAACTGATAAAGGATGGGGATATTTGGCACAGTTTTAATGAGTGAATCTGATAGTTTGTTATAATGATTTTTCATGTGCTGATAAAGGTGCTACAGGTCAGCTCTTAGTATGTGTGTGTTTGCAAAACTTCCAGTCAACCTCAGGATCATGAAGATTATCTTCCAAATTCAATTACTACTATTAATTTTTTTTATTTGTATACTAGTTCACCGTTACATAAGGAGAAATTTACAGTTACTTTCATTATTTCCTCAGCACTGTCAGAGAATTTGACACTTGTTTCATACTACAAGATTTCCATACTAGAGCATTTTGAAATTCCTGTACCAAAGGAGCAATGACACTACTGTACTCAAGTGAGTCACAGATTATAAAATAAAATCTCCTTTTTGATTTACTAATGCCACCTGCATAATAAACAGATTGGTCAGGGAAAGCAGATGTTTCCAGAAGTGTTCAGATAATAATGAAGGAAACTGTGCATACTGTAATTTGATATACTGTAATACATACCGGTAGCTGTTGATTGTGGCACATTAATTTTGGAGTTTATAAGCATTTTTTGAAGTAGAGGTGCCTACCCACATAATTTCCCTCGTCCTCCTATTTCCTTTATCTTCTTGCTCTTCAACAAGCATCACAGTAGATATAAAGATTTGAATGGAGGAAAAGTAATGTAATTTATTTTTAAAATATTTACTACTGTACTGTATACACCAAGGATGCACAACCTTTTGGGCTTCTCGGGCCACATGATCAAACTTAAAACTCACTGAGGGCCGTAAGATTTATGTTATGCAATAATGTAGACATTTTAGGTGCTTAATGGTAATAATATAGTACTTAATGACTTAATCCATTATATTACAAAACTATAAAGCATACATGACACTGCCTTCTTATTGCGATTTTTGACACTGTGATTCATAGACAAGCTACTTTATGTTCTGTTGAAACTTTGTTGTTATTTATTACCATTTATTACCTACTAAGGGCCACCAGAGGGTTGTTTTGAGGGGTACATGCGGCCCAAGGGCGGCCGGTTGTGCATCCCTGGTATACACTATCATAAATTCAAGAACTCATTTCAGAGGTAAGGAATAGGTGAGCGGGACTTTACAGAGAACTGTAAGTTTTCAAACATTGTATCTTAGTACTGTAGTATTATTGAGTAAGAATATTGCATAATTGTCATATTACAGGTTGTTTACATTAGGATTGAAGGTGTATTGAAAACAAGATGCAGTACCTTTCGCAGTTTAAACTATTGGTAAAAGGGCACTTTTGATGACCTTTAAAGATTGAGTAACCTTATTGATTCTTCTTATTTGAAATTAACTCCCCATCTGTAATGTAATCTACTGTGCTAAGCTGAAACAACCACATAGCAAATAACACTCATCACAACATTAAGCATGCACACCTCTGCTTTGTGACCATGAGTGTCAAAGCTCTTCCAGTGAGCCAAGATGGATGCCATGACATATTTGTGTGACATTAGTTCAGGTTTATTACTTGAAATTTTGTGTAAACCATTGTTTGTGGATTACTGTAGTTACAATTGTTTGATACTAGGAGTATTTTCCTCCAAGACTTTTCTTGTTTATTAGACCATAGTGGAAATGTAAGTGTCATTGTTGTAAGGTTATTGATTCCACCTTTATACCTTTTCTATTTCAGTTTTGATTCTGTATTTTTATCATTGTAATTTTATTTATGAATATAATTAGGTGGTATTCAGTCATGTCCCAACACAGTAACAGATGCAGCAACCTCCCAGCCTGAAAATTACTGTATTATCTAGTTCCTATGTTTTGCATTCCTATGGTCTTGGCTTTGTGTAACTGATATTGGTTACACAATGGATCCAACTTTTTGTGTGATATAATTAGTGTGACACAAGTGCATCTTGGGAGGAAGAGGAATGTTGATATATAATTTTGCCGTACATCTATCAAGGAACAGTTAAAGGGGTCGGGAAACTAAATCAAATGACCTCTGTGTTACAAATGGAGGATTTGTTGTTGTTGTAGTTCCCCAGACTGTCTGGCCGAGCAGTCCCAAATCTGGTTGACCCAAGCCATGCAGATGCTCGGACCCGCAAAAGGGAGCCAAGGAGATAGTGAAATCTGTCTCGTCGAAGGCAACAGAAAAGGGGACAACTAGCTCATGGTCATATACCCCGAGCTAATGAACCCATCAACAGTAGCTTCGATCCCTTGTTGTGCCACCCAATTGGGTTATCTCACCAGTTACCCAGAAGGAATGAGAAATAGTAAGAGAACCAGCCCTCCAGTAGAGGATTTGTTTCATGGTGTAGTTTGGAGTAATCAGTTCCCCTCCAATTTACTGAAAAGAAGCTACTCCCTTAAATGCACTGGTGTCACATTACTTGCATCTGACAACTGGGTATGGACATGGTGGAAGTATGGCAGACTGTACATCTCTCATAAGTTAAGAGACATGAGGTAGGTGTAGATTGGAGGAATTATTCAAGTGCCTAGAATGGTCTTGACAAATACGGAATGCTAAGTAAAATCCCTCCTTGAACAATGGAAGTTTGAAACATGTGAGATTTAAGATATAAAATACCAATGTAGTTTTTGTACTACGTAGTCTAATTTGTTCTGGAGGAGTTGGAAAGATACATGCTGTCACGAGTTCTTCAATTATTGCATCTTGCATGTTTCATATTCCCAATAATTGTAGAGAAGGTAACTAAATGACTAATTTGTATGAATTAAGCATTCCTTTATTGCCTGGAACACTCTTACAGCTTGTATATGCCTCACATTTCAGTGAGATTAATTTATATAAGTGGTGTAGTAGCAGTGCGCTTTCTTGTAATTGCAGAAGCAGCAAAGGTAATTCATCAGTACTGCTATTAAAACGAAGAGATGCTGCATTTCCCTTTTTAGTTACGTTCAGTATCTGTTAATGGTGAAAAAAAATATTAAATGAATAATACAGTGCAATGCTTTGTTTGAGTGACACCTTTCTGAACTTTTAATTTTAGAGCTGGTGGATAGAGTTAGTAGAAAGTTTGGTATTGGTCAAGCGTATGACCATAATCACTCGCATTAATTCTTTTCTTTAAAATATATTTCTTAGAATGAAACATGAACAGAAATAAGTAGCCTAATAACTGACAGGACTCGGGAGGGACAAGGCGTCCTGTCAGCTACTTATATCTTTTTCTTTTCATGTTTTATTCGGTACCTATTCTTCTACTCTATACAGACCTTCAAATCTGCTCACCATGATTTTCTGGGTCCTCTCCTTTATCAATTTGCCGAGTAACCCCTTTCCCTCTTTTCCGGTTTGCTTTCAACCAGCTCACCCCACCCCACCGCTCACCCTCGTGACGTCACTGGGTGCGTTGCGGTGGTGAAAGATTGTTGGGATGAATAACCTTTTTCCTTATTTTCTAAATAAAACACAACATTTCGTGAGGAAGTAGCTGCTGTAGTGTGTCAGAAAATGCACTATTTGAGTAATATAATTTGCACTGATGCATTTGATCTTTGTAATTAGACCCAGCTATCTAAGTTAGGTTAAACTGAAACAATGCACATAAAACATTCTCCGAAGAGTCTTGTACTCAGAAAAAAACACTCTACATCTCCCACCCGCCCCACCCCACGCCCCCACCCCCACCCACACCCCTACCCCACGCCCCCACCCCCACCCCACGCCACCACCCCCACCCACCCCCCTACCCCACGCCCCCACCCACACCCACACCCCTACCCCACGGCCCCACCCACACCCGCACCCCTACCCCACGCCCCCACCCCCACCCCTACCCCCTATTTTTATATAAATAAAAAAAAATATATAAAAAAAAAATTATATAAAAAAAAAATTATATAAAAAAAATTTATATAAAAAAATTTATATAAAAAAAAATTATATAAAAAAAATTATATAAAAAATATATATATAAAAAAAAAATTATATAAAAAAAAAATTATATAAAATTTTTTTTATATAAATTTTTTTTTATAAAAAAAAAATATATAAAATTTTTTTATATAAAAAAAATTATATAAAAAAAATTTATATAAAAAAAATTATATAAAAAAATATATATAAAAAAAATTTATATGAAAAAAAAATATATAAAAAAAAATTATATAAAAAAATTTTATATATAAAATTTTTTATATATAAAAAAAATTATATAATTTTTTTTTTATATAATTTTGTGGTGTGGGTGGGGGTGGTTGGGGTGGGGGCGTGGGGTGTATAAGCAGCCCTCGTGATCCCGCATTCTGTCTTCCCTACGTCATTATTATAATAATATGATGTCTGCGGCACTGGGGAGTGACCTGTAGCAATGATCGTATGATGTCTGCGGCAGCGTAAGGGTTAAAGTTGATGGTGGACCGTTGGAAAGGCTAAGCTTGGACTAAGGTGACAATCGTTTGTTTTGTTGACATTTGTTGGAAACGAGTCAAAACACAGGAAAATATCAAAACTCCAATACCCCCGAAAGGATCTACTTATTGATGGTGAACAAATGTACCTGTGACCTTAACAATGTCCTCTGAATAGGGTAAATTTACAGAAAACCTGGGTTTACTATATTGTATATATTAATATCATTATCCACTATTTTGGACCATTCTTTTCATCTATGTTATGGTGTTTCTCTCGGAAATGCCCCGTTTACAAACATAATTTGGAAACTAGTCTGACCTGACCTAACCTAACCTAGACCACAGCAGACTACCGGGACCTAACCTGGGCAAACTACCAGGTATAACCGGTGTAAACTATCATAAAGTGACTGGGGCAAATTTTCAGGACCTAGCCTAATGTGGTAATACTGTACTGTTCAAGCCTAGCCAGAAACCCAGTTATTCTGTAATAATACCCTGAATAGTCATGGTACTACTTATGGTAAATTTACATTAATTCACTAAATTGTATAATTGGTAAATATTGAAAGAATTGCCATTATGGAGTAAGTTACAGATTTTCTACCTTTATTACCCACTTATTTAGACCATTCTATGACTATTTTCATCTATGTCATTTCCTCCACAAATGCTAGGAGTTAGGTCCTTTTTATTGTGATTTTGGTAAATACAGAATTGGATATCAGTAATGATTCCTTTAAATGTTATTAACGTTAGGTCAATATATTGATCATATTGGTACTGTATATCAACATTTTTCAATAGATTTGCATGTTTTATATTTGTTATATACTGTGTTTCAAGTTATTTTTACCCCATTAGGAAATACAACATGGCTTTTCTCTCCATAAATCACATTAGCCCCTACTGTATATCTTAACATTGAACAATGTAATATGATAAAGTAGAGTTATATGTGTTTCAATATTTTCAGTTACGGTATACAAGGTCGTCCTGGAATGTCAAGTCAGAAAATGAAGTCGACTGAAGCAGAGAGTGAGAAAATTTTATCTTTGATAGAGCGACTCAATGGAAATGAACACACCAGTGAAGATGAATTAACTTCCTTTATAAGTTTAACACTATCGGATTGCAAGGTGCCTCAGCTTCCAAACGCAGATGTTGCATACTCATACGAAGACTTTGATGGAGTGGCAAGGAAGGCTGAGGTGCAGCTTAACATCATCTTCAAAATACTTGATTATATCCAACGAGAAAGGGAGAATGCCCGGCGGTTTTCGCCCACATTAATACGAAATACCTTGGTGTGTTGCTTTCTTGCTGCCTGTGAATATGCCGAGGAACACTGGGAATGGAGTGACCACAGGACAGCCCAAGTGTCTATGAAAGTTGTGGAAAAGGTCTGTACATTACATGGATGCTGTTCAGTGAAGGAGTTTCTTACCTGTAAAGGCCACCAGAACTGTGGAACGAGTACAGAAGATGGACACATAAAGTATATTCTCCAAAAGTTGAGTGAAGTGCTAATTAAAAGTACATGGAGAAGTAGTCCTGGGCTAAAGATGTCATATTGGAGAATACTACACTATCTTGATGTAAGTGTGTAGTGTTATGTTGTCATTTAAAGGTAGAAAGGCATTTGGAGATTGCAAACCTTTCCATGGCTGAGCATTCCCTCCCCAAAAAATTCATGACAGTATTGTGGCACAGTCACAAATATTTCACCCTCATTCATTGCAGCTATGGGGGAAGTTTGCTATAATTTCTCCACCTCTGCTGTTAATTATCTTCTAGAATAAACATTTCTTCCTTGACACATTTGTATTTGCCTGTTAAGGTTTTAGTTCAATGCATACAATATTCGACATGATTTTGAACCTTTCTTAAGCCCCTTCTGCACTAGAGGCAAAAAGACTGCGGGCAGACACTGTTACCAATTTTGTGGGTGGGTGGTGGCCACTTGGGGACTGTTTGATCTGGTAACAGTGGAAAAAAACGAGAGAATTCCACTCAGTTGCCCATGCCCGCCGTCTTTTTGCCTTATGTGGAAGGGGCTTTACTCTTTTCATTTCACAAGTGAGGACATTAAGCAGGCTTCTTACATTTAATCCTCGCCTTTCTCAATAAAAATGGCTTTAGTCATGATATTATACTTTTTTGTTTTCAAGAATGACACCCTAGGAGATCAACTAGCCTACTTGTTACCTCCAGCACTCTTTATTGTTGATGACTGGGAACAGAAGAACAAAATCCTCGGGATAGAATGCCTGCAGTTTATCTTGGATCATACCGTAAGTTCTGTGTAACTGTTTGATTGTAGTAAATAGCAATAGGTATTATGCTTTTGCTTAGATTTTATTTGCATTGGCCACCTTGTTTGGTACTCAACTGGGCCAACAATAGCTTTGCTATTTCATTTATGCATTAACATTTCAGAACATTGTTGAGACTAAATCTGTCGAATTTCTTGGTTACATAGCCTATCCTCCTCCCGCCAATGTCATCATTATTAGCTTTTTACATTCCACAACTGTATAGGATAAGGGCCTCTACTCCCATCCTTCACTTAACCAGTGTTTAGTGTTTATTGTTTCTTTTGTTTTGTTCACCCCTTAAGAGATATCGTCATTGATTAAAACTGCTTTTATCAAAAGCCAGGGGCAGAGCTCAGATGGTATGGGCGAGCAGCAGTGATGTATGATGCCCTTAAGGCCCTGATTCACTCCAGAGAACCTGAGGTGCTTGAGGTACTGTATCCTGCCATCACACAAGTGGCAAGAATTATTGATGCTGACCCAGCCAACTCGGGCAGCTTGAATAAAGTAAGTGGTCTTTTCTAAACTTAGAATTGCTATAATAAATTGTTTTCTTAGGCTGTTGTTAAAAGTGTGCAAAGGGGCAGAACTCATGGGAACTGGGAGACACGATTCCTTCTTTATCAAGAAATTGGGGAAAAATTGTTGTTGTATCCCTAGTTCAAAATGCATTAGCTTGACAGAATGGATAAGGAACAACACTATTATGAGGAGGAGGATTTATATGGTATTATTCTTTATTCATTCCTCATTCAATTTACAAGTCCTGTACTCAGTATGCTGCAGGAAACCAGTGGCTCATACTGCTTTCTCCATGAGGTTATTTGTAGACATTTTTTTCAGGAGTTATCCACACTGATTAAGGATAATGGTGTGAATACTATGCATTGTTAACGATCATTGTCATTTGACTGAAATGGTGTTGGCCTCCTCTTCCCCAAGGATAGCAGTTGTGATATATTACTGGAGCAACTGCTAAGAGAGATGGCACATGAACAAAAGCTGAGTCTTCGCGCTGTGTATGCTGCTGCCCTCCCTCCAGTCCTCTCAGCTATGGGCATCCTCACTCTAAGGTTAAGCTTTATATAATATTTAAGTTATCTTTGCATATTCATCTGTCTATATGTCTATAGTTCTAATACTTCAGTCCCTCCAAGAACAAACCTCACTTCTTATTCAGACTCTATACCTCCTTTCTCTATCTAACTCTTCCTTTCCACTCACATTCCCCTCTCACATGTATTCTTCCTCACACATCTGGCTTGTGATCTCCCTCTCAAACCCAGCCCCTCAATCTCACCTCCATAATCTCCCAGGCTTAGACTATGTCCCTTCCATATGTTCAATCCACCCAAGTGTATGACACTTCATCCTCTCGACCTACCCACTCCCAACACCAATGTACTGTCACACCCAGACCACACCTTTCATATACATTCTCATTGCTCTCCCTTTCCCATCCTGTAGGGTCAGTATTGGGGATAGGGATAAATCAATTTTAAGCAATAATTAGGTAATATTGTAGGGATGTGACTCATGTGAGATTGAGTAGGAAAGTCTCTAAGATTTTAAAATGCTCTACTAAAATTATAATATAAAAAGTTCAACTAATATTTTCATTGTGATACAGATGGTCCAAAGACCTGATGAATGTGTGTACTGATTACCTGGCAACTGCTGATGGTCCCTCTGCCACTGACAGACTTCACATCCTTAAGGTAAAGGTAACTTGAATATAGAGGGAGAGACTACTGTACCATACAGGGATGTTGATAGATAGAATTTTGAGGTTAGGATGTATGAATGAGACTTGTCTGAGTCAAGCTGCAGTCCATGAAGATAGTAGTAACTGATTGATATGTGGTTGATCATTACTGTTCCATCTAGAATATGTTCCTAATCTTTACTATAACACCATTACTCCAACACAGATGATACAGATGTATGGTGTAACAAAGATATAAAAGTGATAAAGATGTGTATTGGTTAATGAGGATGAGTTTAATTTCTGTAAATGTAGTGAAAAGATAATATGGAATGGAGCATCAGAAATGAAGGATCACCAGGAGCAGCTTGATTATTGAGTCGACATTTGAATAGCTATACTGTATGACTTGATTATTGATGCACTTGCTTTGTGAGAGTACCGGTACTCTTCACACAATTTCATGGTGCCTTTTGATAGAAAGTTACTTTTACATAAGCAGGTATCTTATTTGGCATCTGTAGACACCCCTTTGAGGGAGTGAACTTGGGTCAGAGGCAAGGGACAAATGACAAATCTCATAAGGCCATGCTGTCAGGTTTAATGCCTTAATTTTTCTACAATGGATAAACATTACAAAACACTGTAATCATTGGAGCAGAGAGAAATATCACATAATATAATTATAAGACTTGTGAAATTTTCTTGTGTATAATGTGTTAGTAAGGGATGAGACTGATAAAGAATGTGTTGTTGCCAGGCGTTGCAGGCATATGTGCGAGAGTGCTGGCCTCGTGTGTATGTTGAGGCTGAGGATATTCTCAAGATGTTGGTACGGCTCATCTATGACGTGACACTTGAGGATGCTGGGCTTGATGCTGAGGTAAGCACATTTCAGAGTGATAAAGGAATGATGAAGCAATATTAAGATAAAGATATATACCGGTACTGTACAGAATATTTTACACCTTGATGCACGATTAAATCAAATTTTATTTTCAGACCATAGAAGTTGTTTGCAAGGAGTGTGAAAGAGTTATGGGTTTACTGCATGCTGCTGCTCCAACAACTACCCGACAGCTGTGTCTGGGCCTCTGCTCTCTCGCTGTCCATCCTTGCTGTCAACACTGGCTTCACAGGCTCATGCTAGTCACTTCTACACATATTTGAACCCACAGTCAATCCAACATGGTTCCATTCCATGCAAATTCTATACTGTAATTACTTTGCAACCCTCCTACAAATACTGTTATAAGAACTATTCATACGTAAAAGTTCAGTCGAGGCCCTCACTGGGGACAGTGTGGATGAGGTGGGGGCAGCGGATCCGGATGGAACTGACGATGAACCTGGTCGTATGCTGCCGAGGCGTTATTCAAGGACTAGATTGGAGATCAGGGGAGAGTGTTATATAATTTGTGACTGGAGGTCAGGGGGAGTGTCGTAGCAGGCAGGCAACCTTTATGTTTATGTATAAGATTGAGCATATTCCAGGTTGACAAATGTTCACTACAACGTAACAACCGTTACAGTGTTGTGTGTGACTGATTGGAATTTGAAGCCCCCTTATAGCAAGTTCTTGGGTTGTCTCGAAGTAATAAATTGTAAAGGCACAAAGATAAGGTATTTATTTACTCTATTGTTGTTCTTTAGCAGTGTTGCCACTTCTAGTTAGGTTCTGGGACACACACAATTATCAGTAACTTCTGAATATGCATCCAACCCGGACTAATGACTGAATCACGGATGACAGTGGAGGCTCAACTCAGCTGATACGTCATATTAACTGATGAAATACAATTAGTTGTTGATAAAAATGAATATGGGTACATATGATAAGGCAAATGGTTCGAGAGATAGCAATACTAGGAAAATAATTTATAGAAGTTGTTGACAAATGCAAAAGGGGACCGTTGAAAAGACAAATGGAGACTCGTCACTGATAATGTGATGTTTTGTTTTGATTTTAGGGGGGACAGCAGAAGCAGGAGAGAGTTAAAGTGAGAGGAACCAATCAATATTATTGGAGGATGTATTCATGGTATAAAGTCATTGGGAAACAACATACAGTAATAAGAAAGCTATATTTAGATGGTGGTGATCATGGTTTGAAGTGGTGGTCTGCTGGTGCTACTTGGACTAAAACTACGAGAAGTTACTGCTACGCCATGGACCCCAAGAGGTGAGTCAGACAGTGTCGTATGTAAGAACAATTGTGGTGTATACGATGGTGGGGATGGTGGAGTAAAGTGATGGTGTGCTGGTGCTACTTGGGTTATGAGAAGTTAGTGCTATGTCATGGACCCCCAGAGGTGAGTCATTGCAAGAATATTCGTGGTGTATACGATGGTCCCAGAGGTGATTCACAGGGTTATATTCAAGAACATTTGTGGTAGCCTATTTTAAGTAAAAATTATCGGTATTTATCTAGATTATTGCCATTTTGTAGCAGTGTTGTCAAATTTGGCTACGTCCTGGTACTTTTTCATGATTATTTCCCGGTAGTATGCCCAGGTTAGGTCCCGGTAGTGTGATGCAGGCTAGGTTAGGTAAGGTAAGATCAGGCTAATTTTTAAATGCTCCATTTGAATATCTTGGAATTAGGGCATTTCCGAAAAAAATGCCATAGAAGAAAAGTGTTTTAGAAAAGTATAAACTTGCGGGTAAAGAAGGTTACAATATCGTAGTACCAACCGGCAATAGAGTAGATATTTACCAAATTATCATTATTAATTAAATCATGAATATCACATGTCTTCTCTCCCATGTCTTGTGTGATTGACATTCTAAAATTACCGTACACTATTTTTTCTAATGCATTTCCATTGCAAATATTTCACATCAGAGATATACCCCCTCATCTTATTATCATGTAGGAGAGCCTGGAAAAACAAGAGTTATTCTATCCTAAAAAAGTGCACTGTGTCAGACAAGAAATGTGCTGCCAAAAAGCATATTAACAGAGATATGGCTATACTATACCATATATATTTTTCACTTGACAATAGACTGATTTAAGCAATGAAAATAGACAGAAATACCTTTGAAAGTTATAACATTTTGATGTGCTGTATAGACTTTCACTTTCTCAAAATGTAATACCATAGGCTATACTTAAGTGATTTTACTGTTATTTCAGTTTAAGTACCAGTCTGCCAAGGTCAGCACCCATCCCGATTGTGGCAGTGCGACGCAACCTCACGCTGGTCCCAATATCTCTGGGGTCACTTGGTCCACCTTCAGACCGACCCTTGACACCTTCTCCTATGCCCTCCCCACCCTCTTCCCCTCCACTACCCAGCTCACCATCAGGTTTGGTACAAGCTGCCAGGGAAGCTATCAATAAAGCTGTCTCCAAACGGGACTCCAAAACAAGTGTGTTGGCTATCGATGTTAGTATCATCACATTGTGTAATATAATTCATTAACAGATTGCCTCAAATTTATACTGTACTACTCTATTCAAGAAGGAGCCATTATTAACAAAGTTTTCCTAGAGTATTGGTTGTGCCAGGAGAGGAAATTTGGAAATACTGTACTGTATCTATAAAAGCTTCTCATACGGTGTTTTTTTTAGATGATTTTATCGTACTGCTTTACATAGGTGACAGCTAGGTACTGTCATCTGTGCTCATTGTTTTACAACTGTACAAAATTGTGGCATGGTCTAGTGAATAGCTCCATTTTCTCACAATTGCTAGCCTAGGGTTCAATTCCTGGATGGGGTAACTTTCTGATATTCATTTACACAGAACTGTCTGGTTATATGGGCTTTAAAGGACACCACTGATAGATGTAGCAAGATTGCAGTAAAAGTGCATTTCTATGATTTCATAGTTTCCCAAAAATAGCATACAAAATTTTGAGTGTATTATCACTATGTCCTTCAGGGTATTTCAGGTCTAGGACAGTCTTCTGTCATCCTCAGACAATCAATTCAAAGGCCAGTGTAACGAGAGAAGGACCACTGCTAAGTGTTATTACAGTATATACCCTCCTTTACATGTTTACTTTTTAGTGTGTGTGCTAATAATGTTCTAGAATTAGATGTACAGTATATATATTATTGCTTGTGGTTGAAGAAAAGTGTTTATAGTACTATACATATTGCCCTGTTTGTACCATATTTTCTGTATCTTTAGAGGATGTGCAAGATGTATACAGTACTACTACACGAAAGTTTAGAACTAAAGTTTGCTATACCACATATTCTTCTTTATAGGAGGATATGCGAGATGTGTGTTACTACTACTCTCAGTTGGGTACAGAGGAACGCTCTGATTTCTTGATTCACATGGCAACAGTATTTTCAACAAACCACATGGCAGTTGAGCAGCTCATCCAACAAAAACCTCAGGTAAGAATAAAAATTATTTTATCTAAATTCATCTTGTACTGATCTTGCTCTCTCTCTCTCTCTCTCTCTCTCTCTCTGTTTAATTGGTGCATTCCTTCCCATTTTGTAACTTTTTGGGAACTTCAGATGTCTGGATACCTTGTTTTGAGTCCCAAATAATAAATTGCATGATTTTACAGGTGGATATAGATGGAAATAAGATGGAAGCACAGCGACTGAGGTGGGAGGATCGCCTGAGACAAGCCATCCAGCCAACATACCACTGGATTTTCTCACAAATATCTCGACTGTCTGGAGGAGTCAAGTTTCTGGTGGACATGAGACAGGATTTGTTGGTGAGATGCATTATCATGGTTTACTTTTTCAACCGATTTTCATTTTAAATCACAGTTTGTGTCTTAGTGATTCTTTCCCCTGATATTTACCTTACCTTTGCCAATGGGAGGACACACATACACACACAGTCACACTTTGCATAATAACATCAAATGAGGGAGTGAAAGAGGGAGGAGACACCTACATGGTACCAGACAAATAGGAGAGGAGACTCCCTGCACCTATATTTTTCTTATTATTATACTAGCCCTGACCCATGCTACCTATGACTTGAAAAGAGGAAAGATTGGCCTGTAATTCTCCCAGCCAGGTGGCACTAGACAGAGGAAAAATGTAAGCAGATGGAAAAGATGGGAATGTAGCAACAGATATCTGATTGAATGACTTATACAGTTCACTCCTACTATCTTTCATGTCTCCCCAGACAACGCTGTACACCAAGTCCTCAGACATATTTCTGGCAGCTGCTCTAAAGACAATGGATTCAACACTACGGGAGCTACTGTCCCTGTGGTTTACAGTGGGCCTGCTCAACGTTCAGCGTATTACCTGGGAGTCACCCTGCAACATGCTCCAGAAGGTGACACCCACTGTATTTACTTTCTGATTGGTCAATTATGGAGAAAATACAAATAACTAGACAACCACTGAAGGATTAAAAAGGGGAATAAGAGGTTTTGAATAGGACTGACTGGGCAGCAAAGCCCCTGTCATTACAACATAAAGTTAGTCCCTTTTTGCTCTTTAGCTGTCCCTTTTTTTTTTATTTGTGCTTGCTATCCCTCATCTCTATGCTTTTCCTGCTGTTGCAATATTGATATCCTTCCTCCAGCTATATGAGCCTTAGCCCTGTAGGCTGTAGCCTAAGTGTTTTCTCATTCATTCAGTGAATAAAATATTCAGTGGGAGTACATAGTGCGAACTTTAGGCAATGCACAATTTAAATGTTTATATAGTATGCACTACCTGCAGGTGTCAGAATATGAAGCTGTGCACCCAGTGCGGAACTGGACAGACCTAAAGAGGCGTGTGGGACTCTACCGCCGCTGCTTCATTTTCACCCACTCCTGCATGCCCAATGAGCCACTCGTTGTCCTTCACATTTTCCTCACCTCCGAGATTTCCTGCTCCATGGCCAAGATTCTTAAAACTTCCCGAACACCTTCCCTTGGTAAGCTTTTGTTGTATGGCAATGGCAATATTTACAATAATTAATAATTTGACTGTGTTAATTATTATATTATACTAGGTTATGAGATCTGGAAAGTGGCCAAGCACAGTGGCCAACCTCCACCACAGTGACATTATTCTATTACTGTACTTTAAAATCAATGAACTGTGTCCATCTGGTTACATTTTGATCTCTGGAATAGAACAGTTACTGAAGAGGACGTGTATAATTACAGTAGTATAATCACAAAAATGTTTTCAAATGAATTAAGGATGTTGCTTTTGTTGTATTTTTTCCTCCTAGTGGTGCATAGTGCTTATGTTATGACACAATACCAATATTAAATGTTTTCTTATACAGGGTGATCTCCTTATTGGAACAGTCTCTTTTGAGAATTTGCCATATAAATTTTAGCTATAGTCACCATGTTTGTTTTCTTAAGGATCAAAAGTGGATAATAATTGGTACCATTGTTTGTATTTAATTACAAGGTGTTTAAAGATATTTTATGCAATTTTGTACTATTTTTTGCACGATTTGTATCCTTTTTATATTGTCAAGCACAGTAATACTGTACTGTAATTACATGTGTATTGTAACCTTCACTACAGTGTGTGATAACATGTAATATGCAACACAAATTTTCTGTCACATATGATATTGAACTACAGTATAAGTTGATAGTGGACTTAATTTCATTATCTCTTATCTTCTCACAAGATGAAAGCAGCATGAAAAAGGACTGTGAGGATCCCTCACTAATCAACACTGCAATATTTTACTCCATAACATCCACTCAAAAAGGACTTAAGGTTAGATGTATACATGTGTTGTCCCTAATTAATGAGGTTTCCTCAGTCACAAGTAAATTTTTGCTGAGATTTTACCTAAATGTTATATTTGTCCTATAGTTCCATGCTGTACTAAACCTTTTATTAATGGGGTTCCAATCATGAAATCCTTCTGTATAGTACTGTACACTAATTTAAAATGGATTGAAAAGGAATGGTACAGTTGGAGAGCCAATGGGGTGACAGGAACTAGACCATGGGGGCTCAACAGGAAACCACATATGGCTAAATTCAAAAACATTTGCTGACTGGGAGTAATGTACAGTATTGCAAAAGTTTGCTTATGATTGTACAGTACAGTAGTGCTCTCTAAGATATGCCAATGAGTCATTTGCTGGTCAAACTCTGAATATCAGAAAGTTTACAGATAGTGTCCCCTAAGAGTCTGTACCATCATCTTCTCTCTTTAACCTATACATGCACTGCATACCCATACCTTACAATCTTATACAGGCAGCATAGTATATTACTCACAAGTACACATCAAATCAATGGGTGTTATATATATATCATGTGGTTTGCCTGTGGTTTTATCAAAGGTAATATAAAAATTGTGTACCGGTATTATAAAAAAAAATATCTATGATTTTTGTGTCTGGGAGGTGGGCATTGAGGACTTTCTAAAAGCCTTCTGTTCCTAGATGTCTGTTGGGCCAGCCTTCCTCTTGACTACTTGATGGATACACATCTGTAATGAAGATTTTATATTACCATATACTGTACATTTCTATCCTTCTTTGACCATTTTACTCCATTACTCTGTGCTCTACAATGCCACCTTATCAGTACTGTACTACTTTACAATTTGGCCAAGTATGATGTAGGCTTTAGTCATTGTGGAGGTTGCAGTCCTCCCTGGAGGATCCTGATCACCACTTTTAATTGAAATGATACTGACTTTTCCAATTCTTTTGGCTTTTTCTCTTCAGGGTATTGAGTTGGGCAACTACCTTATCAAGAGAGTAGTTCATGAATTGAGAGCAGAGTTCCCCCACATGACACAGTTCTCCAGCCTCTCCCCAATACCATTGTTTGTGAAGTGGCTCTCTGCACTTCTGATTAGAGCTGAGAGAGGTAAGTTGTTGAGTTATGTTGAAATAGAATTGTATATATCTGTTAGCTCCTAAAATTTAACAAGAGTGACTGGATAGCATTGCCTTTTCTATGCCCTGTCCACAAAGTTATTACTTCCATTTTCTTTTAAGTTAAAAATCAAACTAAGATGAGAAATTATCCCCAAGGTTATCATTAAGGTTATCTGCAACACTCTACTGTCATCCATCTTTCTCCCTTTCTACGATTTATGCTCCATCAAATGCAATGTTTCTAGACATTTCAAACTAAATTGGATATGATTTTGGACCTCCTTAACTCTTTAATCATATTCTTGTTAAGTTTTGTTCATAAAGGTTAATACACAGTTCAGTAAAATGGGTTTTAAAAAGACAATGCAGTATACAGTAGATAATAGAATAGATACAGTAAAGGATATGTGTGTTATTGCAGGTGAGCTAAGCATATTTACAAGTGATGAACTAAGTGACCTTAGGGAGCATCTTGGCACGGAGAGTGACAGCAGTGTGTATGAGCGGCTGAGGAAGCTGTTCACCACCAACGGTTGGGTGGAAGAGGAGGAGCTGGTTAATACCCTCCAGATGCCACTCATGCGTCTCTGTGCTCACTACCTCTATAATGAAAAGCTCAGAGGTTATGCACTTGATAGTGTGGGTAAGCATATAAATACTGTACCGGTAATGTATTTTATTTGAAATTAATCCTTGATAAAGAACTTAATTGTTATAGACATAAAACTTTAAATTAAGGAGCACTTGCTCTCTGGAGAATTGGTCCTCACATCACATGTTGCTACTTTTGACTGTGTTTCAGATTTGAAGACATGCAGGAGATATGTTAGGCTTACCCTTTAAAGTAAAACCTGGGCCTACAGGTCTAACTATTAAGAACATAAATTTTATATTAATCTACGAAGACATTACTTGTGCCCAAGGGAATAAGGCTTTGTTAGGCTTTATCACAGTCACCCGGGCAATACCTTATTAACAGTTTTTCTTGTTAGCCAACTTTCACCTGAAGAATGGTGCAATGATGTGGCGCATCAACTGGCTGGCTGATCGCTCCCCACGTGGACTGGCTAACTCCTGTGGCATCATGGTCAACTACAGGTGGGCATAAACAATCACTAGATAGATTTTACTGGAGCAGCAAAGTAAATATTAAAATACTTGAATACCAGTTAAGAGCAGGATATTTGACATCTGAAATAGGGTAGTCCGACACTCTAGTTATCATTATTTTTATGAATGTAAATCTTAGTTGCATTATGGTTGTAAGCATGTTCATTTTGTTGTAACTGTCTATTATCGTGTGTTTATATACCTGTTTTACCAGAGTCACTGAAGCTACCTAGGAACATGGCCTAGCCATGAATATTTCAGATAATGGTTTGCAGTTCAAAGAATGGGTCACAGCTGATAGAGTATTGTAATTAACATGGAATAGTGAGGGGATAGACCCAGGTACACACAGACACATATACTGTACTGTAATGTACATAACACTGCTGCAACCAAACTTTTTGACAGACTGTAGATGTGGTGCATTGGACTCTTTGGACATGTTAGTTGAACCATGTCTACTCACTAATCTGATTGCCACCCAGATACTTCTTAGAGGACTGTGAGAGCCAAAGCCGTACGTACCTAGAGAGCAGTCGTATCATCGCCTCAGACACAGTGGTCTCCCTGGCCCGGGCAGCCGCTGAAGTTATGAAGGTCAACACCACCAGTCCTCCTTCTTCTGCCAGAAGTCCCACACCCCCCCTTATTACTGTCACACCGGACTCCAAGATGTGACCCCCAATAAGTACAGGGCAGCAGAGGAGGATTAGCATGTAGTGTGTGTATGTGTATGTGTATGTGAATTTTTTCCTGGATGTACAAGTCAATGTAAAACTGAAAATTAATTGACTTCTGGTATTTATTTATTTTTTTGTTATTGTTGTCATTGTAGCCTCATATCATGTTGTAGGTGTGTTTATCTGTGATATTCTCTGCTGGTCATTTTTGAGTGAGACTGATATTAAATTATCATTTGTTTTTGTTATTTTTGTTGTAGTCTTAGTTCATGTTGTAAGTCTGATGGCCCACAGAAACTCCATAACTTTTTCCATATCATCTGCAAAGTCTTTTGTAAGGGTAAGTTTAAATTATTTTCTGTGTTGAGGAAAGTATGAGAGTATTGTGATATGTTGTATTGGTTACTGTATCTCAGAGAAGTGTCAGGTATTGTAATAAGTTTTATTCACCTCTTTGGATCATGTCTCACTGCTTTTATTTTAGTTTTATGTAAATAGAAGTTAAAATAGAAAATACAGTACTGTGGGTGGAGAAAATTATATTTTTCCCCTTTCTGTACATAGGTTTTATTGATATGTAGTAGATATGTATTGAATTACAGTATACAGTATATTTTTTTAACATCTCACAATTTAACCCTTTTTCACCTTGTTAATTAACCCATTAAAACTTACCCAGGCAAAATGATGGGCTGCATATTTTTAGGAATGAGCATTGTAACAAGTTTGGCAGCTGCCCTTTGTCAGAGGGGTGGATATGATTGGTTGTGAGTAGGGAAGGGTCTGCAGCCTGCATTGAGGGAAGAACATAGAGTTGTTGTTGTTGTTGTTATTCTCCTCCCTGGACAGATGACCTCTGCCCCAGAACATGAAGTGTATAAAAATACTTTTTGTACTATAGTTATCTTGTACTTATCAATAATCTTCTTCACATTAGTACAATATTGAACAGTATTGCACAATTTTGGCGGGTACCATTATTATACTGTAGTCTGAAATGTTTTAGGTGGTCTAGTAAGCAATAATACTGTATGTAGTAAAACATGAATTAATGTCTCTCTTTACCATAAAATTTATGTACTGCACAAAAATGTTTTAGTACCATGCACCTTGATAGTAACAACCAATTTGGAGTTGTCACAAATTGAGCTTTAGAATGATCCCAAAACTAGTTCTGGAATAATTTGGGATATTTAGTCCATTGCATAAGAGTTTCTTATGTAGGACGGTTGTAGTAATAAAATCCATCCATGTGTTGTCACTGTTGAAATTTGGAAAAGGAATGTACAACATAGAAGTACAGTAGTTCAGTACAGTACACATATAGTGTGTATTCCTTAATATGAATTTTAAAATACTTAACATATGGTTTTTGTTGCATATGATGCTGCATTGAAATTCACTTTGTTTTTCACCCATTTATACAGTATACGGTATGTAATTTTCTACACATTTGTATACATATCTGTTGGTTTGCAAGATATGCCTATTTTAAGGTTATTTGTAAAGTCTACATTATTTAATATTACCATAATATTTAACTTGTACTGTATCTAGATAAATGATTGTGTTGTGGTATGTGGTGATGCTTGGCACTGCTGGAAACTTTTCAAGGGAGCTTACTAATTTCTAAATGAGGAATGTTGGGAGTGAATAAAGATACTGTAAAAGTGTCATACTATAATAGTAGTATTGGGACAAATACAGCTTGCAGAGGGCGATAGTATTATCATCATCATCATCACCATCATGTTGCCTACAGTATATGCTCATATATATTCATATAGCTATGTGTGTTTAATTGTTCAAGTTTGATTACATTCATAGTGTATTAAAGTGCCATGTCCACAAAAGTGCTGCACCTTCCCTTATGACCGCATATTTCATGATTGTACGGTACGTATTAAACTACATGTATTACAATATTTTGTACTACCATATTTAAAGTTAATAATACAGTATATAAGGATTTTTGTAAACCAACACTGTACATTCAAACTTCTGCAACTATCTTACCCTTGGGGGAGTACTGTACATCAAATAAAGACCGATGCAGATTACGGGTATCTAACCAGGCAACTTACCGGAACCAAAGTAGTTATTGATACAGAATACCGTTATGAACTAAATTACTGCAATCACATTTGAAATACACATGAAGGTGGACCTCTTATATCCTACAGTGATACTGTGTTTAAGTCAGAACCGGTGAAAGTCAAAGTCCATTCCTGTATTTTAAGATTGATTAAAAACAGAAAATGTTGGCATGATTCTATAGTTTTACCAAGAACTGATTTCCAATAAAGTACAATACTTCCCTTCACCTTAATGATATTACATAATTATCAAGAATGGGTCACATAACCCCTAAGCAATCCATATAATCTCATATAAGTTAAATTAGATACGAGAACATAAAAAAAAAATAATTAATAATTTATATCATTATCGTGATTCTCCAGGTTTTAACAACTACTATTTTAGTAGAAATGGTAGACTAATAGGAACTCTACACCTGCTCTAATCTGTCATTGCTATACTTAAAGCCTTATTTGTGTTGCTATCACTCTATTTTACAGCCTGTTGCACCTACAATTCATGTATTATTATACTATTAACTTACTTGTCATATCTTTAATGGCCGCCATATTTACTGCTATACTTCTTCTATCCTTTCCCCAAGCTCTCCGAATCACTGCTTTTTGGCGAGCTTGGATGGATACGTGGTTGGTCTTGGTTTCAGTGGCTGGCAGCAGGGTCCATCTTGGTGGATCGTCGAATCCTTTTGACCGACCAGAACAGTTCCGCTTGCTTTGGCTTGGTTTCACCCAAGCGAACTTCGTATCCGATTGACGTCCAGATGACGGCTATAATAGTGCATCAGTTAGTGGACGTTGTAGGTATAGGAATCTACCTATGAACATGCCGTATGAACATATACCATTTATGCCATAACATATTATGTACAAGGGTACATTATGTACCGTATCAGTATAGGATAACATACATGTACAATAAATATCCCCCTCTGTATACCACCATAATATATGAACTTGGCAACACCGCTTCTATAGGGCAACACTGTATAACCCTAGCGGTACGGGGGAGAACCTCAGAGAGAGAGACGCCTTGAGGGAGCTGGTGACTCGTCAACACATAACCCCTGTATACTATTTGTCCAATAAGAATCTACATACAAGAAGAAGTGTTTCCTTCCCCAGTCCCATTCTAAGAGTACTCGTGAACTGGTAGAGGACGACACACATACATGGCGCAGTGATTGGAAGGACTGGTTAAGTGATAAAGTTACGTGACGCCGGCTCCCCTCAACTAACCAAGGCCGCCATTACCGCCTCCTGGATTATTTACACCTACTACTACACACACGGGATTACAGTGCAGTGTACGGTGATGTGCAGTGATTGTGGTGTGAAGTGGCATTGCAGTGATATTTTGAAGTGTCAGTGTAGTGATTTCGTGAAGTGTGCCATTTAACGTGTATCAAACCCCCCCCCATAAGTGGAGTGGTCTTCCCCGACCGCCCGCCTGAGCTCGTGGTCTGTCACCCCTCCCCTCATAATCGCCTGAGGATAACTGAGCTGGGCGACGCCATGACACTGTAGGCTCGCTGCCTGAGCGCGCAGTGTTGTCAACCCGTTAGGCTGCCAGGCGTATGACGTGTCCGAGCCACGCACACACTCACACCACACGCTCGCACCACATAGACTGTTTAAATTAATTATTAATATACAACAGTATTAGAAAATTAATTTATTTTAGTGGAAACCCCTAAATACAGTCACTATGGACCCTAGGATACAACCAACTGCACACCAGGAGGACCAGGCAAGGCAAGAGGAGGAACAGACATACGAGGTGGAACATACAAGTGGAGCAGAGGGGGAGACACATGTGGAGCAACACACTGGATGGGAAGAGGAACGTACACACCACTCCACACCAGAGCGCACACACTTCACCCTACCGCCTGCCCTGTCACCTCAGTATCAGACTCCAAGACAACCATCTTCAAAGGACTTTCTACATTTTATGCACTACATGGAAGAGACACGGAGAAATGACGAAATCAGGAGACAGAGAGAGGAGCACGAAAGGAGGCAAATTGAGGAAATAAGAAGACAAGAAGAGATGCTGAGACGTGAAGAAGAAAGTGAGAAGTTTACAGCCTTGATGACACTATTGGCATCCCCTAGACATTCTCCAGCACATGCTCAACCATCTTCAACTTCTGCACACGGTGGTGACGGGGATACAGACACGACTGGTACTCCCGCCCCCACCCTCCCACCTCCACAGAAAGCTGCCGCCCAGACTCCCCCACCACTTAAACCTGACGCTACTTTTCAGATGTTCAGAGAGTGGAGGAGAAGGTGGGACGATTATGCAGTCATGGTAGACCTCTCCAAACTATCTCAAGCAAAGCAACTGATTCAACTCCGGATGTGTTTATCCCTGGAGACACAGCGTTTGCTGGAGCACACCCTGCAAATTCCCCCCTCGACAAACAAGAGTGCAGAAGAGGTCCTGGATGCCCTTCAGTCTCACATCAAAGGTCTTCGCAACGAGGCACTACGTCGACGGGAGTTACTAAGTTGCAGGCAGTATGAAGGGGAATCTTTCGAGGATTTCTACGTAAGGTTACGACGGATTGCAGAGGAAGTGGACGTCTGCCCAGGAAATTCTTCAACATGCCACGAAACACAGATGAAGATGATTATCCTGATGGGTATTAGGGACGACGAGCTAGTGCAGCGTCTCATATCATTGGACTCCACAGCATCCCTCGCAGATGTTGTCACCATATGCCGTTCTTATGAAGCAGCTAAATGTGCAACTTCAGCTATACGTGCTCCACAAGATCAACTCAGGGCTGTCTCTGCCTACAAGAAAGGAAAGAAGAACAAGGGACACGAGAAGAATTTAGCTACTAAGCCATCACCAACGATAGCAACATTCTGCAAGTGTTGTGCCAAGCAGCACGGGCCCAATGCATGTCCAGCTACACAGAGTACATGCACTAGCTGTGGACGACAGGGCCACTGGGCACGTACAGTACAGTGTCCAGCCAACCAGGCTCAGTGTCGTTTTTGTGGCCATGTCGGGCATTATGATAAGTGCTGCAGGACTAAGAAGAAGGATGGGCGCCAGAGTGGTTTTTCAAGCAAGAGTAGTGTCCCCAACAACAACAACAACAACAACAAACATCAGGACACAAGAATTAATAGTTGTCGCCATCTGGGATCTGCAGCATCTTCTGCTACCAAGACACCACAACCTATAAACGTCCTTGTGTCTTATGGTGAGGCTACATCCCACTTACTGATGTTACCGGATACTGGGGCCGATGTGACAGTCATTGGAAAGCGACACCTCGAAATTCTGGGCATACCCCTGAGCAGCCTACAACCTCCTGCGTGTACCACAACCCTTACAGCGGACGGTTCTACGATGGCACCTGCTTTGGGCATATTCAAGGCTACACTAAACCTAGGGAAACGTTCATGCCCAGCCAGGATTCAAGTTCATGAGGGTGTCCAAACCCCACTCCTCTCATATGGCCACTGTAAGGAACTGGCTATAATATCCTCAGACTTCCCGAAGCCCATTCTGGAAGTTAAACATGTAAATAGGTGCAAGAGGTTGCCTATCTCCGACAGCACATCACCTTCAGAAGCCAGAGATTACTTCTTGAAGGAGTTTAAGGATGTGTTGGTAGCCAAGGAAGACCTGCAACTCTCACCTCTCAAGTCTATGGTGGGTCCACCCATGAGGATCCATCTCAAGGAGAACGCCGTGCCCTTTGCCATACACACACCACGACAAATCCCCTTTGCCTTCAAGGAGAAAGTCAAACAGGAACTTGACTCCATGGTGACACAGGGAATAATTAGGTCTGTGGGTGAGCATCCGTCTGACTGGTGCCACCCCCTTGTCACTGTGGCTAAGGACAACGCAGGAGTACGTATCACCACGGACCTCTCCAAGTTAAACAAACAAGTGACTCGACCTGCCCACCCATCACCCTCACCATTTACAGCCATTCGTAGTGTGGATCCGAAAGCCCGATTCTTCACCACCATGGATGCGTTGTGTGGATATTGGCAAATGGAGTTGGCAGAAGAGGATAGACACCTGACTACTTTCATCACTCCCTATGGAAGGTTTGAGTACTGTAGGGGACCGATGGGCTTTGCTGCGACAGGCGACGCCTTCTGCCTACGGGGTGACAAAGCCTTACAGGGAGTTGAGAATTGTGTTAAGGTGGTGGATGATATCCTCTTATATGACGAGAGCTACGCAGCACACCTCCAGCGCATCTACGAGACTCTCAATAGATGTCGCCAGGCGGGTATAACTCTCAACAAGAAGAAGTTCATACTCGCCGCCTCTTCAGTGGATTTCTGTGGGTACACCCTTTCTGGAGAAGGCATAGCAGCTGACCAAGGTAAAGTTAAGGCAATAAAGGACTTCCCAACTCCAGCTAACCTGACAGACCTGCGATCTTTTATGGGTCTTGTAAACCAGCTGGCGGAGTTTACCCCAAACATCGCGGCTGCAGCCCAACTACTACGACCTTTGATGAGCCCCAAGAGGACTTTCATATGGACCCCTGACCATGACGAGGCTTTCCGATGTGTGAAGTCCGCCCTCTCAAGTCCACCTGTTCTCGCCTCATTTGACCCAGACCTGCCCACTATACTGCAGACAGATGCATCAAGACTGTATGGCATCGGTTACGCCCTTCTGCAAGACCATGGTGGTGGACACCTGCGCCTAGTTCAGTGTGGTTCCCGGTTCCTGACAGACTCAGAGACACGCTACGCTACCATCGAGTTAGAACTGCTGGCTGTTGTCTGGGCTGTGTCCAAATGCAGGTTGTATCTAGTGGGCCTACAGAGCTTCAAGATTACTACAGATCATCGCCCACTGATCCCAATACTGAACCACTACACATTGGATGCTGTAGAGAACCCTCGCCTCCAACGGCTCAAGGAAAAACTCTCACCTTATCTCTTCACAGCTGAGTGGCGTGCCGGGAAGTTGCTATGCATTCCTGACGCACTGTCCCGAGCCCCTGTCAGCCACCCCACACCTGAAGATGAAATTGCCAGTGCCGATGTCGCTGTACAACTGAGAACTGTAGTGACAGTACAGACCGTCAACACATCAGACCAGTCTACAGTGCAAGACCCGGATATGACAGTGCAGGATCTCCGAGCCGCAGCAAGAGTAGACCCCTCATACGTCTGCCTTCTCACATGTGTCACCTCAGGATTCCCCACCAATAGGTACGACTTAAACAAATCTTTGTTACCGTACTGGAAGATGAGGAATGACCTGTATGCAGACGGAGACCTAGTACTGTATGGAGCGAGGATTGTTGTACCTGTCGCCCTTCGTCGCCGCACCCTTACTTACCTACACGATAGTCATCGAGGGGTGGAGGCCACTAAACGCAGGGCACAGCAGACAGTCTTCTGGCCTGGGATAAACTCGGACATTGCCAACACTGTTCATGCTTGTGAGGCATGCCAGGTCCTCCAACCCAGTCAGCAGAAAGAACCCTGGATGAACGATGACAACCCCACAAGACCCTTTGAGTCTGTGTCTGCTGACTTCTTTGTAGTTGCAGGGAAGTTCTTCATGGTTATTGTGGACAGACTCTCAGGATGGCCCGTCGTCGTCCCCTGCCGGAATGATACTACTGCTACAGCAACTATAAGGGCTTTCTGTCGTTACTTCCGTGAAGTTGGTGTGCCCCTCCGCTTAAGGACTGATGGAGGCCCCCAATTCACTAGCACAGACTTCCGGAATTTTATGAAACGATGGGGAGTTCGTCATCAAGTGACATCACCACACTACCCACAATCTAACGGCCATGCTGAGGCTGCTGTGAAGGCTATCAAGCACCTTATATTGAAGACAGCACCCACTGGCAACATCGATTGTGAGGAGTTTGACCGGGGCCTGCTAGAGTTGAGGAACACACCCAGCCCTGCAGGTCTTTCTCCAGCTCAAATCCTCTTTGGTCATCCACTTCGGTCCTGTGTTCCAGCTCACCCGCAGTCTTTCTCCAAGGAATGGCAGAAGAAAACAGAAGACTGTGACCGTTGTGCAGCTGCACATGACAAGGATGACAAAGAACGGTATGATCAACACGCCCGCCCCTTACCTAAGTTAAGTACTGACCAGCAAGTGAGAATACAAGACCCGACGACCCATCGCTGGGATAAGGTTGGGATAGTAATGGGTCTAGGTAAGTCCAGGGACTATCAGGTGCGTCTACCCAGTGGCCGGGTATGGTGGAGGAACCGCCGATTCCTACGACCGGTGCCAGATGGAAGCGACGACCCCCTTTCCCATTCCCCTGTGGCCCCTTGCCTAGATCATGAAAGAGGATCCAACATAAATGACCCTCCAGTGTTCCCACGCCGATCTCAACGACTTAAGGAAAAGGAGTCCGCTCGAGACTGACCTGCGAGCGTAAAGGGGGGAGGGAGGTGTAGGTATAGGAATCTACCTATGAACATGCCGTATGAACATATACCATTTATGCCATAACATATTATGTACAAGGGTACATTATGTACCGTATCAGTATAGGATAACATACATGTACAATAAATATCCCCCTCTGTATACCACCATAATATATGAACTTGGCAACACCGCTTCTATAGGGCAACACTGTATAACCCTAGCGGTACGGGGGAGAACCTCAGAGAGAGAGACGCCTTGAGGGAGCTGGTGACTCGTCAACACATAACCCCTGTATACTATTTGTCCAATAAGAATCTACATACAAGAAGAAGTGTTTCCTTCCCCAGTCCCATTCTAAGAGTACTCGTGAACTGGTAGAGGACGACACACATACAGACGTGATATATATTTTTTCTAGGTAGGGTATTGATGTGAGGGGAAGAAGAGCTATACTGTATGTGGTAGTTTGTAAATGAGTTTGTTGTCCTTATGAGGGTATTGCTGTCAGGGGAAGAAGAGCTATGTGTGGTAGTTTGTGAGTGAGTTAGTTGTCCTTGTTAGAGTATTGTTGTCAGCTTATAGATAGTTAGTTTATTAGTGTATTAGTTTCCTGTCAGAGAAGGAGCTCTCATTCTCTCCTCCTCCTCTTCTTTTTCCTCCTCCTCCTCCTCCATCTCCTCTTCCTCCATCTCCCATTCTCTCCTCCTCCTCCATCTCCTCTTCCTCCATCTCCCATTCTCTCCTCCTCCTCCTTCTACTCCCCTTCTCTTCCTCCTCCTCCTCCTCCTCCTCCTGCTTTATACCCAGGCCCTTAGTAATGACACTCGTCAATAAGTTATTCACAGGTGGGTAGAGGGAGAACACGACTCTTCACTCCAGACCGTCACTCACCCTTTTTATACCCAGGCACCAACTCTACTCTAACCATTCCACACTTCAATTTAATTTATAACCAACCAGTCTCTATCTCTCCATTATCTCTTCATCTCTTATTTATTTATTTTTATTTTTTTTATATCCCCCCTAACGGGAACCGCCTTGCCGAGGTGGGGGGGTTTGTGTGTCTCTGAGACCTGGCGAGCTAGACTAGAGGGGGCTCCGACCCCTGCTTTGTCCCGATATCGGGGAGAGAGGGATTCCCATGCTAGGATGGTCGCCAGTGAGAGACCAGTCTAAATAGTTCCCATCTTTCAGTTCTTCAACTGTCCCTCTTTTCATTTTATTTCCTTCCTTCTTGCTGTCACACCTCTCTCTCACCTTTTTCTGGCGCTATAGGACCTCGATGTTGCGGCGCTTAATATCCATCAATCAATTATTTTTATATTGGGCGTATATTGCGTCAATCAAAAGACAGGCAACATAGCATGAGGGTAGACGGGACCCATGAAAATTCAATGACCACACACACACACACACACTCACACACACACACTCACTCACTCACGAAAACATAACAGAATGAAACACGAGAATACAGACATATACTTACATTGTGACCTACTTAATTATTACTAGTGACCTATCCTTCTCCCAAACCCCCAAGCAAATGATGGTTATGTTTACTTTTTTTATTAGTGTTCTGATATTACAACGGCACACTCTGTCTTGTTTTGTTTATATTACAGAAGAATACAGAGTGTTTTTCTTTTATACCAACAAACACCAAGAAGAAGAAGAAGATTTCCTTTTATGGATGGATAATATGGATTTCCCCAGCTGTTATGTTAATGTAGCAGACCTTATAGATCGTTTAGCTGCCTCGGAGTCAGCAAGTTACAGGTGGCCGTGCCCTTGGTAAGTTAAATTAATATTGGTTTGTTATTATTATTATATTATTTTGGTAATAGTCAAGCGTTTGTCCATAATCTGCTTTCGACACAAAGTTTTCAGATTTCAATGTTTTATAGTGTGTTTTGAACAAATTTATTGTTCACGAATGTGATATCTCACAAAACACTAATTTGTGAAGGATGTAAACAATAACTTAAAATAAAACACTATAAAACATTGCATTCTGAAAACCTCGAGTAGAAAACAAATTTTGGACAAACGCTGGACTATTACCGATTCGTCTACCAACAAGAAATCATAACTAAATTCGGAAATGCATTGGATAATTCGGTATTTATTTACTATAATGCCATTCTGGGTAAATTTTTACAAGTTGCCACAACAGGATTTCACTGGAAAAAAAGGTTGTATACGAGCAACCGCTCTTCTAAAACTAGGTAATGATTTTAATACATAATAATGTCCTGTTCATGACCTTTTCAATGGTACAAATATAAATGGGGGGTCGAAACGTGAGTTATGCTGTACCTTAATTATGGGAGGCTCTGGTCCTAATAGGAGTCGTCGCTCGGTGCTATCCGCCATGTTTGTTTACATTACGGACTTATAGAACATGAGCGCACGGTGCATACATGAAATTTTATATTGTGATGAAACCAATAATAATTTTAATACATAATAATGTCCTGTTGATGACCTTTTCAATGGTACAACCGTACACATATAAATGACTAGCTAATGAGATCACTGTTTAGAAGCCCAGCCATGTTTCTTCCCGTACATTATCAAATGTAAAGGTTAGGTCCCTGTAGTCTGCCCCGGTTAGGTCCCGGTAGTCTGCCCTAGTCTAGGTTAGGTCAGGTCAGGTCAGGTTAATTTTTAAAAGTTGGCTCGGATTACGCGTTTTTCCCGCACCCAAAACCCCAGGTTGCCAACGCCTCTCCCAAGATTGTTGGGTAAGGGATTGGGCATAACAAGTGATTTCCCCAATCTAAAAACGACTCTAAATGCTATAAAACAGCTATATAAAGTGATCAAGGAAAAAATATATGTAAAAAATTGGAACAGAGCGCATCCGCTCATGTTCTATAAGTCCGAAATGTAAACAAACATGGCGGATAGCACCGAGCGACGAATCCTATTAGGACCAGAGCCTCCCATAATTAAGGTACAGCATAACTCACGTTTCGACCCCCCATTTATATTTGTACCATTGAAAAGGTCATGAACAGGACATTATTATGTATTAAAATCATTACCAAGTTTTAGAAGAGCTGTTGCACGTAATTTACCGAAAAAAAATATATATATTAAGGCTGAAGTATGCCGGTTAGGTCCCGGTAGTTTGCCCCGGTTAGGTCCCGGTAGTTTGCCCCGGTTAGGTCCCGGTAGTATGCCCCGGTTAGATCCCGGTAGTTTGCCCCGGTTGTGGCAACTTGTAAAAAATTACCGGATTTAGTGTGACTACCGGGACCTAACTGGGGCAGACTATCGGGACCTAACCTGAGCAGACTACCGGGACCTAACCTGAGCAGACTACCGGGACCTAACCTGGGCAGACTACCGGGACTTAACCTGGGCAGACTACCGGGACCTAAGCAGAAAAAAATATACAGTAGAAATTAGTCAGACCTCACCTGACCTGACCTAACCTAATCTGGACTGGGGCAGACTACCGGGACCTAACTATAAGAGGGAACTACTGTTATGCAGCATTTGCAGAAGAAATGATATATTGAAAAGTTGTTTGTAATAGTGAAATATAAACACTGGTAATAGTAAAATTTTCGAAATCGAGTTGTGGCAACTTGTAAAAATATTCCCCATTCTGTAACAGTGTTGCCACATCCAGGTAGTTTTCCCTGGTTAGATCCCGGTAGCTTGCCCTGGATATGTCCTGGAAATCTGCTGTGGTCCAGGTTAGGTTAGGTTAGGTCAGGCTAATTCTCAATTTCCCCATTTGGATATCTAGGAAAATGCTATAGATGGACATAATCTTGTGATATGAATTAGTGGATGCCATATGGTAATGATGGTAGAAAAACCATCCTAGAGAACAGCAGTACAGTATATCAAATATTTACTGATAACTCTTTATACAATAATAGCCCTACTCAGACTAGAGAAATAATATTAATACAGGATATTGTTTATTTCATAGCTGTGGTTATAAGCTGTATCCATATCGTTAGTGTTGGTAAAAAATATGATGAACTGTTCCAAGGCTAACTTTTGTCTGTTCTGTCACCCTCTCTAAATGTATTGTAGGCATAGGTGAGGTTACTAATAATTTTACAAGGACACTTGAAATAGGTTATGTTAGGTCAGGTTGCTTTGTCTGGTGACAAAAATCAATTCCTCCATTTCATATTACTGAAAATTTGTTATATAATACCATTACAGACCTGCAGAAAAAGGACCAGCATAAAATAGCAAGCAAAGCTCTACTGCTTTGCACTTAATTTATATTGATTATAAATTATATACAGTCATCACAGAAACGACATCACCTCTTCAATATTTAAACAACACAGTATCAAGTTTGAAAAAAAAATCAAACATTAATGTTTGCTCAGTGCATTATGTACTCTCTGTAATAAGTATGGTACAGTACTCTCATTGGTCAATAGTTAAATAGGAAAGTACTTGAAATAAAAAGACACACTTGATCAGTTTGGTTTGGGACAGTATTCCGCAAATTGATATACATGACAAGTACTGTATATAATTGTCAGACTTATCATTGCACTTTACAAGCACTGTTGTATTTTACAAGTACTTGAGAAATAGTTGACACAAGGGTCAGAAATACAAACATGAAACAGGGCAACAGTCAGTTGTATTGGAAATGGGGCACTTGAAAGGAACATGTGGTTTGCCGAGGAGGGCTGAAGAGAGGAATGAAACTGTAGGGTATATGAAAAAGATGTGATTTGAGTGTGGAGTGATTGAAATGGCAGAGTGTAATACATTGAGCTAGATTGGACACATGGAGAGGATACAAAGTGAAATTTTTTGAAGTTGTATACAGTACTTTTATGGGAGTTAGATTGATGGGTTTGGAGTGAGAAGCTGAGTAGATGGAGTAGAAAAATGTAAGTGGGAGTGGAGGTTGGATTGTGCAGGACTCTGAAAACTGGAGATTTTAGAGCTATAGTTATATGATACAATCTTAGGTGGGCCTACTGTAAAAGGGAGCCAAAAAATTGTGTTGGACAGTCATATTCAGAAAGATCTACAAGTACAGTACATGTAAAATTTTGAAGATGTGTTGTTCAGGTTTAGAAACTTAAAGGACTGCTGTGGAGTTATACCTTAATTGCTTTTCTGTTCTAGATCACAATGGAAAGCACTTCAGGAGCCAAGAAGGACACACAGGAGACTACTTACTCCCTCACCACTTTCTCTCCATCGCTTTCTGTATCGATGCAGAAGTTCCAAGAACGTTATAGTCTTCCTGCTTATAAAGAAGGGAAGCCAAGTACTATATGCATAAAGAAAATGTCAAAGGAAGGCAAAGTGTTCCAAATTCCAAAAGGTCCCAGCCACACACACAAAAAAGAAAATACAATGGATTCTCAATTGTCAGTAGCAACCCTTACAGCAATTGATGATATAATGAAACAAGCTGAAAGAGAACTTGAGGATGAAAGGAAGGAGGGAAGAGCACCCTGAAGATCAAAGGAGGGGAAATTACTCCAAGGATCAAAGAAGAAAAAAGTACCCTGAGGATCAAAGGAGAGAAAAGAACCCCGAGGATCAGAGTAGAGTGTGGCAGCTTGAAAATGAAAGGAGGGTCACAGAACTAGAGGATGCAAGGAAGGTTGTGCATCCACCAGGTAAAAATGATAAAAATAATGAAATTCAAAGTGTGGTAGTTAATGAAGAAATTGTAGGAGTTGCTGGTCCTTCAAAGAAAAAAAGACGGAAAAGGAAGAGGAAGGTTACAATGCAAAATAGGAAGGATGAAGGACCATGTCAGATAGTGGAGCACATTGAAGCTTGCACATCACTAAACAAACAGAAACCGGCTAATCAACCTGGGACTATTAGAAGTGACATCTTGCATAAAAAGAGACCTAGAAAACAAAGAAAGACTAAAGATGTAACTTCAAATAACATTTTACTTGACAGACAAGAACCAGAATTAGTACCTTTAGCTGATGCGTTATTGGGGAGTGGATGTTTATGTCCAGAACCAGGAGATGGAGATGATGAATGTGTAATTTTAGAAGTAATCCAATCACCTCCAGGTACCTCAAAGAAGAGGAAAGATCTTCCAGAGGACTATGAGCAACAGAATCAAGGGAAGAAAATAAAATCTTTAAGTAATATTTCTGAAGATAGAAGTAAACAGGATCAAGGGAAAAGTCATGAAACTGTGAATTCTATACAGGAAATTAACAGCCAACACAACCTTGAGACAAGCATCGTAATTAATAAAGATACAGAAGAAAAGAACATTCAACAGGCCCAAGGAGAGAAAATTGAAGCTGCAAGTAATACCTCGATACATGAAACTGAAAGCCAGCAGAATCAAGAGAAGAAAAGCAAATCCATAAATTTGACACTTAAAACCCCCTGTCAGCTTGATCAAGGGAAGAAAATTGATTATTTAAATAGCATATGTAAGAAAAACAGCCAAAACAGTACAAGCATTGTTAGCACTAGTGATTCACACAGTCATGTACAGTCGCCATGTAAGCAAGATATTTCGTCTTGTACAGAGACAGAATTACTTCCTCAGACTGACCAACCAAGGAGGATCAGAAAGAGACAAGTAAGAGTTCCTGTGCCCAAAATGATGAGTATTCTTACTACCGTAATGATTAAAGTTGTTAGGGAAAAACAGACATTGTACAGTTGAGCAAGTAAAAAGTGCAAGAAAAATATGAGTGTATATAGCAATATCTTTCAGTCTTTTGTAGTAAACCCTGGAATTGTTATCAATGGATCACTAAGACTCCAGTGCCAATGTAAAGTGGAATGTGACTGAATGAAATTTTGAGTGGTAACCAGATGTGGACATATTTACTCATATTTCACTTGCACTTTCTACTTGCTCAACTTAGTAATTAGCAAGTGAGGTTTATGTATGAAACTGTCAGATATACTTTACATCTCATTAAGGATCCATGAATAGGGCAATGAATACATGCCATCAACTTCTGTTTTTCCCAGGATGATTCATGAAGTAAGCAAAACCACAACCACTCACCCATGCAATCTTTCACACCAACAACATTTGCAATGTATAGTTAGTGGATTGGGGCATAGACTATGAAAAAGGTAAATGACATAGTTCTATTAATAAAGAGGCCAACATTGTGAATTGGTACTATGTCCTACTTAAATAACATTATACTCACTTTGCAGTGCAATCTTTCACTCACTTTTATCTTCTTGGAGTTTTTCATCAATACCTGGTAACCAACAGGGCTATTTCTCTGTTATATTCTATTCTCAGGCCTCTTATTAGCCTCTAGAGTGCTTACTGATCACACTTTAGTCTATTATGTACTATTGGCCAATATGCAATGGTACGGTATTCTTATGCACCTCAATTTGGTTAGCCCAGATTTCATCTGGTATTACAGACTCAATGTCTAGTTGTATGGTATCCTATGTTCCTCACCTCACCTTCCCTTCCCTTCACTTACTTCTAGCCATTTACTGACAATAGGTTGGTATTCAGATTCTTTTAATATTGTTATTAATTATTCAAATTGGACAAAATTTATTCATTCTTAATACAGTACTGTACAGTATTACATTTATGTGCAAAGAGAACTGGTCTCTCCTCCTCCTCCTTCTATTCCCCTTCTACCCTCCCTCTCATTATGTTCTCCTAGTAGGCTCCCTTCCACTCAGTACTGTACTTTATAGAGCAAAATTTTAACTGAAGTATATACACTAAGAGCAAGATAAATACACATGGCAGTTGGAGTCAGCTCGGGTTCATTGGTTATACTGTAGCCTACTGTACAGTCATGTGTGTGACCTAGTGATAGTTTGAGTGGTCTGTGAAGTGTCAACCAGAATGCATCTGCTACAAATCTCTAGCTCTGACCCAGATGGGCAAAAAATTAATGTCTGTGTGAGTGTGTGTACTGTACAATATGTATGATATAATTATTATTGCAATTCTAACTATCTTACATGTTACAGAGACGGAAAACCTCCATCACAAAGCCGAGTCGAGCTTTGAGAAATATCGAGCCAGAAAGACAGGGCTCATGTGTTGCCAGCACTCGCAGAAAGAATTGTAGATGGAGTTCCCACCCGAGGATGAGCACAATCAAAGAATATGTGGATGTTTGTTCTTTGGGTGAAAGTTCAAACACTGATATTGAGTATTGTAAGACATCTGTAGGTAAAACACAAGCATCGGTTTTGTTAACAGTAGATGATTGTAAAACTTCTCTTCCTCATAGTTTAGAAAAACGAGAGTGCTTTGTGCATGTAGAAGAAAAATGTAAAGAGTTTGATGCCACATCTACATGTACTATAGATCAGAATCAGGAAGGACTTGATACCAACATATCACCAAATAAGGAAGTTTCCTCAGATAAGCTAAATTGCAATAAAGTAGCAGCATTAAGTGCAGCTACATCCGAGTCCTCATGTGATCCTAACAGCTCCTCCTCTGTTATGGATATTACTTCTTCATCTTCATTACCTACTGGGTCAGAATCCATCAGTTCAATATCATTTGTTGAAGCAACTCCTTTACCAGTCGCCAAGAAAAAAGGGATAATTAGTGATTCAGTTCAGTCATTATTTTGTACGAAACCACAAATGAAATCTGACTGTGATACTCATAAAAATCAAAGCAAAGAGAAGCCAGTACTTAGGAAAATAAATGTAGAGGAACAAGAAGTACAAGATAGAGATGGAAAACCACAAGACAGATGACTTGAAGCAAAGATGCTGGAAGGAGAAAGTAAAGTAGAGGAGATACAGTATGTCCACTGCTACAAGAAGAAATGGAGAAAACAGAAGAGCATCACATTAACACTAACAACACCCAGGCATCAGACATCTCGTCTGCTTCTTCATCCAGCACAGAGGTACTGAAACCAGAGGGAGAAACATGTCTTCGAGCTGTTTTACAGGTGAGACTTGGGAATGTATTAAAACAATAATTGCAAACTGAAAAAAACACAGAATTTACTTTACCCATCACATATGGGTATGTGATATGCATAGGGTACTTTTTAGTCTTGGTTCTTCATCCTCCTAGTTCTCTTTTGATGCCAGAGAAATTGCTGAGAAAGAAACCATAGCTAGACGCCAAACCAAAATCATAAGTGTTCTATATTCGTACCTCGGGTAATTGCTAGAGTGTCACTTGCTTTATAACAATGAAAGAATAGACAATATCATGAATACAAACACATTATATTGTGCTTGTATTCATGATATTGTCTATATTTCATTGTTCTATCTATCTATCTATCTATAGCTCCGACACCTTGTTCTTTCCGGGAACTTCTCCCAAGGGGGTGGTCACGACAGAAGTGTCTCCAGATATCCCTGTTCCAACATTCCCTCCTTACTTGGTCAAACCCATCTCTGCCCCTCATGTTTCTCTCCCTTACATACTCTTCCACTCTGTTCTGACATCTAACCAGAGGTCTGCCTCTCACACAAGGACCCACAACTTCACTTCCATACACCTTCTTTACAAACTTCTCACTTTGTATTCTCTTCACATGTCCAGACCTCCTCAATGTATTATGCTTCACCCTCTCAACCATTATATAAAAAATTATATAAAAATAAAATTATATAAAAAAAAATTTATATAATTTTTTTTTATATAATTTTTTTTATATGAATTTTTTTTATATAATTTTTTTTTTATATAATTTTTTTTTATATAATTTTTTTTTATATAACTTTTTTTTTATATAATTTTTTTTTATATAATTTTTTTTATATAATTTTTTTTTATATAAAAAAAAAATATGTAATTTTTTTTTTATATAATTTTTTTTTATATATATTTTTTTTATATAATTTTTTTTATATATATAAAAAAAAATCATATAATTTTTTTTTATATAATTTTTTTATATAAAATTTTTTTTATATAATTTTTTTTTATATAAAAAAAAAATTATATATATTTTTTTTTTATAATTTTTTTTTATATAATTTTTTTTATATATAATTTTTTTTTATATTTTTTTTTTATAATTTTTTTTTTATAATTTTTTTTTATATAAAAAAAAAATTATATAATTTTTTTTTATATAATTTTTTTTTTATATAGATTTTTTTTTTATAAAAAAAATTTATATAATTTTTTTATATAATATTTTTTTTATATATTTTTTTTATATATAACAAGCACTGGCTTCGCCAGCCACGGCTACGCCGTGGGTGCTTTTCCCTGCGGCGCTGCTCGCTTCGCTTAGCGGCGGCGGCGGCGGTGACGATAATAATTAATAAAAAATAAATATATATATTAAAAAAAATAATAACAATAATTATTAAAAAAAAATAAAAAATAAAAATTATTAATAATAAAAAAAAAAAGTTAATTGGCGGAGGCGGCGGCGGCGGAGGCAGGGGGGGCGGCGGCGGCAGAGGCAGGGGCGGCGGCGGCGGTGGTGGCGGCGGCGGCGACGAGGACGACGACGACTATAATAATTAATAAAAAAAAAATATTAAGAAAAAAAATAAAAAAATAATTATTAAAAAAAATAAAAAATAAAAATTATTAATTAAAAAAAAAAGAAGTTAATTAGCGGTCCACCTTCATGTGTACTTCAAATGTGAGTTCAGTAATTTAGTTCATAATAGCACATACAAAATTTCCGCTTTTCAAAGTCCAAGTCCAGGTATAACGCCCAGCAGGTTAGGCCTGAGTAGTCGGCTATAACTTTGGGGTAAATTTACAGAACTGGGTACACTATCTAATAGACTAATTTCTGACCAGAGTGTGGGGAGCAGAAAGCTTCGAATCGCCTGGTATTGCTCATTTCCTCACCCAGTACACATATAGAGGCTGAGTTCGATTGCAGGATACATATTTATAACTTCTTGTGTGTGGTGCCTGCCGTTCGTCTCTGGTCAGGGATTACGTATCACGAGTATACTTAAGGTTCACATTGTGCTTCACTCTGATTTTGACATTTATTACAGTTACTCATCAGTCCACCATCAGTAAGCACATATCCTTCAGAAATGTCAACCATTTCTTTTAGCGTTAATTAAAGGAAACGTCTGAGAAACACTTACCCTCTCACCAAAACGGCACATAATAACAGTTTAATTAAATTAAGCGCTGCTTACTGTAACTCAACACTCTGATTGGTCCACCTCAAAAATCTTATAGTCTTATAGGTGTTATATAGTTTGTATAACCTTATAGTACAATAACAAACACAAATATCATAGTTTACACACTGAAACATGTCTCGTTTATTTATAATTTGGATGACAAGTGGATGTCAAATTTTCGGAAATTTAATTAGGTCTATGTCTTTCCTATTCTCCTTGGCTGGGAAAATGGGAAGGGTAAAAAGGAGAATGGGAAGTGTTGGAAAGAGGATGGGAAGGTCTGGAAAGAGAGTGGGAAGGGTTGAAGAAGAATGGGAAGGTTGGTAGAAAAAAGAGAAGACTTGATAAATTAAAGGGTTAACTAAAATGCTTTTATTATGTAATACGATAACTCCAACATAACATAGATAGATAGATAAGTGTTAGGGTGACATTGAAGGAGAAGGTATTGGTAGTGACTGAGTATTAGGTATGTATGTACTGGTGATTGTGTGTATGGGGTGTGTCACAGCTATATAGGAGGGAGGAGGAGGGGGTACTGGTTACTGGTAGGAGAGGAAGGGGAAGGGGGGTATTGGTTGTAATGGAGGAAGGGGTGGGAAGGCTAGGGTGTGTGTGTGGTGGGGGAGGAGTGGAGGGAAGGGGTGGAAAACCATGCTAAGACTATTTTCTTCTATGGCATTTCCTCCTCAAATGCTCCATTTCCAAGATAGGGCATATTCAAATGGGGCATTTTGAAATTAGCCTGACCTTACCTAACCTTACCTAACCCAACCTGGACCACAGCAGACTCTGAGGGGTGAGAGGATGGAGGAAGTGAAGGAGTTTAAATACCTGCGTACAGTCTTATGTAAACATGGAAGTATGGAAGGAGAAATATTAAGATGCAGAATATTCTTCAGACATAAATAATATTTACAGTTGATTTTGCAAGTACAGTACAGTGTACATGTGATAACACAAAAGAGTAAATATCTATATAAATATATATATTATGCAGTACTTAAGTTTTGCTCATTTAGAAGCCTAAACCAAGAAATACAGTAACATGAAATTCTGAAGTGCTTTATTATCTGTTCTTATATTATATTACTGATTATATAATACAATACAGTGATCAGTCTAGGTTTCATGTCAAATAGTATGGTTATGTATTGAAATGTCAACATTACTCTCATGGTACACTATACACATAATGTATACACATAAAGCTCAAGTCATTTTTCTGCTGCCTGTCATTGTATTTTATCCAATGTTCTGGTGTTGTTCCTTCCTTAACTTTTGGCTCAAGTTATTCACTCGTCGTCGTCATCATCATCATCATCATCATCATCATTTTTGTCTTCATCCTCATCCTCATCATCATCATCATCCTCTTCACTGAAAAAAATAAATAATGTTCAGTTCACTAAAGTTGACGTATAATTCCAAAGTATATTTTTACAGCTACCATAAACAACAACAACATTTGTAGTTTGTGTATAACATGTGTTGATAATTAGGCTTAGCAGCACTACAGTATTATTGATGGAGGAACGAGAGGGAAGGGAAGATGGAGGGAGGGAGGAAGAGAGGGAAGGAAGGAAGGAATAGAGGGAAGAGGGAGACAAGGTAATGAAAGTCAGGATTAGTGGATACAGAAACAAGACAAGAATTGAGAGAAAAGGGGTGGGAAATTTTTAACATGCCTATAGTATTGAAAAACCTGAGAGAGTATATGGTGACAAAAGTGTACAGTATGGAAGGAGGAAATGTAGAGAATTGTAAGGTAATGGAACACAAGAGAAAGATGCATGAAACTTGGTCTTTGGATGAACTAAAAAACAAACAACACGTGAAACCTTATACAGTAAAAATGTTGTCTGGAGAATTCAATGAGGTTTAAATTCTCAAGAATGTTAGAGATGTCCCGTGCAATTATGGTAAAATGGAAAGCGAGATACAAAAGAATTGCATAACTAAATACAGTAGTGCTAAGAATAGTGCGGTTTTCTTTCATCCTCAAATCAATTAACCAACTGACAAAGATCCACTCAGCATCTTTTATTATATTCCTGACATTACCTGTGTGACAGATACGCAAGTTTTTGCTAGCAAAGTGAGTAACAAAAGCAAGTTGCATGCTAGGGAGAAATGCCCAGTGTGCCGCCCCTAAAACCTACAAGTACTGCTGTTGGTGATAACTTACTCCTGATGTGCCAAATCCCACACCATGAGTGATGTGTCAGTAGAGGCGGTGTATAGTCGTGTCCCACAGATGGCCATACAGGTGACTGCAATTTTGTGGCCCGTGAACACAGCCACCATTTCTCGATTGGTAACATCGAATCCTCTCGTTAGGTTATCACTACAGGCTGTGTACACTGAGGAAGGGATGCAGTCAGCCAGGAAGTGGGAACAAGGAATTACGAGTAAAATATAATACATGTTGGATATATTTCACAGCAGACTTTTGAGTTGTTGAGTTGACCTACGAGTACTATGTTATGTTTAAGACTGGTTTTATGATATACTGTAGCTTATTAAATTTGTAGTAAACAGAAGATATTTTTGTAAATTAATGAATAAACTTGATCTATCATGCAGTCCTATCTAGTTGAGGGAGAAGAGTCTTTCTACTGATAGCCTAAGTAGAGCAATATATTACATGGCATTGTAACAACAAACACTAAGTTTAAGATATGCGACACTCTTTGTCCCTTGTATCACTTGGTTCTTGTTTAATAGCAACAGGTGTGATATGAAGACTCACAAATTCCGTCGTGAAAGAGGAGAGCATTGACGGTGTTTCCGTGTTGTTTGATGGCAGCGAGGGGCTCCACCAACTTGGGCTGGTAGCGAGTAAAGGTTTTGCGTTGGGCAGTGTAGAGAGCCAAGTACATCTCCCGAGGCTTGAGCTCCCAAACATGTACTGCCCCGGCCCCATCACTGCTGTACAGAAGCTTATTCAGAGCCAGCAGGCAAACCACATGGCTCTGATGGGCATGCATCACCTGTTGTAGGGTAAGGGGACAGGTTATTTTGTTGGTATTGGAGGATAATGATTCTTACAAACGAAAGTATGCCAGACAACAGACCACTTCAGTATACAAGGAGGGGATTAGTTTTGTTGCAGTGTTCAGAGGGCTATATAGACTCATAAACTGACTGTGTAAATATCCCTTCCACAGCTTCCTCCCTCCTCAAGAACTCCATAAGACATGATAAGAGGTATTGTGTATGGCAAGGAAGGATTTGTCAAGAACACTGTGGCTGTATGCATGATACTGACGGAGTAGCAGACAGCGGATTGCAAGTCCCAGCAGCGCACAGTCTTGTCTGAGCTGCCCGTGTACAAGAGGCTGGCAGATGAGTCGACGGCCAGGCATGTGACACCGTTGGTGTGGCCCACAAACTTCTGTAGGTGGAGTAACGAACTCAAAACAGTGCAGTTTTAAAAACAGTTGATATCTGAATAATCGCTGGTGGTGATTATGTGAGGAGCCTGGATGTCAATTTGTGTGTGTGTCAGTGTGTGTTAGGAAGAGCAGGGAATGAACCACCACACTGTATAATTATGTATAAGAGTTAGCATTTCGGGTTTACAAGATTCCTGTTTACAGATGTGTGTACATCTTAGACACTTCTACTTACAATAAATGCGTTTACAAAGAAAGGGATGTTTAATGAATGAAAAATGTATTGCAAGATACTTGTTAATGACTGAACCTTAATCATTTTCTTGGTGGTAAAGTCCCAAGTCCTGGCGGTGGAGTCTGAACTGCCAGTGATGAGGATGTCACCTTGACCCACCTCTAGTCCCTCACCTTCCACCTCACTGGGTACCACAGCCAACGTACCCACACCACTCTCATGACCCTGGCACACACCACAAATACTATTATTAGTTACTCTCACTTCTAATAGCTTGAGATTAATATTTCAGCGAGGGTATAAGTCGATTAAGGGATTTATTGGTGGTTACCATGCATAGGGAAAAGCAGAAATTCCTTACTTCGAAAACTCCAATGCACGCCTGAGACTCGGGAATTTCGTCTAGGATCTCGTCATCGATGTGCCACGCCCTCACGGTATGGTCATTAGAGGCACTGACCACGTACTCACCCGTGCATAATAGTCGCATCACCCGGCACTCGTGTCCTGTAGAAGGTGAAGCAGAGGGAGAGGTGGTTGAAGGGAGGGGAGGGTTAGAGATGGAAGGCTTATTTAAGGAAGGGTGGGTATAGAGTAGTGAGGACTAGGTAGTGAGGGTTAAGTATTAAGACAGTAGTTTAATATATCAGTGTATTACCATCTACCAGTGTTAATATAAAGACAACATTAATAGTAAAACATCACCACCTACCAGAGTATGTATAAAGACAGTTACATGAGATGGCGTCCCACTTCCTGACTGTGTTGTCGGCTGAACCTGTGATGACGTAGGTGTCGTGGATGGTAATACAGGTGATGTAATCCGTGTGACCTCTGAAGAATAGTATTATTTTATTAGTTAGTTAATAATATAGTGTTGTTGGTATATCTGGAATAAGTGATTCTTCTTAAGGAGGTGTGGGAATAGGGGGACAGGCTTGGGGGGGTTTTGGAGGGTGCAGGAGTAGGGGGGACAAGCTTGGAGGGGCTTTGGGGGGGTTAGGGGGTTGCGGGAATAGGGGGACAGGCTTTCTACCCTCCCTAAGCCTGTCCCCCTATCCCCGCACCCCCCCAGTCCCCCCCAAGTCTGTCCCCTACTCCCACACCCCCTTAACTATTCCAAGCAGCAGGCTACCATTGTAATTTTGTTATTCTAGTTCTGTTTCCTGGTGTACGTTGGAGGAATCAAGGCGCTCTAGTATAATAGTATTGTACTCTCACCCTCTCACCATTATCATTATCACTATCATCATAACCACTACCTTCTATCAATCATGTATCATCATCTAGCTCACCTGATGATAACAATATACGATGATTTCTTCAAGTACTCATCACCCAGACCACTCATGCACTCATCACCTACCCATCCAGTCATCCTCATTAACTCACTCACTCACTTTATAACACCAAGACACTCAATTTTGTCCTTAGTCAAGTCCCACACCCTTGCCGTCTTGTCGTCAGAGCCGGTAGCCAGGATGGAATGATCTTCAGCGGCCGCCATGCAGTTGATCCCTTTATCGTGGTCGCATTGAGTCTCCCGAGGAAACCTACGGATCCCCTTGGTCCCCGCAGCACCCATCCTGAGGGAGAATAGTAGCTCAGTATAGGATATATAGGGATGGTTGATTGATAAGTAAGTTAGTTTTTCCCATAGTGGGCCCAGAGCAAAGTGTATTCAAGTCTCTAGTCGACCTATACTATCTATTCTAGACCGTGGATTTTCCTTTTGTTTCCCGTGTTTTTATTAGCCATGTCGAGGAAACGGTAGCGTGGGTGGGTTGTCGAGGAAACGGTAGCGTGGGTGGGTTGTCGAGGAAACAGTAGGGTGGGTGGGTTGTCGAGGAAACGGTAGGGTGAGTGGGTTGGTGGGTTGGTTAGTGAATAAATATAGATAAATTGATTACAGAGTTATTATTGATTTGTTCACTGAATTTGTTACTGGTTTATTTTTTTTATTACTGTGAGGGGAATCAACACTGCAGCTAACTACCCATCCTATGTGTGGTCCCGTCCCTGGTGTACATCTTCTCGGAGCTTCGACTTCAACCAACTCAAAACTCGTTGGCCACGTCAGCAACTCAGTCTATCCTGTGTCGACCCTGCTCATGGACTTCTCGGGGTTTCGTGAGGCCTCAACCGAAGCTACAAGCGACGTACAGTACTTCCACCCATCTTCAGCAGAGAGCCTCTAGACTTGGAACCAGACGGTTCTTCTCTCTCCCACTCTATCGGTGCCCCTCGACTGGTATTCCTTCGTGATAATTGCGCTGATTATTTTGAGAAGGACGAGAGTCGTAGGAAGGGAATTGATATTTTGTACTGGTGTGCTGTTCCCAGTTGTGTGGTGTTCAACATTGTATTTATATGTTCATTGCTATACCGGAAGTATTCCGGGTAGCGTTCTGTAATGTCTGTTTGATTGCTATGCAAGAGAAAACTCGGTTGTTTTGTGTGTTCTCACCCTTACGGCTCGTACACTACTCAGTTCTAGGCGTTCCTGGAATCCTGGAGAAAGGGCAGTGATATTCGCACCCTTATTCTCCTCACAATTACTGACTGACTGGTTGGTTGGTTGGTTGGTACTGATACTAACTGACTGGTTGGTTGGTTGGTTGGTTGGTCTGGCCAGGATGGTGAGGGGGAGAAGACGAGGGGAAGGAGTGGGAAGAGAGAATACGAGGGGAAGGAATGAAAGGCGAGGTATACGAAGTGAGGAAGGAATGAAAGGGGAGGTATACGAAGTGGGGAAGGAATGAAAGGGGAGGGATACGAAGTGGGGAAGCTGCCTGCATGGTGGTAGAGGGTCGAGGTAAAACAGGACTATAGGCTACATCAAGGTCTTGGGCTACATAAGGCAAAACATGACATGACGAGGTGGTGAGGGTCGTGGTGATGATGGGGGTGAGGGTCGTGGTAAAACAGGACTATAGGCTACATAAGGCAAAACATGGTATGACGAGGTGGTGAGGGTCGTGGTGATGATAGGGGTGTGTGGGATCAATGTTGTTGTGGCAGCACTCGGTACAATGTAAACACCACTGCTTTACATTAGACTCACACAGCATCTCTGGTTACCGTCGTTGTTAGGGTCCAGAGTTCGATCACCTGGGAAGAGTTTGCACAAGGACAAGGACGCCATGTTAAATTAGTCTCTAAATTCTTCCTGGATTCAAATTCTTCCTTGTCTCAAATGGAATAAATATAAATAATGATGAAGAGTGGAGGAGGGTAAGAAAGATATGCTATTATAGACTACTGGACACTGAAAATGATGATGCACGTATGATTAATTAACTATTTGAGCGAAGTGAGATAGTACCGGTAGTCATAGTAGTTTTCTACACTATAAGAACCAAAGGATCGAAAATAATAATAAACAGTATGACGAGAAGAAAAAGTGGTATTATAATATTATGATACTCCATATGGCGTCTATGAGAATTTCACAACTGAGGCGAGAATTGATTAATTTCACAAACTACTTTCCAGGACTGTTGGAAACGCACATACATATATTCTGTACATACATACACCTAGTATACAAATACACCCAGTACACAAATGCATCCAATACACGGATACACCTAGGAATGAATAAACTTAATAGAAATACTTACACAGTACAGGAATACATAACATAACCCAATACATGAATACATACACTTAATACATAAGTAAACACATACCAGTAGTACATGAATACATCCATACCAGTACATTAATACACCCAGTACATGAATACACCCAGTTCACCCAATAACACATACATTGTCTTTATGTATATTTTTAATCTATATAAAACAAATAGTTGCGTTGCTTGAACTCACTTGGTTGACTCCCTGGTGACACACACACACACTTCTTCAAAACACACACACACTCAGAGACGAGGCTAAGTGACGAGGAGTGACGGTCGGTGTTAGTACTGTAATGTAGGCAGACTGGCAGGCAGGTAGGTATAGTGTAGTGTAGTGTTGTCCCATCACCACGGGCGACCCCACACACACACACACACACACACACACACACACACACATTGTACTGAGAGTGAGAGAACCACTACTATTATTAATGATCCGTATATACAGTCGAACACACACACACACACACGGACAAACTACTAATAAGAGAGCCACATTAAGGAACTTGTGTGATCGTGTATGATAATTTTAAGTTTCACGTCAATAACAGACACACACATTCAAAACATACATTTCTGGACATTTCCAAGTCTTCAAGTCGTGTCTATATATATTTTCTTCTTCATTGTCTCACACCCGTAGTTTAAAAAAAATTGAGGGCCTTTATTGGAGCTCTATGAACCCTCCAAACTACTCCAGGCAACAGATACCCTATTAGAAATACTGAAGGGTTCTGTGGCCTGGATTATTTGGAGGGTTCATAGAGCTCCAGTAAGGGCCCTCAAATTTTTTTAAACTACGAGTGTTACTCCCCTTCCCTGTCAGCCACTCCCTTTCAATTCTCGTCTGTCATTTTCTTGTTTCATTATTGTTGTGTTGTGTGTGGTAGTAAATCATTGTGTCGTGTTGTTTCAATGTGTCATGGTGTTTCATAATGTTCTTGTTTCATTATTGTGTTGTGTGTGGTAGTAAATCATTGTCATGGTGTTTCAATGTGTCATGGTGTTTCATAATGTTCTTGTTGTGGTGTTTCATTTTTTCGTATTGAATGGGGTTTCATCATTTTGTCAATGCAACATATTTATCTCTACTAAATAGGTATCAAGTGAACCGGTGTTATTCCTCGTATCTCGTACTGTAGAGTACAGTACTGTACAGTCTCCTCCACTTCTGCTTTCACCAGTTCAGAGTTGTCAACGTATACACCCGGCATCGTGTGAGCTACCAGTTCCGACTCTCGCATCCGAAACACCTGCCATCAACCCTTACTCTTACTGGCAGGTGTTTCGGATGTGAGAGTTCGAACTGGTAGCTCATACGATGCCGAGTGTATACGTTAGAAACGCTGAACTGATGAAAGCGGGAGTGGAGGAGACTGTACATATACAATCATCAGATAACTTACTTGGGTAAGGAATGAAATGCATACATCAACATTACACTAAAGTTTTAATAATTCTCAGCTATACATATACATTACAAGTAAATTTATAATCTGTAGAGTGCGCTATAGTGACAAGGAAATAAATATTATGGGATATATGGCCTACTAGTAAACATTATAACTGCTGTTGTGAAGGTGAGGGAGTGAGTAAGTAAGCGAGTACCGTACTGGTATGAGAAAGAGTGAGCGAGTGTACTGTCTGTGTGAATGTGGGAATATGTAAGTGGGTGAGTGAGTGAGTGAGCGCGTGTGTGTGAAAGAGTGAAATAGTGAGCAAGTATCTGAAAGAGTTGGTGAGTATGTCGGTAAAACAAGTGAGTGAATATATAAGCGAGTGAGTGAGCAAGGATGTGAATGAGTGGGCGAGCATGTGAGTTGACGAGCGAGTGAGAGTAATGTGAGTAAGCGAGCATGTGAAGGTGCATGGCAGAGATTGTTTTTTATTTAATTAATATTCTTTGGGTTTTTATAAAGATGCGTATGCGTATGGAAACACACACATCATTACTGTTCTTGGCACCGATTTATCTGTGAGTGGAAGTTGAAAATAGATATGCCTGATGTGAGGGAGAATGAGGAGAAAATAAATACATGGGCTGGAAAGATGCTTGGCGGGAAATGAAGGGCGGGAAACTGGGCTGGCTGGCTGGTTAAGATAAATGGGAGGGAAAGTATAGGTTGGCTTGCTGGACTGGGCTGGGCTGGAGAGGTGGTGTGTGTGTGTGTGTGTGTGTGTGGGTCAGTGGGCAGGAGAGGTGGTGTGTGTGGGGGGGGGGGGGGTGTCAGTGGGCAGGAGAACTGATGGCATCCACGTCATCCCCGAGGCAGCGTTCTATGTAGAGATCAATGTCAACAACGTTCTCAAGTTGTTCTTCATCCGACTCGTCTGTTGTTGATGATACCTCCTCCCTGCAACACACATACACGGCGGTCAGTCACACACACACACACACACACACACACACGCACGCATGCAGACTGATTTCCCCAAGCACATTGTTTAGTGACATTGTTTGAAGGAGTCGCCATCCCTTCGATTCTACCCAAGAGTTCTTCACTAACACTCTTACACCCGTAGTTTTAAAACATTTGAGGGCCCTTACTGGAGCTCTATGAATTCTCCAAACTACTCCAGGCAACAGATTCCCTATTCGAAACACTGAAGCGTTTTGTGGCCTGGATTATTTGGAGGGTTCATAGAGCTCCAGTAAAGGCCCTCAATTTTTTTAAAACTACGGGTGTAAGAGTGTTAGTGAAGAAGGGAATGTTGGTGGCGAATGAACACATAGTTAGGAAAGCTGTTAATTAATAGTGTTTACAGAGTATCATTATTACTACACCAGCGTCTATATTACCACTCATTCTGTGTGTGTGTGTGTGTGTGTGTGTGTGTGAGTTGGTGAAGTAACTCTGCTATCACTGTTGTTGTTATTTTATGGTGAACAGTTGTGGATGCTTCTTATGGTCTCCTTGTCCATCTTTTGTTAGTTTCACTGTGGCTACTTGTAACATAATATTATTTCCTCGTGTATGTTAAAACTCTTAAATGATATAATATTATATACACTATTCTGCCTGTTGAAAAAAGATAAGTTTGTTTGTGTTTCTGTTGATATCATAGAGGATTGGCGATGGTAATACTGGAACCCAAACTGCTGTTGTATACCGAAGTCAACCATTGTGTTTTGTGTATACATTAATGTGTAGCCTAAGTAATTCATTCACGTGCATGCATACATACACGCGTAGTACCGGCGCTCCTCAGTGTGCTGCCCAGGTCAGTTTGTTGACCTCTCACCTATATTCACCCCCATTCTACGAACTTATTCGCCTATCTGAACTGTGTGTGCTGTGTAACCAATCAACTGCACAACTCAAGACACTGAACTGTGTATGCGGTAAACACCAGATGTGTACCAGATATAATATCTCCTCACTATACAAACTACGAAGAAAGGGTGGATATCCTCCCTCAGACGTTGTGGCGCGACTGAAGGACCTAGACATCTTCCATATTAGAAGCCGCCGAGGAGGTACAAACAGAGTGAAACCTATCCCCATTGTGAAAGGGTTGAAAAGGAAAACAAATAAAGTGAACAAGAAATCGCCATATAAACATATTGAGGTAGGACGTAAGTGGTACGATCTCCCGTCACTACTACTATCAAATGTTACCTCCCTGAACAACAAAGTGGATGAACTTACCTTGACTGTAAAACAATACAATAGTGATATCATTGCAATCACAGAAGCTTGGCAAATCGTACCAGAGCTAAGCAATATCAGTGATTTTGACCTATTTCATCATTTACGAAGCAACAGGAGAGGTGGAGGAGTGGCCCTTTATGCCCGGAAACAGTTGCGTGCCTCACAGCTGAGTGTTACTGTCCCGCAGGGAATTGAAGCCCTGTGGGTCAGATTAACCCCCCCCTCACACCCCAGACATACAGCCTCCATTATATATTGTGTTGTGTACCACCCTCCAAGAGCACCCACTGGACCAGACCTCATCGAACATATCATCGACACATGTGACGACCTGAAACTGCAGTTTCCATCCTCAAGATTGGTGATTTGTGGTGATTTTAATGAACTGATTACCACCGAGATACAGGACCAAATTCACCTCTCACAAATCGTGGATTTCCCAACACATGGCCACAACACTCTGGACCTCATCTTGACAGACCTAGGGGACCTGTACCTCCCCCCTGAGCCTCTACCCCCTCTGGGTCGCAGTAATCACATCACCATATTTTGGAGTCCAGCCCCCACCACTTCACACCTACAGGCGCCCACCATCAGGTCCTACCGAGCCACACCTGACTCAGCTGTGAGAGAGTTTGGAAGATGGCTGGTTAATTACCCGTGGGTGGAGGTACTGACTGAAGAGGACGTCACCATCAAGTGGGAAAAGTACAACTCAAGTATCACCACAGCATACCATAAGTTCTTCCCACTAAAGAGAGCCGTGACTCACCCATCAGACGCCCCGTGGATCACCCCCAGGATAAAAAGGCTACTCCAGGACCGCAACAAAGCCTTCTACGTCGACCACAACAGGTACAAACAGCTAAGAAACAAAGTAATTCAGGAGACTAAGAAAGCTAAAAGGTCACACTACCCCACCAAAGTCCATCACCTGAGACAAACTAATTCCAGTCAATGGTTCAATAAAGTTAAGAACCTCTGTGGGCTTGGCAAGGGATCACCATCAATCCCTTGTGTCTCTCACATCCCTAGCCAGGAGGCATGTGAGACAATTAACAACCACTTTGCCACAATCTGCCAGTCACTCCCAAAACTTGACAGCACCAGACTACCTGCCTACCTTCCCTCCCCAGCCCACCCTACTTTGGTTCACCCCTATGAGGTTATGAAGAAATTAGCCAGTCTGAGATCAAATCGCTCCATAACACCAGTGGACCTTCCAGTTAAGCTCTACAAAGAATTCGCTGTGGAGCTTGCCATACCACTGTGCTCTATTATAAATGCATCTTTGAAGCAGAGCAGGTGTCCCCCCGACTGGAAAACCTCATATGTGACCCCAATTCCCAAGTGCCCCTCTCCAAAGACCCTCAGTGAATTAAGACCAGTGGCAATCACACCAATACCCAGCCTAATCTGTGAGGACTTTGTCTTTACCTGGGCCTACACACAGATTAGCCACCTGATTGACCCCAGGCAATTTGGCAATGTCAAGGGCTCCTCCACCACCCACTGCCTGATCAGTCTCCTTAACTTCATTTACACCAACATCGAGAGAAGGAAAACCTCAGTAGCCCTCACCTTCATAGACTTTAGAAAAGCTTTTGACCTTGTTGACCATACGGTTATCATCAACAAGGTCATCAATCTTGGCCTCCACCCTTCCTTGGTTGAGTGGCTAGCTGACTTCCTCAGTGACAGGAGGCAGGCAGTGAGGTACCAAGGATCAGTATCCTCACACCAACCACTGACATGTGGGGTCCCCCAGGGAACAAGGGTCGGCCCCCTCTTGTTCCTCACCCTCATTAATGATGCCCTACAGGACACCCCACATAGGTGGAAATATGTGGACGACTCCACCATAGGCATCATGGTGGACAACACTTCTCCCACCCATGACTACAACACCCTACAAGACACCCTCAACAACCTTCAGGAATGGACCAAAGTAAATAATGTCACTATCAATCATGACAAGACTGTGGTGATGCATGTCAATACTGCAACCACAGAGGTCCAACCACCAGCTGTCACCCTCGGCCAGCACAACATCAAAGTAGTGGACTGCAGTAAATTGCTGGGGGTTGTGATTGACAACAAGCTGACCTGGGATAAACACGTGGCTACTGTGGTGAAGACAGCATCCTATAAGCTGTATATGTTGAGGCAGCTAAGATCACTGGGGATGCAACAAGCCGAACTGGGGAGTATATACAACATCTTTATCCTCCCCAAGTTTACCTATTGTTCCCCAGCTTGGGCCTGCTCCCTCACGTTAACACAACAGCGTCGACTGGAGAGAGTGCAAAAGAGGGCCTGTAGGATTATCCTAGGATTTGAATACACGGGCTACGAAACCGCCCTCACCACCCTAGGGATGCTACCTCTCTCCAAACACCACCTCAATATCACCAGCCAGTTTGCTCAAAAATTACTGGTCCACCCCCGCCACCGAGACCTACTACCACCAGACGCTCCAAGACCAACACGGACAACAAGACGTTATAACAAGCTACAACCTATCAGGGCCAGAACGGAGAGATATAAGAAGAGCCCCATCCCTACTATGACTAACATTATAAATAACATGTAAACACACACACACACACACACACACACACACACACACACACACACACACACACACACACACGATAATCCAGCCTACCCCTTTCCTACCTGACATCCAGTAATCCTCACCAGACCTCACACCTACAGTCCCCCACTCCCAGATTCCACTATCACACACACACACACACACACACACACACACACTCTCGCTTATGTATTTACTATTTATTATGCTCATCATTATCATGCTCATCCCCATAATGTATTGTCACTATGTATATTTTCAGCCCTATGGCTGCCAAACCAATCAATAAACCGTTTATTATTATTATTATTATATACACACAATTAAACTCTACCAGTGAGCACATTGTTAAAGATTATCTACTGACAGTTTCCTCGTGTGTTTATCAATTTGGAGCAAGTCAAGCACAACATGTATGTACTGTACAACAAATGGGACGAATCTCAATATTATTAATTTTGTAAGCCAAGCAAACACGATAGCAGTGAGTTGAAGTGGCAGTGGTGATGGTCAGTACGAGTATATTATTATTTACTATATTATACACTACAATAAAGGTGTAAAGGGACACATTGAAGGGGACATCACCGCCCTACTCATTATTAATAGTATTTATTTACCTTACCAACACAATAACTACCATTGTTATTATTGACGGTGTTTATGGAGCTTACAAACCCAATCTCAAAGGAATAAGAATAGAATAGGGCGGTGAATCAACCCACAATTACCACCCATTGTTATTATTGACGGCATTGATGGAGCTTACAAACCCAATCTCAAAGGACTAGGGATAGAATATAATTTCCATGAGCCACTTTACAATTCTAGGCTCCATCTTCCACTTTACAATTCTAGGCTCCATCTTCCACTTTACAATTCTCGGCTCCATCTTCCACTTACCGGTACCGATTCTCGTGGCTGCCGATCATGGGACTCACTGCTGTCCGTTTGCGAGAGGCTCTGGTGCCAGCTGAGAGTCGAAAAAGCTCCTCGTCTGTACTGCAACACAGAGGGGGATGTGGCACACTCCAGGGCCCGTATTGATAACAGTAAAGTTCATTGGTTTTAAGTGGGCAATACGCGTTTGGTAGTTACATTGGAGCGTCTTGATTCCTCCACAGTATAGGCCAGGAAACAGGACCACCACCATAGATGAAAATAATAACAATAGTGGTGTTCTGTTGTTTAGAAGAGTGTCTAGGAATCAGTTGCTCCAGATTTACCAACACTGTACTGTCCCCTTATGCTAAAATTTTGTTCTTAAACGTTTATTCATGACAAGGAATGTAGGACTCCGGCACTGCTTCGAAATAACAATATAAAATCATACTTCAAAGGAAGGAAAATCGTCCACTGCTTCGAAATGAGCCAGTTAAAACTTTTTAGCGACGTCTGTATTGCCAACTCTGATATTATTTATATATTTCAGTACCGTCCCAGGTATAAGTGTAATGTGTTCAGTCCTGTTTGTCTGTCTACTTAGGTATTATGCAAATTGTTTACTTTTTCTATTGTGCTCAGTCTTGCCAACTTGGAAAATAAACATATATTCACGTACACACTACATAATATATTCACGTACACTACATACATTCATGTACAGCCATGGCTGATAGTGCTTGACCAGGGTACAAGGAGTGTTGGTGAGCAACTTGGAGCCTGGTCAAGTACTATCAGCCATGGCTGTACACTAAATCATTACATTCACGTATACCACATAATATATTCACGTACTCTGCATAATTATATTCACGTACACTACATACATTCACGTACCTGACTTTGGAAGCATCCCAGACCCTTAATGTACCGTCAGAACTGGAGGAGTAAAGACGTCCCCCACTCATAGCCAGATTGTTTACACTGTCTGTATGACCACGGTAATCTCTCTTCATGGCCCCACTCTTAGCATCATAGGCACGGATCGAATGGTCAGTGTAGCCCACGAACACTGTGACATGCAGGAAGAGGAAGGAGAAGAGGTGGTGGTAATGGTGATAGTGGTGATAGTTGTGATGGTGGTGATGGTGATGGTGGTGATGCTGGTGATAGTGGTGGTGATGGTGATGGTGATAGTGGTGGTAGTGGTGGTTGTTGTTGTTGTTGTGGAATAATATGAAGGAATCAATAACCTTCATTTAACTCATATAATAATTATTGTACCCCTTTACTTACTGGTACTTACAAAGCATCATTAGTATTATTCTTATATAGAAAATAATAGTTACAACACTTACAGAAAGAGAGTATGCCAATATACTTACAGATTCCACGGTCAAACTTTACACACACGACACTGCCTTCTGATTGTAAAGGTTTATAGGTCCTGGTACAGTCCCCAAACTCTCTCACCCAACATTTGACCTTGGAGTCAGCGCTACCCGTGTATAGTAATCTGTTGACTACCTTTATACACGTAATTCCTGACTTGTGACCACTCAGTGTCTGTCAGGGGTAGAATTTATGATATGATAAAGAGTTACCCTTCATTTATACGTATATAAATATATATAATATACACATTCATGGTTGTTACGACAGACACAATAATATGAATCCCGTCCATCTAACATTATCCCTTCACAGCAGTAAGAATAATATGTTCTTCAGGGTTTTCTCTGCTGTATCTATATTTAAGGCAGAGAGTCTCATAAGTGGACGAAAGAACGTAGCCACGAGCCATAATAAATATCCAGGTGTTGCTGAACTCATGTAGCCTATACAAGTGAATCTATCTCATACTTGTGGAAACTGGTTTATTGATTCATCAGACTATTTCAAGCTGAATTCCTGGATACTTATTATGGCTTGTGACTGTATTTATTATATATATACCTTGATAATAATGATTAGTGAATACATATACCTTGAGAATAATGATTAGTGAATACATATACCTTGAGAATAATGATTGGTGAATACATATACCTTGAGAATAATGATTGGTGAATACATATACCTTGAGAATAATGATTGGTGAATACATATACCTTGAGAATAATGATTGGTGAATACATATACCTTGAGAATAATGATTGGTGAATACATATACCTTGAGAATAATGATTGGTGAATACATATACCTTGAGAATAATGATTGGTGAATACATATACCTTGAGAATAATGATTGGTGAATACATATACCTTGAGAATAATGATTGGTGAATACATATACCTTGAGAATAATGATTGGTGAATACATATACCTTGAGAATAATGATTAGTGAATACATATACCTTGAGAATAATGATTGGTGAATACATATACCTTGAGAATAATGATTGGTGAATACATATACCTTGAGAATAATGATTAGTGAATACATATACCTTGAGAATAATGATTAGTGAATACATATACCTTGAGAATAATGATTGGTGAATACATATACCTTGAGAATAATGATTGGTGAATACATATACCTTGAGAATAATGATTGGTGAATACATATACCTTGAGAATAATGATTGGTGAATACATATACCTTGAGAATAATGATTGGTGAATACATATACCTTGAGAATAATGATTGGTGAATACATATACCTTGAGAATAATGATTAGTGAATACATATACCTTGAGAATAATGATTGGTGAATACATATACCTTGAGAATAATGATTGGTGAATACATATACCTTGAGAATAATGATTAGTGAATACATATACCTTGAGAATAATGATTAGTGAATACATATACCTTGAGAATAATGATTGGTGAATACATATACCTTGAGAATAATGATTGATGAATACATATACATATAGCCTACCTTGAGAGCTCTGCCTGAGTTGATGTTCCAGATAATAACGTTGTTGTCATAACTTCCGGTATAGAGGAGTCGACCATGTGAGTCTGCATCCATACAAGTAATGGGTCCAGCGTGTTGGTGGAACTTCTGTACACGAGGAATAAACAGTAACAGAGTATTAGCTACATTTTACTTCATTGTTATTTAATATCTCTCTCTCTCTCTCTTTCTCTTTCTCTCTCTCTTTTTCTCTTTTTCTCTCTCTCTCTCTTTAAGGGGGTGTGGGAGTAGGGTATACTGTGGCTTAGGGGGAGTTGGGGGGTGCGGGAATAGGGGAACAAGCTTGGGGTCGGTAGAAAGCCTGTTCCTTATTCCTGTACCCCCCTAACTGTCCCCCTACCACCAAGTCTGTCCCCCTACTCACACACACACACACACACACACACACACACGTATACCTTATCTCCCTATTCGTCTCCCTCACTTCTCTCACCACAAATATATAGCCTCCTTTCCCATCCATCTAATCTCTCACTTCTCTCATCACCACAATAAATAATACCTTCCCTTAATTCCTACCCATCTAATCTCCACATTACTCTCTCTCACTTCTCTCATCACCACAATAAATACTACCTTCCCTTAATTCCTATACCCAGCCTCTAACTTACTGTACCTTGAGAGTAATACCCAGATCAAGTGACCAGGAACGGGCCGTGGAGTCAGTACTACCAGTGAGGACCAAATCTCCTGGGTTTATACTGAGACCTTCTTCATTGAAACCACCTGTGTTGGCCCCTCGGATGAAGATGATGGAGTAGACCGCCCTGGTGTGGCCCTGAGAGAGAGAGAGAGAGAGAGAGAGAGAGAGAGAGTGAGAGAGAGTGAGAGAGTAGATTTGTGTGATGGAAGATAGAATGGGGTAAAGTTTAAAGTAATTAGAGTGAACAAGAAACTGAAGACTAGTTAGAGTACTATATACACGTAATATATAACTTAACTTTATTACGTACAGAAGAGAAATAATTATTGTCTCATTAGTCTTACACATGATAAATATAGTACAGTTGGACACAGGAATATATGGTACAACCCAGGTGGAAGATGCTTGACTCTCTCCAGTAACAACCAGTGTTTATTTATCGTCACCATCCCATATCATAATAGTTTCTGACCTTGGTAAATCTTTTTTTTTTTTTGGTCACTATAAGGAATTTTCATAGTGGTAGGAGTTGAGAATATTCCACCTGGGTTGTACCACGAATTCCTGTGTCAAAACTACATATTAATTCCTGTGTCAAAACTACATATTAATTCCTGTGTCAAAACTACATATTAATTCCTGTGTCAAAACTACATATTAATTCCTGTGTCAAAACTACATATTAATTCCTGTGTCAAAACTACATAGTAATAAGTAGTCACCTGTAGAGTTCGTACACATATTTCTTCCTCGGTCATCACCTCGTCAGCTTCTACTTGCCACACCTTGACTGTCTTGTCGTAGGAGGAGCTGAGTAGGAAGTCCCCGTTGCAGATGATTCGTTGCACCTGCTGTACGTGACCTGTTCAACCAAACACGTACGTATACATTCACAAACCAAGATAGTACAGTGGTTGGTTTACTTATCTTTCCTGTCCTGCATGTCCTTTTAATTTTTACTACAGCAACGAGAATTTTGTTTTATCCAGTTTATTTAATTACTTAAGGCAGTTAAAAGATTAAACATTGTGTGGGATTGTATAGTCTCCCAAATGAGTATTATCAGGTGCATTGTCGCCAGTATAAGTGAAAGAAAGACAAGACTGATCAATGAATATGTCAAAGTAAGGCAGGACTGAAACGTGTATAAATAAAAGAAAAGGACAACGTACTGACCAATGTATAAATGAATAAATACGAAAACTGACCAATATATAAGTGAAAAAAAGGTAGAACTGACCAATGTATAAGTGAATGAAAACAAGAAATGACCAATGTATAAGTGAAAAAAAGGTACAACTGACCAATGTATAAGTGAAAAAAAGATAGAACTGACCAATGTATAAGTGAAAAAAAGGTAGAACTGACCAGTGTAGGTAAAGAGGCATTCTGAAGTACACATATCCCACTTCTTGATGGTGGAATCCTCAGCACCAGTAAACACGTAGGTCCTGATGACTGCCACACACGTCACACGCCCTTTATGACCACTGCACCACACACACACACACACACACACACACACACACACACACACACACACACACACACACACACACACACACACACACATCAGTAAAGACATAATACCACTTAGCCATAATCACCAGAAATCATGTATTATATTACACACACATATATATTACACACACACGTACATATTATACACTCATAAACCGTATTAACACACATGAAAGTAGTGTTTATAATGTGTAAAAAGCAGCTTGTATAATCTAACCTGAGAACACCAAGACATTCTGTAGGCAGGGTGATAGCACTCCAAAGACAGGCAGTGGAGTCATCTGAACCGGTAACCAGAAGGGAACCATCTTCACTCAACACCATACAGTTGATGCTACCAGTGTGTTCCCTCTGACACTCAAGGGCCTCTCCATTCTCGTCGTCTCTTTGGTTTTTGCTTCCACTGCTACCCATCCTGAAACGCTGCCTGCTACTACTACTACTATTACTATTACTACTACTACTACTACTACTACTACTACTGTTGTTGTTGTTGTTGTTGTTGTTGTTGTTGTTGTTGTTGTTGTTGTTGTTGTTACTTTTCTGTGTTTGTTGCTCTTGTTATTATATTTTCTTCATTCTTTTTCTTCTCTCCTCCTCCTCCTCCTCCTCCTCTTTTACACTTCTTTTTCTTCCTCTATAATTTTGTCTTCTCGTACTCCTCTTGATTTTCTCCTCCTCCTAGCTCCTCCTCCTCCTCCTTCTCCTTCTCGTCTTTCTGTTGGGTGTTGTGGTTGTGTCTTTCTTGGCCTTTGTGTTTCCTCTACTTGTCTCTCTTGTACTGTTGTGAATGCTGGCTCTCCCTCACTGCACCTCACTCCAGCAGCCCTCTATACCACATCCTGCACAGAGAAGTACTTAATTAAGGGGAGGGTATAGTTTTGACACTTTTGGAGATTATGATTCCTCCAAACTATTCCAGGCAACAGGATACCATTATTTTTCTTCATCTGGGTCTGTTTCCTGGTATACTTTGGAGGAATCAAGGCACTCCAATCTATCAAAAGTATCCTCTCCCCTTAAAGGACCTTGTCATGTAGTAAGAAAATTGGAGGTAAATGAGCCCTTCAAATATTGTATTTTGCGTGTACGATATGACTGAATGTGATTTCACTGAATGTGTATAGAGTATAAGCCTATATTATGAATGTGTATAGAATATAAGTCTATATTATAAATGTGTATAGAATATAAGCCTATATTATAAATATGTATAGAATATAAGCCTATATTATGAATGTGTATAGAGTATAAGTCTATATTATAAATGTGTATAGAGTATAAGTCTATATTATAAATGTATGGTGTATGATATCTCTGCCTACCTGTCTGTCTGGATATACTAAGTGTTGTTGTGGTCGGCTATTTGAATACTGTCAGTGCTATGGTGGAGAGACGACTGTATGGGCAGTGGGTCGTGGTGGGTTGGTTGTGGTGACGTGTATGTGTGTATGTGTACGTGTATGTGTGTGTGTGTGTGTGTGTGTGTATGTATGTGTGTGTGTACTTGTGTGTGTGTATGTGTACTTGTGTGTGTGTGTAATAATAATAATAATAATAATAATAATAATAATAATATACGGTTTATTGATTTGTGGCAGTGTGTGTGTGTGTATGTATGTGTACGTGTATGTGTGTGTGTGTGTGTGTATGTGTGATGTGTACTTGTGTGTGTGTGTGTGTGTGTGTGTTCTCTTCCTCTCACACACACCAACACATGTAAGGAATCAATGTTACCTTGGTTGTTGTTATCTGTGAGTCATCCAAACAACACCATCGTCTGTGTGTGTATGTGTGTGTGTGTGTGTATGTATGTGTGTATGTGTGTGTGTGTGTGTGTGTGTGTGTGTATGTGTGTGTGTGTGTGTGTGTGTGTGTGTGTGTGTGTGTGTATGTATGTGTGTATGTGTGTGTGTGTGTGTGTATGTGTGTGTGTGTGTGTGTGTGTGTGTGTGTGTGTGTGTGTGTGTGTGTGTGTGTGTGTGTGTGTGTGTGTGTGTATGTGTGTATGTGTGTGTGTGTGTGTGTGTGTGTGTGTGTGTGTGTGTGTGTGTGTGTGTGTGTGTGTGTGTGTGTGTGTGTGTGTGTATGTGTGTATGTGTGTGTGTGTGTGTGTGTGTGTGTGTGTGTGTGTGTGTGTGTGTGTGTGTGTGTGTGTGTGTGTGTGTGTGTGTGTGTGTGTGTATGTGTGTATGTGTGTGTGTGTGTGTGTGTGTGTGTGTGTGTATGTGTGTGTGTGTGTGTGTGTGTGTGTGTGTGTGTGTGTGTGTGTGTGTATGTGTGTATGTGTGTGTGTGTGTGTATGTGTGTGTATGTGTGTGTATGTGTGTGTGTGTGTATGTGTGTGTATGTGTGTATGTGTGTGTGTATGTGTGTGTGTGTGTATGTGTGTGTATGTGTGTATGTGTGTGTGTGTGTGTATGTGTGTGTGTGTGTGTGTATGTGTGTGTGTGTGTGTGTGTGTGTGTGTGTGTGTGTGTGTGTGTGTGTGTGTGTGTGTGTGTGTGTGTGTACTTGTATACCACCTACAGTATATGACATTGTACAGTTACCCACACGAATTCTTACACAGACCAGAAATATAGAAAGAGAGGTAATTATTCTAAAAGTATTACAATGAATGGTCTACCAGGTGACTTTCTGTAATTACAAAACAACAAACCTAATAATAATAATAATAATAATAATAATAATAATAATAATAATAATGTTATATTGCTGTTAGATAGTTTTTCATCTTCTATATGTTGTAAGTTCTATAGTCTGTTCAAAATTTGTGTTCCACTAGCCTCTATCTAGCTAGCTATTTCTATCTGTCTATCTCTCGTTATTTCTATCTATCTATCGATCTATCTATTTCTATCTAACTATCACTATCTATCTATCTATCTATTTCTATCTATCTATCTATCTATCTATTTCTATCTATCTAAGCATAAGAGGCCAAAAGGAACACAAATTTTGAACAAACTATAGTAAACAACAGCGTGTGTAGGTATGTGTGTGTCTAATAGTACAGTTACGAGCCAAAATAAATATCCAAGCCCTGCTGAAGTTTCCAATTATGTGATTTATTAATTTATTACAGTATATAGGGAAACAATTATAATTAAGGTGATCATTTTTTTTTTTTTGTACATTGGAGCTCCTTGATTCCTCCAAAGTATGCCAGGAAACAGGATCAGATTAACAAAACCAATGGTGTTCTGTTGCCTGGAATGAGTTGGAGGAATCAGTTGCTCCAGATTTAAGAGGGTATATAGTACAGTACAGTGTTGATAAATCTGGAGTTATTGATTTTTCCAAACTCTACCTGGAAACGAATGTCACTATACATAACATTGAGGTAGGTCGTTTCCTGATGTAGTTTGGGTGAATCAGTATACCCTTATCTTAGCGTGATCCATTATTATTATTATTATTATATTAACTTAAATATTTACATTAGATGATTTTACCCATCACTTGAAAAAACCACAGACCTCTATGGAGTTAATTAAGTTCATTTGATTATATTAATAATTCACCTTATCTCTCACTATATATATTCTTATTTCATGTGTCCAAAAAGCGATACAAATTATTGCAGTATACTCTGAGTTTACTATAGTTATATACTTGGTACAGTCGGTGGCAAAAGTCCTGTCGTCTCACTTGCTTCACCGAGGCACGCGATGTTCATAGACTCAAGATTATTAGGTGGAGAAAACGTGCACATTTCTCGACTCCACGAACCTTGCATGTCTCGGTGAAGCAGGTGAGGCGACACGACTTCTGCCGCCGACTGTACAACAAAATATTCTTTCCAAATCTTGAATCGCGTGTCATTCTTGCTTTACATATACACTGAACCGAACGATTGCCTTTGATCACGTATACTGCCTTTCAACATGTACTGTATTCAACACGTGTACTTTGAGATTAGTTACTGCAGATATATTCGTTCCAAGTCTACTATAAGTTACTCTGCCTTCCCATGTACTGAATTTATTATCCTGTACAGTCACGAGCACTAATATGTATTCAGGTGAGCTTCGAATAGCCTCATGGTGGAGTATTAAAGACCCTGTGATCGTGTACGGAAATTGCAGACTTCTGATTCCTTCTATCTATGCCACGAAACACGCTCCTTCCATATAGATGATGTATAGTAGCAATATTTGAAGGACTCGTTTACCTCTAATTTTTCTGACAACATCACAGGGTCCCTTAATTAAATGAGGCTCCATCATCTAGTTTACTGAGGTAAGATAAGCGTGTTTCTAAATGAGCCTGAAAAATTATAGTGAGGTCAGGAATGCAAACATACTAACAAATCCAAACTCTATTATGACGTTTTGTGAATACCAGTCCAGGGTCGTGACTGTATCGAACGAGTGCTATTGAAAACCTACTGAATACAAACCAATAGTGACCGTCAATCATATATATATCACGCTCTTTTCTGCCCGGAAGTATACATGACTATTAGAATGAACAGGTATTTATGACGGTCATTTTTTTCATAGGACCATTATTCATTTACACTACTCATGCCATTGTTTCTATTCAAAGACAGGATCATGAGAGAATACACAGTGGAATGGTTGCAGCGGGTGTAGCCAATTTCTGAACATTAAAGGTAAAAACAAAGAAAGTTTACCGTGGAAGAGTGTAAAAATATGAGGGTGACTGAGGTATAGAGGAAAATGTAAAACTAATTAAGGGGAGAGTCTTTTATTTTGTGTTGGTGAATTGGAAGAACTCTGACACCCGTAGTTTTAAAACATTTGAGGGCCCTTACTGGAGCTCTATGAACCCTCCAAACAATCCAGGCCACAAAGCGCTTCCGTGTTTCGAATAGGGAATCTGTTGCCTGGAGTAGTTTGGAGGGTTCACAGAGCTCCAGTAAGGGCCCTCAATTTTTTTTAAACTACGGGTCTGATTCCTCCAAACTATGTCACGAACCAGATCCCTTATAGTAGTACCACTGAGGGTGTCTGTTTTCTGTCATAGTTAGGAGTAAACCATTGCCTTCCAATTTGCAAACAAGACAGTCTCCTTAAATTGTAAACGGGAAGAATAAGTCACAAATGGAGTGCATTACTTGTTGTTGGGGGTTAGTGAGTCCTTCAAAAATGATCACGAAACAACAACACCAATATGGAAGGAGCTTGTTTGGTGGCATGGTCAGGAGGAATCAGAAGCCTCCATTTCTCACACACAATCACAGGGTCGTAGGATGATGAGTTGTTAGGATTATTACTTTCTTCACTGGTGGTCAACTCCTACACCGAGAGAAAGATGTCAGGTGAGTTATTTTTCTATTTAAATATATTACCAATGAGTTGAACGAGTACCTGAATTTGAATGAGTACCTGAAGTTGAATGAGTACCTGAAGTTGAATGAGTACCTGAAGTTGAATGAGTACCTGAAGTTGAACGAGTACCTGAAGTGAGAATAGCACTGGGTTAACTTCAGATGGTACCAGTGTGAGTAGTGTTAAGTGTTGTTGTGGTTGTGGTGGTGTGGAACCCATGTAGCTGACGGAACCTATAGTGATCAACAACCACTGCCTGCCAGAATCACTACCACCACTACCACCACCACCACTACCACCAACACCACTACCACCACCACCACTACCACTACCACCACTACCACCAACACCACCACCACCTACCTACCTTCACCACCAACAGCAGCAGCAGCAGCAGTAGTAGTAGTAGTAGTTGTGTTGGTGTGTGTGTGTGTGTTGATGTGTTGTCCAGGGTAACCAATTCATCACATATATACAACACACCTCCAACACCACCTACCTACTCTACACTCAGCTTATTCACTCTCGGCTCAGTTATTCATTCCTTGGAGGTTTTTTCACCCCAGTCATTTATGTTTATATATGGTTAATTATGTGTATTATTATTTTATTATTACATTATATTGTTATATTATTACGTATAATTTTATCATTATTATATTTACTATGTTTATATTATGTTTATGCCTATAGGGTTAATTATGTTTATTATTATTTTATTATTATATTATATTATTATGTATATTTGTATTATGTTAATTATGTTTATAATATGGTGAATTATAAGAGTGGAAAAGGTTCGATAAATCGTAATTTGTAAATAATCAAATGCTAAAAAAATGTACATACATACATTCCTATATACACATATTATCATGCATGGGGTAATTTAAAGTACATTTAAAGTTTTGAATTCCAAACATTATAATATTATTAATTTTACTCATTAGTTTTGTATATGCCCAGAGAATGTCAATATCTTCCACTAATTATATTTTTTTTAGCTGACTTCTGACACCACATAATATTAGTTAGTTTTAGATAATCACTCTGCAATACGCTTCTTATTGTCATTTTCAAAAGGTTATGTTTACACCCTGTTTGTTATTCGTTTAATTGTTTTATTTATAGTTTAGTTTCCAACGTAACTAAAAAATGACTGACAGACTATATGATTAAACTTCACAAGATCATTCCATATTAATTAAGAAACAAAAAACTAAACCATTTTGGGTGAATCTAGGCCACAGGTCATGGTCAGGATGGAATATATATATATATATATATACAGTATATACGTTAAATTTCGCTGTTCAGAACGAGGCTGAAATATAAAAGTAAATAAATCGCTCTGACGGTAGAAATTATTTGGTGGTTGTGAAGGTATATAGTTCCCTGTACACACACACACACACACACACACACACACACACACACACACACACACACACACACATACACACACACACACACACACACACACACACATACACACACACACACACACACACACACAAACACAAAAGTATAATATTATAATAGCACACACACACACACACACACACACACCATATTAACCTTTACGACAATAGTCACTAGTCCTAAACCCAGCAGAATGTAAATTGGAGACATGTACAGTCTTGGACAAAAGAAATACGCCACCAGGTTTTCATAAGGATGGATTGATATTATAATATTACTGTATGTGTTTTTAAATATTTTGTGGTTTTATAAATATGAACACAATAATACAAATAAAAGGTTTATGTCTATATGTATCAGACTATAAGAAGAATATAATACGAAACTGATGTCAACCACTTTTATATACACCAAATGACGAGGGTGATCAATACCTGAACCAAGACAACACACACACACACACACACACACACACACACACACACATACATACATACACACACACACACACACACACACACACATACACACACACACACACACACACACTCACACACACACTCACACACATACACACACACACACACACACACACACACACACACACACACACACACACACACACACACACACACACACACACATTATAAAAGTATATAATAGCACACACACACACACACACACTCACACACACACACACACACACACACACACACACACATAAAAGTAATGTATTGTGTGTGTGTGTGTGTGTACAATCAATACTTCCTTGATATGTTGTCAGTACACCAATGTTATAACCTTTGCTGGAAAACTCACGTATAGCCATTTTTTAGGATCTTCAAGTAATGGAATAGATAGAGGAGTAAGGGTGGAGAAAGAGAGAAAGGAGGAGTAGGGATGGAGGAGGAGAAAGAGTAAGTAGTAGTAACAGTGGTAGAGGAAGAGTATATAGGAGTAAGGGTGGAGGAAGAGAGAAAGGAGCTATAATAGGAGTAGGGATGGAGGAGGAAAAAGAGTAGTAGTAGTAATAATGGTAAAGGAAATGTAGGAGTAAGGGTAGTGGTGATACAAAGGAAATATGTCAGTAGGGCAGGGTCATGGCAGGGGAAGGTCATGACATGGGGGGGGGGTAGTAGGGGATTGAGGGGCGGGGTAGTAGGGGGGAGGTTAACATGATATTGTATTGAGGGGGAGGAAACATACTATTGTAAATGTCTCATACGATACTTTGTGGTCAAATTTGAAGACTACTAATTCCTCCAGGTGAAACCAATAAACAAAACCCCTCTTGTATGAAACAAGGGATTCCGGATTTGTTTAGCAGTACTTGGAGGGTTGAGTTGGCTCCTGTTTGACTTTAACAGCTTACTTTTCTTTATTTAACAGCTTACTTTTCTTTATTTAACAGCTTACTTTTCTTTATTGTATTGCTGGTAGTGGTATATTTCAACAGTGTGTCGAAAAGACCTCATCAATAAAGAACATAACATATTCAGGTCAAAGACACTTTACAATGGTAAAGGGAAACTATAAAAAGAAAATGAGGTTAAGAGGTAGGCATGCAATATGGTGGTGAGGGGTGACAAGAAGGAGGGGGTGGTGGTGAGGGGTGACAAGAAGGAAGGGGTGGTGGTGAGGGGTGACAAGAAGGAGGGGGTGGTGGTAAGGGGTGACAAGAGGAAGGGTTTTAACAGGAGTGCATGGCTGAGGTTGTAGCGTGATGGTACCAGGGAAGGGGGAGAGGGGTAAACTGAGGGACGTACTGATAGGGGACAGTGTGAGAGGGCTAAGACAGGAGGGGGAAAAAGGTCAGGGGAGGAGATGGCGTGAATGAACAGTGGGGGGGAGAGGGAAGAGTTAGTTGATAGAGGGTGAGAGACTACTAAGACTACTGGGGAGGGGACGTCGTGAGCACCAAGGAAAAGTTGGGGACAAAATGTGTGAGTGTGTGTCAGTTTAAGGGGACGAGGAGAGGATACAAAGTGAAAACAGGACAAAGAGAGATAAACAGCCAAGAAAGGAAAAGAGGTAAAGGCCAGAGAGATAGGGTAGAGAAGAAATAAGGAGATGTAAGATGTATAAAACGAAAGGTAGGAGGGCAATGGACACAAGGGAAAGGGTCATCTGAGTGAAAAAAAAAAAATAAGTGGAGGGAAGGAAGGAAAGTGATGAGGACATAAAACCACAATTAGGATTGGGAGGGGAATATGGGGTCCAGGACGGGAGAGGTGAAGGGGGGTAGTGGGGGGTGTAATCTGGGTGAAGGGAGGGGCTTGTGGTCAGTGGGGGAGGGTTGCGTGATGACTGTGTGGAGGAGTTGAAGCCACTACTCGCCAACGAACACACACACACACAGGCAGGCAGGCAGGCAGTCGGGTCACACCATGATACACAGGTGCACCTCTTCACACCTTTCCTTCAGGTTGTATTATCACACATAATAATATACTTGTAATATTTAGGCACAACCCTGACATGCCGTGAGTGTTACATTAGCTCAGGTTGAGCCTTGTGTGTGGTGAATATTTCAGAGGATATTTCGTGTTGGTGATTGAGAAAGAATATTAATGTCTTAGGCTGGGGCTGGATTCTCAAAGCAATTTACCACGTCCTATCTCATTTGGGACGTCCTAACTTCCCCAGGCGAGTTATTCACGTAAGACGATGAGCTTTTACGGTCGTATTCCTAGTCAAACAAGCGTGAAGGTAAATAGGAATTAAAGTTGCCAATCGTATAGGTAGTGTTTAGTGTTGTCCTGTGACCACGATAATGAGTCTCATAGTTAATTAAGGAACGAGGAATATCACAAACACTATTCCTGTCTTAGTGTTCATTCAGTCGTCATGTTTGGTAAGGCACACTGAAGACAAAACCCTGATGGATAAGGTACTGTACATACAAATCCAGCCCGTGTCTTATTACATGTGGTGAAAACAATGTGTATGATGCGAGTGGAACCAACTGGTGGTGATGTTAGAATGTATAGTGAGAGCAGAGATGATGAGAACATATTGACAGTGATGATATATTGTATGGTAAGAGTTGTGATGATGATGATGATGATGAGTAATTTTAGTGGGTAATAAATAACACCGTATGAAGGAAGGAATTTTGATTGACGTTTCGCTCGTGCATGTTCACCAAGGAACCAGTAGTGAAACATCGTCCCCAAATAATAATATATTGTTCCTTATCTATCCTGGCCAATTAAGACATATTGTTACTGGGAAATGATGGCTTTGGTTGTTGCTGTGTGATATGTTGTGTAATCCATGCAGCAGTGCAGTTCGTAGTTAGTGAACTGTGCATGACGTGTTGTTGTGTAATGAAAAGTTAAGTGTGTGTATGGCTGTGGTGGATGGATTGTGTAGGAAGGGTTGGTAGGCTTCTAAGGTGGATTATTATGGTTGTTGGTGGATGGTTTGGTGGTATATTATGATTGTTGGTGTTGTGGTCTTATGGTTGAAATGTTGGTTCAGTGTTTCGTGTGGTGAACTTGGTGTGTTGTAGAATAATGTGTAATGAACATGAACACCCAAGGTAGAACTTACATTGGAGCGAACTCAATAAAGAAATAGTTAATATTAATACTATCAATATCTGAAATGGGAAATTGCTAGTGACACACGGCTGTAAAATGTCGTAGAGTTGTAGACTTTACTAGGACCCTATTTCATACTCCATCCCAATTTGATGAAAAATGGACTTATAATATTAATTTATAAAGTCACATGTTTACCATCCGAATCGGAAATAGAGTTGCGTTACTAAGTTTAAATTAAACATACAATATTTACTACATCAATACAGTCTGATCAGATTGTTGTGAGAATCTTCGCTTATTGATGTGACGGACGATACGGGAGAAAAGATTAATTATTATGTTGTTGAATCCACTCAATTCTATTAGAAAACAAAATATTACCTCGATTAGGAGATCTGTTTTGTAGTATAATTTGGAAGAGTCAGTAACCCTCCAAATTTCCCCATGCAGAGAGAGAGAGAGAGAGAGAGAGAGAGAGAGAGAGAGAGAGAGAGAGAGAGAGAGAAAGAGAGAGAGGGGGGGGGGGGTGAAGGGGGTCAGTATTGTTGTAGTAACGTCGCTACCTCATGTTATCGATCGCGTACCTCACACACCTCATGATGGAAGTCAGACAATGCATGTGTGACTGTGTGTGGAGGGGATCAGATTTATGGGTTTGTGCTTCGTTAACCCAGACTGAACAAGCAAAAAATCAGACAGACAATTAAGCAATTTATCCAAACCCAATTAAGACATATCCTTGTATATAGTGTGGAGTGAGGTGAGGGAGACATACATACATACATACATACATACATACATACATACAGTGTTGGGTGTTCTTTTTATGGTGTAGGTAAAGTGTTTCTCTCTTCCGCTTGCACTTGCATTGCAGTTGCTTGATGCGGTCGTGTTGTTTTGATTGACAGTCTTCAGGCACGTCAAAGAGAGAAGGTCAACATGTGTCAGTGGTGTGTGTGTGTGTGTGTGTGTGTGTGTGTGTGTGTGTGTGTGTGTGTGGTGATGGGGTTCGCATGCTGACAATAATCTCAGTTCAAACACATCCATCGTCAGGTCCAACATAGAGTATGTTTGGTAAGATGATGACAGACTGCAAGTGACGTATTCCTCCAAACTTTGTCAATTAACACTTACATGGTTTATAGTTTATTGTTTTCTGACACAGTTTGATGGAATTAATCTCCTCCAGTTTACCGACAATACAGACATTATACCTTCTTTGAGTAAACCACCCAATTAAGTCCACTTCAAAGGTCTAATTTGCTATTTTACTTTTGAGAATGAGGATTAATAAATATAAGTGATTCTGTCGTATACTTTCACACCATTACAGACAGACGACACCACTACCTATCCATATAACAACAACAACAACAACAACAACAATACTTCACTATCCACCCCACTTCACCCCTTGCCTCCCAACCCCTCAACCTAAACAACAACAACAACACCAACAAACCCTACCCTATATACAACCAAATCAACCACAACACTACTTCACTCTCCATCCACCTTACTGTACAATCTAGACGACAACACTTGATGTGAGATTGAGAGGGACCTGACGTGATGGTATGGAGTTAGCGCTAGGCAACACCAATAAACAACACTAAACACTGGACGGTAAAACGAAGGCAGGTGAAAGTGAAGTGAGCGTGTGAGTTACCTGAGAATATCCTGGCTGGTAACTCCCACGCCATGTTACCTTTTCCAACTATAGAATATAAAATGAATATATATAACATGGGAATATTTCACTACTAACACCCAGAATATGAAGTGTATTGACAATGCATATTACCTTGTTTGACTAATAAAGGACCCTGTGATCGTGTATGGGAATTGGAGGCTTCTGATTCCTCCTGACTATGCCACGAAACAAGCTACTTCTATATAGGTGGTGTTTCGTGGCAGTATTTGAAGGACTCATATACCTCTAATTCTCTGACTACATCACAGGGTCCCTTAATGATCTATCACACTGGCAAGTAGTGTAGTGTAGTGTGTGTAGTGTAGTGTAGTGTGTGTAGTGTAGTGTAGTATAGTGTGTGTAGTGTAGTGTGTCGTGATATCCTATAGCGTGCAGGTAGAATAAAGGTCCATCACAAACTTTAAGCTCTGCCACACACTATATGAAATCCAATGCCTACTGTAGGTCTAGTTTTAACAATATTATCGATAGTAATAATAATAATAATAATAATAATAATAATAATAATAACAACAACAACAATACTGATTATAATGGAAGATAGAGACATAAAATTCTATCGGTGTTTCCTTTAGGCACGTTGGCCGAATGGGTAGTGTGTTAAATTTAAATAACATGTTTTGGTGGTGCTTGTCATTTCTTCAGGGCCCCGTGAGTCAAGAGAGTGAAGGAGAGGAAGGATGGGTAACGGCAGCGGCAAGGAAGAAGTGGTAACGGAGCCTCTGGAAACCTTGAAACATGACAAAGGAGGCATCAACTGTTTGGCTCTCAGTTCTGACTCTTCCCTTCTGGTCTCAGGTGGTGATGACAGTACCCTCAGGTTGTGGAGTACTAAAACAGAACCTACGGAAGATTTAGGAGTTCTCAGGTTAGTCACTCCTTCATAGTTTCCTCCCTCAGGTTGTCACTACACTTCCATTGTATAGTATCCTCCTTTAGTTTGTTTATTATGAAGACAGATACAGTCCCTATGGAAGACTTATTAGGGAGATTCAGGTTATATTTACTACTCCTCCTTTACTCTCAGTTATACATGGAAGAGTGAGTTTTTCGAAGTGTAAAAACAAAATGTGATGAGGAGACAAACTTAAAAAAAAAAATTAAAGCGTTCGGTGTCAGGTTTCTGAATATGAATCTTCATCTTGTTTCTCCTCTTCCTCCACACGATTGCTACGCCTCTCCTTCCCCTACTCATCACCTACTCCACTCATCTCGCTCACTCACCTATATTCTACCCACCCAGTACCCACCCTCACTCATCTTGCCCAGCCCACTCACCTACTCTACACCCCCCCACTCACCTACTCTACCCATCCCCATTCATCACCCTCACTCAACTTGTCCACCCCAGTCCCACTCACCTACTCTACCCATGCATCCCCAACTCCACTTACGTCTCTCCATTCACCTACTCTACCCTCACTTACCTCCCTCCATTCACCTACAGGGGCCACGAGGGGTTCATCCAGTGTGCTACAATACGAGAACAATGGGTAATAACTGGTTCCAAGGATTGTACTGTGAAGCTGTGGGATATGGTTACTGCTGAGTGTGTCTTTACGTACCCTGGTAAGTCATTGATACTAAGTACGTTATTACAATGTCTGTGTTGTTGACAATGTTATGATATTGTGTCGGTACGATGGCTCTGTATTGCATGTTTCTATATAGGGAGTCATCGTATCACCGTTACTAGTATACGTCATCGTCGACACCATCAATGTTCTTGCATACGTTATTGTCATATATTGTAATTGCCTGTGTACTCGAAAACAAACAAATACACACACACACACTCTCTCTCTCTCTCTCTCTCTCTCTCTCTCTCTCTCTCTCTCTCTCTCTCTCTCTCTCTCTCTCTCTCTCTCTCTCTCTCTCTCTCTCTCACATACACACACACACACATTCGAAGACAACGCAAACAATGAAAAATCTGTCCTACCCTGTTGGTATTCTACTTGTGCCCGAGTGTGTGTGTTCATCTACCGTATACTCTCTTTGAACCGACCCTCACTATCCTCCCTCCCTCTCTCTCTAAAGGACACACAGGTCGCATCAACCGCCTCATCTGTACGGAGGAGTTCATCTTTAGTACCTCCCATGACAAGACAGCGAGGGCTTGGCTCCTTGACACCAATAGAGTAGAAGAACCTGAGGATTCCTGCATCAGAATTTTCGAGGTGAGGGGAAATAAGTGTGGGTCTTTGAGGGGAAATAAGTGTGGGTCTTTGAGGGGAAATAAGTGTGGGTCTTTGAGGGGAAATAAGTGTGGGTCTTTGAGGGGAAATAAGTGTGGGTCTTTGAGGGGAAATAAGTGTGGGTCTTTGAGGGGAAATAAGTGTGGGTCTTTGAGGGGAAATAAGTGTGGGTCTTTGAGGGGAAATAAGTGTGGGTCTTTGAGGGGAATAATGCATGTGGTATATTCAGGGTATAATTATGATTTATATTAAAGATAATTAAGGTGGTCATTCATGTTGTATATATATAAACACACACACAGACACGAGATACAACACCTGTAAAGTCATGGTCTAATGTACTGCAACCTGGTGAATAAAAGCGAGCTATTTGAGTTAACTTTATGAACCAAAATTACACACACCAACAGCTATAGTTTCGAATCATTTTTCGAAGCCATCTCATTGGAAGGTGTTGCAGTACATACATTAGACCATGACTTTACATACAATACCTTCCCTCTAACACCCATTGTCTACCCAGGGTCACACAGGGGTGGTTTCTGCTATCATCTTCGTATGTGGACCATCAGTTGGGGTGCCAGACGAACAAGGTTGGAACATTAACCCTGGAGACACAATCTTTACAGGCAGCTTTGACAACACGGCCCGTTCTTGGTCTTTTGATACCGGTGGATGTCTGAAGGTGAGTGAGTGTGGAGTGGAGTGTGGAGTGGAGTGTGGAGTGGAGTGTGGAGTGGAGTGTGGAGTGGAGTGTGGAGTGGAGTGTGGAGTGGAGTGTGGAGTGGAGTGTGGATTGGAGTGTGGAGTGGAGAGTGGAGTGGAGAGTGGAGTGGAGAGTGGAGTGTGTTTGTTTGATTGTGTTTGTGTTGTTTTGTTTTGCTTTTATATTTTAGGGACCATTAATATGTACTGTTTCCCTTCTAGTATCTAGTTAATATATTCTTAGATGCATACTTTTCTTACAATACAATCCAGTGTTTATAAGTTGTTGATAGTTTGTACTCTGTTGTGTAATATTTTATTGTTGTGTATAATTATACATTGATCTAAATGGCCAAGAAATGAATTTGAGGGGAAGTTATGTATATCAGTGTTGGTAAATCTGGAGCAACTGAAATACATAATGTTAAGGGTGTGTGGGAGTAGGGGACAGGCTTGGGTTTTTTTTGGGGGGTGCGGGAGTAGGGAGACAGGCTTAGGGGGGTGCGGGAATAGGGGACAAGCTTTCTAACCTCTCCCCGTACCCACCCCAAGCCTGTCCCCTTACTCCCGCAGCCCCCAACCCCAAACCTGTGCGCCAATTTCCACACACTCTTAAAAATGTGATATCTAAAACAATATTATTCTTGTGTCCAGGTGTTTAAGGGTCACCGTATGCCTATCACCTGTATGGCCACGGATCCCAAGGGCTTAATACTGTACACGGGAAGTCAAGACAAGTCGGTCATTGCTTGGGACGTCAACAGGGGAACCATTATGAAGGTAGGGTTGGGTTGCCTTATCTATATATAGGCCCTGAAGAATGAGATGATATTATATTTCCATGATAAATTGAGATATATGTGTTTGTTTGTTTGTTTGTTTGTGCAGTGTTGGTAAATCTGGAGTAAAATGATTCCTTCAAACTATTCTAAGCAACAAAACACCAATATTTGTGTTCATCTGGTCCCGTTTCCAGGTATACTTTGGAGGAATCAAAACGCTCCAATGTAACCAAAGTGAATTACCCCGTTAACGCTTCACAGGTGTTGATCAATATTACTCTACCTGTCCACTTTATTTAATTTCCATAACACTTTATTGTGGCTTATAATTTCCGTAACACCTTATTGTGGCTTATAATTTAACTGCCGTAACCCACGCAGATGTGAAAGGAGAAAAATAATCACCAGAACGGAGGATGAAGACCAAAGTGAAGGAAATTAGTGTCGTCATATTCTGCGCTAACTCTCCCTCACCCCACCCCAATCTCTCTCTCTCTCTCTCTCTCTCTCTCTCTCTCTCTCTCTCTCTCTCTCTCTCTCTCTCTGTGTGTCTCCTACAGAAGGTTGACGAGGCTCATGGCAGCGCGGTTCTACATATGCGTGTAGAGAACCGACTCATGTATACTTGTGGGATGGACAACACGGCCCGATGTTGGGTCCGAGAAGGTCTGGAAAACACTAGAATATATAAAGATCACACCGACACAGTGGTCACAGCAAAGTTCCACAACGGAATATGTAAGTAAACATTGGAGGGCAAGATGTAATATGATAGTAAGAATTATTAATACTATAGAGATTGTAGACCAAGTAGCGTACTTATGTTACAGTATAGGACGAAATTATTCATCCCATCATCTACGTTCTTAGTAATAAAGCTTAGGAGTGGTAATATCTTTTGTCCTTATCATTGTATACAGTAGGAAGAAATAATTCATCCCAAGGAGGTCCTATATACAACGTTCTTGGTAATAAAGCTTAAGAGTGGTAATATTTTTGTTGTTAACATTGTATACACATCTAACCCTTCCTACAGTATACACAGGGTGCAATGACTGCCAGGTGAGGGCCTTCGACGCCAAGAGTGGGACATTAAAGCGAAAGTTCCAGGGGCACACGTCAGCGGTGACCAGTTTAGTGGTGTGTGTCCACAAACACCAAGGTGAACTCATTACCAGGGTCATCTCAGCCTCCAATGACGGTACCATCAAGATCTGGAACGCTACGGGTATCAGGTGAGGTCAGGATGTGTTTGGAGATGGTATGAAAGGGTATAATTATGTGGTGTGTATGTGTTAGGAGACGGTATGACAGAGTATATGTGGTGTGTATATGTTTGGAGACAGTATGAAAGAGTATATGTGGTGTGTATGTGTTTGGAGACAGTATGAAAGAGTATCTGTGGTGTGTATGTGTATGGAGACAGTATGAAAGAGTATCTGTGGTGTGTGTGTGTTTGGAGCAGATCAGAAGCCACTCTTACTGAGGCTCAGATTAATAACAGTTAACAGATAAGTGGGACGACTATAGATTAAAAATGAATGATCCCCCAAGGTAAGGTAACACAACCATAGTATATACAGGTAATTGATACATTGGAGCGCCTTGATTCCTCCAAAGTATGCCAGGAAACAGGACCAGATTAACAAAAATAAAGGTGGGCTGTTGCTTGAAATAGTTTGGAGGAATCATTTACTCCAGCTTTATTACCGACAACAAATATTTCCTTAATTGGGTTGTTATCTCCACGCAACAACCCTCCCTCCCTCCCTCCCTACTCACTCGCCCTCTTTGATCGATTCTGAGGTTTGCATTATTCCTTGTGTAGTTCCTTCTTTGGTCACGGAATCTGTCTTTGTTTTCATAGTAATGGTATGTGTATATTATCCAGAAAATGTCTTTACGTTCATGGCATCTGTCTTTGTGTATGTTTGTGTGTGAACTTGTGAAGGGAAGGACCATTATGGGTACTATAATTTACGATATACTCATTATTACTGATACCTAAATCAATAACGCTTATACAGGGACAATTACGTGGAACAATAATTATTTAGATTATTTAATGCCAACCATGCAGCGGATAATCCAGTTTTTGGTGTAAATAAATAAGTATTCTCAGTTCATCAAGTTTTTTTTTTTCATAATTACGAGTCTTCACAGCTGCACGAGTCCCTGTTTTGAATACATACATATACGAGTTTTCACAGCTGCACGAGTCCCTGTTTTGAATACATACATATACGAGTCTTCACAGCTCCACGAGTCCCTGTTTTGAATACATACAAATACGAGTCTTCACAGCTGCATGAGTCCCTGTTTTGAATACATACATATACGAGTCTTCACAGCTGCACGAGTCCCTGTTTTGAATACATACATATACGAGTCTTCACAGCTGCACGAGTCCTTACACCATATCCAGTTCCTATTACTAATGTGTTGTCCGTTACAGCGACGAGCCTCCTCCTGTACCCGAGTGCCAAGACCATGACTATGAGAAGAACCAGGAGAAGAAACTACACGACCTGGAGCGACGACTGAGTGACTACTTCCCAGCTAACAAGACCACACCAACCACCAGTCCACCACCAGAACTTGGTATTATTGAAGATGCAGACGAATAACAAGAGGTGAAGGTAGACGGCTGGTTCCGTTACCACACACACACACACTAACTAATAAAACAAGAGTCAAGGCCAGTACGGTACTAGAAAACACCTTTGGCAAGTGTTCTCAGATAGCACACCTGTCGTCAAGGCTACCTGAGCATTGCATCAATCCCCCCCTCCCACCCCCAAACTGGTGTGAAATAATACCGTGTGATATTCATAGGGAAGGGTCACAAGTCATATAGCCTAGTGTACAGTTTATTTATTTTTCACCTTCATACTTAGCACTGTACGGTATAATAATATCCTGCAGTCACTTCATATTATTTATTACAAATGTATTTCTGTATACGGGACCTACTTTAGGTTCTGTTCACTTCATGCAAGGAGAGATTCTCACAATGTTATTACCATTAACGTCGTTAACGGGGTTAAGGGTGTTGCTGGAAGGTGGAGTGACATGGCAACACTACACATAATGCCATTGTATATTGGTAATAAATATTTTGAAATACAGACATTAATATTGGATGTATAAAATGAAAAAAGAGTCGGTTCACATAATTATGTTGTAGGTTGTTTATCTTACTGCCAAAATAACAGTATAGTTCTCTATCTCCATGATAGTTCTCTATCGCTCCATCCCGTCAGAGTAATTATAACATTACGAAATACTGGACCACGGCAATGGACTTATTTGGTATAAAAGGTAAAAACTAACAACAGTTATGAACACTGTACAATACAACATCCTGGCAATATAATTCTCCTCAAAAATATTCCGGCTACACCCTTGGATATCATCAAAGTCTTGTGATATTATCAACATAAGAAACATAGATGCTAAAAAAAACTTTTCATACAGTGAACATTTCAAACATTCATTATAAATTACCTTTAAGCGCTTTAGGCTACATAGCAGGAGACCATTTCCTATCCGTCATCTGACACACAGGTTGGTGTTTTGTGGTGTCCATCACTGCTTGATATACCATTGGGTTCAGAAGACCTAACAATAATGTAGATTGAATGTCATCAAACAATACGCAAATGTCTGGAACGAATAGAGATATGAGTTGAAAGAAGGTTGTTTGGCACCCGTGTTTGAAAGATGTGTTGCCAATATAATATTATATAAATTAGTGTGTTGGGGGTTTCAGTTCAACATTCCTTATCTATTAAAGGTGTAAGGGTAGTATTATTAGGAATTGTAGCTTATATATCAATATACATTTCGTAATAATGCGTACGGGTATGAAACAATATTCAAAGCATTATTCTACCTTACATGTATTATCTCTGAAGGCAGGCTATTACTTGGAAATAAAGAAGCTACTATATACTCGTAGGATATATGGATCTTGACTGTATGCGTGAAAAGTATGATATTGGTTAGGCTATATTTAATTTAAGGGGAGAATCACTTGTTGCTAAATTGGAAGGCTTCTCTGGGGACCTTGCACTTCACCAACAAAAGAATATCCCCTGAAAGTACACAAACGAATAGGAGGATAAATATTAACTGCTTGTAAATGAAAACCTACATATTATATGCAAATAAAACTGTAGAATATATCGTAATTTTTTACTAACCAATTTTGTCGGAAATCATTTGCCTTGGTCAGTGTTGGTATTATTTTATACTCATACAACTGCAGAAACTCTAGATTTATATCGCTGTGAAAATGTGGAAACTAAATAGGATTGGTGTAATATACAGTAGTACGCAAATAGACGGGATTGATTGATGAATACTATAATAGGCGCCGTAACAGTGAGGTCATATAGTGCCAGGAGAAGGTGATAGAGAGGTGAGACAGCAAGCAGGAAGGAAACAGAAGAATAAACGGGAAGTATAGTATAGAGAATAAGGTAGGCCTACCGTAAGTATGGTAAATATAACACTCGGTAAGTATGTAGTGAATACGTAAATAGGCTAATTTGTAAGTACGGTACTTATAGAGAATGCTCACTTTAATAACCACGAGAAGAACAATTATTATAGACATTTTTACCTTTCCAGAGTTCATTTGGTTAATATTGGTGTTAATTGGGTTGATTTAGGTATTCTCAAATCGAGCGTTGGGATAAAAATAAGGTAAATAATCACTAATGCCGGTCTCTGGTATAGTCTCATGAACAGCTGTTATTTACTATCTGGGTGCAGGTGAGGGTGTAATTTACCTTCCTTATATATCAGTTTAAAGTTGGTGTTACATGACTGGTACTGTAATTAAGGTTGAGGTGGTCAGGAGGTAATTAATAACATGTTTAGGCTACCTGCTTGACGGTAATGTACAGCTGGCAGCATAAATTCGCATCCATATAATCATTCTAATGTATCAATATTGCTAATAGCCTATGACCAGATAGTTGTATTCTGAACCAGTTTCTATTCTAGCAACATACGTAATTTACCGTATGAAAACTAGCATTCTGAACCAGTTTCTATTCTAGCAACAATCGTAATTTACCGTATGAAAACTATCTGTCATTTCTTCATTAAATTACTATACCGGTAACGAATACATAATTATGCAAGTGGAAATGAAGCCAACTTTTGCTGCCACCTGTACTTAATGGATTACTAAGATTGTCTAACATTGATAGGTATTCTGTTTTTGATATAGCACCCACCCACCAATGAAACAATCTTGGAAATGTAGGGGTTTGGGATGTGAAAAAATAACATAATTTATTTTATATTTAGTTTTACTTTTTATTGGTGATCAGCCATAAATGTTGAAAATGGAAAACTCAAGTTACTTTTCTCAAAACTTTGCTAGTGTTACGGTGTGACATCTTCACTACCCATATAGGGAAGGATTATGTCATCTCCCTTTATGTATAGTAGAGATAAGTGTTAACATATTCACTATTAGGTAGAAGATGTCACTATTTTATTTTGTTGTATTCCAGGATGCTTATAAAATGTCATAACATTTGGAAAGACATTGTATGAATGGTAAGATTTAACGGTAGGATTTGGGGGTAGAATTGAGTGGTAAGATTGGGGAGATTGGATTTGGAGAAAGCAAGGATAAAATAAATCTTGGAAGCTTTATTGGAAGCTTTATAGGTGTTTGTGTTTGCTCTTCCTCTTGTGGTTAATCTGATTGCTTGCCTCAGTCAGCCTGGGACTGGGGGCGTAACACTAGCTCATGATAATTAAAATTATGTATTGTTTTGCAATATGATCGACTCTGGAAACCAAAAGCAACAATATTCAACGAGTTTAGTGTCTATATTTGGGATATTTTCTTACACTGCATGTACAGATTGCCTCTATCCTGCCATCAAAGGGAGTATAATACCTGAGTCTGATATATGTCAGGGTTTGGACTGAAAGGTGCCCAGGTTATGACCAAAGAATGTCTAGGTCTAATAGGACCAAAGGATGCTCAGGTTCACATTAGGTTTGGTTAGGTGGGTTTTTGGCTTGAGTGTCAGATGTTATGGTTCATGATTGATTAGGTACCGTAATGTAGATGAATTTTGGGTTTGGTCTGTTTTTCCTTTTTGTGCTACAGTATTTATGATTACTGAAAAACATAAAACTTGAAACAAAGGTCATAGTGTAAATTATAGAATATTAATGCTATGGCTGTACTTTGTGTAATACAGTATATGTGAATTGGCCCCATGGTATGCTGCAGTAGGTAAAGGAAAGAATAATTCATGTACAGTATTTGTTTGTATCTCCACGAAAAAAGATATACATACTTTATTACCAGTATATTTTCTTTACAGATTTCTTTCCAACTTGACAAGAATGACATCCTCAGTTACCAGGCATAGTATTTCTGTGCGAGGTTGCCCAACAGAAGTCTTGACCCTGGGGCAGACCTTAAGTGAAAATCCTTCCAATTTGATACTCATCATACCAGGTTAGTGTAAAGTTAGTCTTTCAATTATTTAACTCCATCACTGGAGTATGTTCACCCTCCATTAAAGCAAATAGGTTGTGGGTTGGAAAAAAAACAAGACAATGAGAGCATTTACTGAAGTGAAATGGTATAATAAGTACAGTAGGCTATAGTAATGATTAATTTGAGATAAAAACTAAGATTACCTACCAGTACTGTGTATTATAATACTTTATGATAATGCTTTTCTTTAAAATAACATATTGTGATTATAAGTAAGTTTTCAATCCCATTAAATCATGTTAATAGCTTATTTAACCCTTGGAAATTTTGAGCATGGTATGAGAGCTTACAGATTACCTAATATTCACACAGCTGTTTGGAATTAGGGATGAAGTGGTTCACTGGGCTGAGTTGTTTAGGCAGTTGTATAATACACATCATCATTATCTTTGCAGGTAATCCTGGAGTAGCATCATACTATACTAATTTTATGGAAACAATTTATGATGGAATGGGTAAGACACATTCAGTGTGGGTTGTGTCTCATGCTGGTCACTGCAGATTTCCACATCTCTCTCTTTTGCCAGGTATGTTATATTGTACCTTATATTGTACAGTTTACCTCATAAGCTTTTACTCATGTATACATTTTTTCCAGCATATACAGTTGGTATTAAAAATTCATTTCAATCCTGCCTTGAGCTGTGTGCTAGTTATTATGCAATCTTATACAGTACATCAACAGATATATCAACATGTCATGAATTTTGTTTGTTTTATATGAACTTCAAATAAAGGTAAAAAGATTACAGTAATTTCATTCTTGGGGTATTTATGATAGAATATATAAACATTTTTGTGTAGACATACTTTGATGTACACTCTTGATACCGTACATAATTTCTGACCAGGGAGTATTACATCTAGTTGTGACCTTGTTGTGGCCAGATGCAGGCCATATTCTTAATACATATACATATTATATTTATAAAAATATAGATATGGAAATTGATCAAATTTGCCATATGTTTTTACCATTAAAATATTGTAATTGCTAAAAAAAATTTAATATGAAATTTGTGTGTCGACGGAAGAGGACGTAGAGCTCATACACCTCCTGATCAGAAATTATGTATTACGAGTGTACTATTTGATGATGTTGAGCATACTATTGCTGGATTTTTTGAAAGAAAGCTTATCATTTTGCAAGTAGGTAGAATAATAGAAAGAAGCTAAAGAAGGCAGGACATGATCACAATAGGCAGAAAAAGGACAGAAGAAAATAAAAGGAAGCAGAGAAGAAGAGAGGAAATGTTTTTCTTACCATCATTCTTCTTTTAAGTGTCCTACACACCTGCTTTTCCAAACTGATTCATTGTTTTTTTCCACCCGCTTCCTAACCCTCCTAATAGGAGAAACGTACAGCCTGAAGCAGCAAATGGATCACAAGATTGCATTTCTGGAGGACTACCTTCCCCAGGGCGCCAACATCACTTTGGTTGGCCACTCAATTGGTGCACACATCATCCTCAATATTATCAAGCATTTTGATACTGGCTCCAAGTTTTCTTTTATTCATAGTTACCTCTTTTTTCCAACAATTGAAAGAATGAAAGCTAGCCCCAATGGCCAAACCTTATTTCCTATACTCTGTTTCCTAAGGTGGGTGATAGTGTTTTTAACAACTTGTGTATACATTCTACCAGAGAGATTAAAGGAAGTAGTTTTATCATGGTACTTTGGCCCAGAAGTGTCTGAATGCTCTGTCAGGGCCACCAAGGAACTACTTCATCCCCAACTGGTGAATAATGTTCTCTTTATGGCCTACACTGAACTGATGGAGGTGAATGAAGCTGATGTGGACACTATCAATAAACACAAGGACAGGATTACATTATATTATGGTGCTACAGATGGCTGGGTTCCCACCACATACAGAGATGAGTTGAAGCAGAAGGTTGAGGGAGTGTCAGCCCATCTCTGTGAAAAGGGCTATAAACATGCTTTTGTTTTGTGTCATTCACAACAGGTTGGAGAGTTGTTGGTCCAGTTAATAAAATCATAATTATGTCTGAGATAATGTATTTCTGTGATTTAGTGCTTGTATTCAACAGGTATTGTACTGTAGTAAAATATTCTTGTTTATCTCCTGTATGTTGCAATTAGGTACGGTATGTGAATTGGTTTCCATGTAACATAATGATAACTTCCAATTAATTATTATATTTATAGTCATTATAGTCATTATTAATTCTTGAACTAATTATAACCTTTTCAGCATCATAATATTGCATTTTTGAAGAAATACTTGGAAAATACTTGGAAAATACTTGGATATTTCCTGATTTTTGTCAACCAGATTTGTTGTCATTGTTGTACATACATAAATAACTTTAATGTTAGGTTATATATGTTATAAAAACAAAGTATTTTATCCTCCAAAATAGTACCAAAAAAAGATTTATTCTGGTATATTTTGTGAAACGTCTTTGATTATCTACTTACTGTATATGGGTAGTTTAGGAGTGTTAGTTTGTCTTTACCATCTGCATGACATATCTGTCTTCCAATGTGAAAATTCTATGATGTTGTATAGATATAAAAAGGACCACCAGGTTTTAGGACATACAGTAGACTCAAGAACAATGTTATAACTCTTATGTTATTGTGGTGTAAAGAGACAAGCGAGACTTTCAGAAATTATTGTGATGTCCATAGATATACATTATTTTGTAATAGTATAGCTGCCATATATATGGGACCATCATAGTATAATATTCACCTTTGTCTGTAACTTCCTATCTTCATGTAAGGTTTTTGTATCATAGTATAGTACAGTATAATATAATATAATAGGCTATAATGAGTTATTCATCTTATGTGTAGGTTTATTGATGCCTCATAACAAATAAATCTATTGCACAATATAATTCTGGAAGCACCACTTTTTTCCTTTAACTTTAGTATTATCTATTTCATCAAGTATACAGTACAGTACTGTAGTGTTATATCAGCTCTTGCATCACCTTTCATTTCTTCCAGCTCTTCATCATTTGCAGTAAGTATTCCATTGTTTATGAGATATCTAGTCGACGGATATTGCAGAATGGTGACGTTACAGCTGTTTTAGATTATTTGTATCTGTGGTAAGTAGGCTACTGTGTATCAGTGTAAACACCTCAATAGTATTCACATCTGGTACTTAAAGGGGATAGTACCGTGTTGGTAAATATGAAACAACTGCATGATTTCTCCAAACTATTCCAAGCAACACAGGCCAACATTATTTTTGCTATTCTAGCCCTGTTTCCTGGCATAATTTGGAGGAATAAGGCGCTGTAATATACTAAACGTACACTATCCTTAGGTACCCGATGGACATGAATAAAACTTGGTGGCTTATGATTCCTCCTGACTATACCACGAAACATGCTCCTTCAGTATGGTGAAACATGCTCATTCAGTATTTCTTTGGGTGGTGTTTTGTGGCAATGTTTGAAGGACTCACAAACCTATTTTCTGTCTACATTATGGTGGTTTTTAAGATCAGAAGTAAGGTGACTACACACATACACTAATGGTCTATCTCCAAGGTACAGTATAAAGTTTAATTTCTTTAGAGGATGTATGAAGAATGGATAGGATGTTAACATGGTGGTATATTCAATTATAGTCCTCTTGTAGAAGATGGAAGTATAAGCATCCCTGAACAAAATAATTCATTAAATACAAATTTTACTTAGGGTGTCTAGCATTATTTAGATAGATGAAAGCTGCTCAAACAAATTCAAATAAGACAAAAGAGGATGACATTTGTTGATGAATAAGTTGGTGGATGAATTTACTGTTGGTCTAGTGCATTATTATTATTATTATTATTATTATAGATTGTAAGAACTAGCTGGGATCAAACAAGGATCTGTGTATTAGAAAACTTATCGATTTATGGACTGGCGATCATTGATTAACCTGTACAGTATTTACAACTCTATTTCTTGTATCAATAATAAATAGCCTACTGATAGGATCATCGTGTACTACAGTCCTGACACTGTACGGATTGTTAGAATAGATTTATAAGTTACAGTTGTACACAGGGGCCCTTTATCGAGCATGTGGTAGAATGAGACGACGGGTGTATGTAATAAGTACCCTGTTATGCTCAATAAGGGGCCCCGTTTCAAGTGTGTTTCATATGTCTGCAACTGTACAATATATAATCGGTAGTAAAATATATGGATGATTATAATAGCATGCCAATAATATAGTAAGTACTCTCTTGTAAAGATTAGAGAGAAAACGTATTTATATGGGTATCTGTAACAAATGTAATGATGCCTTGTTTGTCATAACTTCATGGGTTTTACTCGAAAAAAAAATATACTAATTATCAACGAAAACAAAAACTCCAGATGAATGAAAATAGAAATCAATAGCCAGTGTACTTTGAAAATAGTTTATTGTACATGTGTTTGATAATATATACAATAGTTGGAACTTCCTGTGATTTAACGTGAAAATATAGACTCTGATTAAGGGGATCATTATTATCTTTAGGGCGAATTGGTTGGCTATAGATTCCTCCAAAATATATCATGAAACAGATTCTCTTAGTAAACTAGTACATGAATTTGTTTTATAGTTGAATTTGGAGGAATCAGTAACTTTCCACGTCGACCCATATACTAAATTATTTCCCTAAAGTACTGCCAGGTGATACTCTAATATTTCCTAAGTCGTCTAGCTGTCACAGGACAAATGTCACCCGGAGACACATACCAAATACTTCAGTTTATTTCTGTATTTATTTATTCCCTTAATTAAATGAGGGACTTGGTACTATACATTTTCCCGATATAATAAAGTAAATAATATGGAGTATCTTGGTCACCCATTGGCACACCGTTATATCACAGACACTTGGGCGGTTACATTACACTGTTACCGTAACACAACACCACACCCACTACACGTCCCCACCCCACACAGTCCCACCACGTCCATAATACTCATAGAGAATGACACCATAGACTACTGAGCTATAGTACCTGTACTCTACCACGCCATTGTCAACACCACCGTGGCTATTCTTGCATACGACACTACTATAGGTATATGGTGACGGGGTTTATAGTTAATATACTCTCAACATTCCCACGGGTAGTTTAGTCCTCAGTGATGCTTACACAATGCCATCTGTGTCGCATCTCTCCCAGGAGACATAGTAGTGGTAGGCATGTCACTTTTCATTTTAAAGACATGTTATCACTAGGAGACATAGTATTAGGCCTACCCACTTTTCATTTTATTAAGACATGTTTCCCTAGGATGCATATTAGTAGGCGTACCCACACACTTTTCATTTTTATTATTGCCACGAGAGAACATAGAATTTGTTCTTTATTTAATTTCTACGTTTTTTCCCTCCACGACAGGTGTGTATATGTGTGAGAAGTTGACCCAACGGGAATGAAGACAGCTGCCGTCAGTCCAGCTGTCGGCACCAGCTGTCCACACCCACAGTCGTCACCCATACACCTCACAACTTCCTTCCACACACCTGGCTACCTCCACCTACACAACCTGACCACCCCATCTGGCCACCTCCACCCACACCATCTGGCCACTTCCACCCACACCATCTGGCCACCTCCACCCACACCATCTGGCCACCTCCACCCACACCATCTGACCACTTCGTCCCAGGCATTTCACCAACTGTCTGACACCCACTTCACCACCTCGACCCTCTCACTTCACCAACTGTCCTTTGCCACGTAAGCATGTTTGTTCATTTCAGTTAATGGATCATTCAAGTATTGTTCATTCCTCATAGGAAATTTGACATCCACAATAGTGTAATAATAATTATATAATACAGGTTACATTTGGAATTAGGGATGTGTGTATATGATGAGGGACCAGAGTAGTTTCATGTGCATATATTGCCTTGAACAAAGTTTATATAATGATGTTGGAGGAAACGAGTATCGCGACACGTTATTGACTAGTTTGGAGGACTTGGTGATCCATCCATCTACCTTGGTGTAGTAGAAGTTCACTCCTCCATTTTCGTCCATTTAAATAAATAGATATATCAGTCACCTGAAGGTCACTAAGGCCATTATGATTCAGTGCTTCAGTACGACATAGGGTTCTCTGACCGACGTACAGTACAATCACGAGCAAATGTCTTGAGTTAGATAAATGAAATTGAGCAACATGAATACATTTTACCAACCAAACTGAAAGAGAATAACAGCAATAGTTTCGTATCATACTGTACATGTAGACTGCTTAAAGGCGCTACAAAACTATCGCTCGTGACTGTATACCATTATGTGCCTCATTCAAGAACTCGTGCCAGGTGTTGCAGTGAGAGAACAAATATACAGTAGCTTGCACTGTAGTTTATATAATATCACTGGGCTTCAATCTCGAGTGGCGGGGCATAACTGAACCCATGGAAGAAGTGATCGACGGCTTGGACGGAGGCTGAGAGTTGAGAAGGTGAGGCTGGGGAATGAATGACCAACCACCGTCTCCTTTGTAAACATTGGGTCCACATTCCTAGTGTCTGTCTCACCGTTCTGTACATGAAGAGGAAGAGAGAGAGGATTGAGGGGTTACAATCTAGTTCGTTATTTTTAAGTAAACAATGATTATGTCATTCTTATTCCCAGACACGAACGTTATTTGCACTCACACACACACACACACTTGCACACAACCACACACTCAAGGACACTTATAGTATACCTGCAACACACACACACACACACACACACACACACACACACACACACACACACACACACACACACACACACACTAACCACAATAGGACGGAAGGGTGGAGTGATGCCTCTTCTAGCCACCAATTCCCAGTCGATAGTTTTGAAGAACTCGTGTTCCTTCACGTCGTCCCCGTCTTTGACACCGGAGCCAAGACGGTCATGAGGTTCCTTCTGCAGCAGCTGGGGGTGAGGGGGTGGGGGGTCAGAGGGGGTGGGGGTCAGAGGGGGTGGGGGGGAGATGGGGTGGGGACACGAATGTAAAACAGTTATCGTATTTGAAGGGGTAATTCACTTTGTTTTGTTACATTGGAGTTTCTTGATTCCTGCAAAATATGCCAGGAAACAAGACCAATGAACAAACAAAATAATAACAAGACATCATTCGATGGCAATACCGCCCCAGCGACCACTCGCCCTTTGCTATCTTTATTTTTTTGTGACCTTGACCTTCGACCGATTTTGCCCAAAAATTAATCATTTTGTTTTATGATTAATATCTATCAATAGAAAAAAAATGAACATCATACGGCTAAAAATGTAGACGCTAGACTTTTAACAGACACACGAACAGATAAATAAATAAATAAATAAATAAATATATATCCAGCACCGAAAACAATATGCCTCCCCCTTCGGGGCGGTATAATAATAATTGTAATAATTGTAATAATAATAATAATAATAGTAATATGTGTAATAATAATAATAATAATAATAATAATAATAATAATAATAACAATAATAATAAGATATAAAGGTTCGTACCCCCTGTAGGATGGACCTGGCTCTGAGGGATACAGTGTGTTTGAGTCTGAGAGGTTTGTTGAGGATGGCGTCGTACATGGCAGGTGTATCACGGGAGTAGAAGGGTGGCAGGCCGTACAGCATCTCGTACAGCACGGCACCCAACGTCCACCAGTCTACGGCACGTGAGTACGGCTGCAGTAGAGCGGCACGTGTTATTGTTGATAATTTAGGGGGATTATTGGTGTTTTTAATAATAATAATAATAATAATATGTCTGGAAATCAATCACTACTGTACCTCAATTCACATCTGTACCTCACCTACTACTTCTGTACCTCATCTCAGATCTGTACCTCACCTCAGATCTGTACCTCACCTACTACTTCTGTACCTCACCTACTACTTCTGTACCTCACCTACTACTTCTGTACCTCACTTACTACTTCTGTACCTCACTTACTACTTCTGTACCTCACCTCAGATCTGTACCTCACTTACTACTTCTTTACCTCACCTCAGATCAGTACCTCACCTACTACTTGTGTACCTCACCTACTACTTCTGTACCTCTCCTCAGATCTGTACCTCACTTACTACTTCTGTACCTCACCTCAGATGTGTACCTCCATTACTACTTCTGTACCTCACCTACTACTTGTGTACCTCTCCTCAGATGTGTACCTCACCTGCTTCTTGAGTATCTCCGGTGCCAGATACTCCGGTGTGCCGCAGAAGGTACCCGTCTTGGAGGAGGACGTCTGAAGCCCTTCCTTACACAACCCAAAGTCTGTTAGTACCACGTGACCCTCAGCATCAAGAAGGATGTTCTCTGGCTTCAGGTCCCGGTACACAATGCCCTGAGGAACATACATACATACATATATACATACATGGATGGTTAGTGTTATGTACACCTATATTGTTTTTACTAACACTCGCACCTATACACATACATACATACATACATGGATGGATGGTTAGTGTTATGTCTACCTACAGTATATTGTCTTTACTAACACTCGCACCTATACACACACATACATACATGGCAGGTTAGAGTCCTGCCCACTTTTATTGACTTTACTAACACACACACACACACACACACACACACACACACACACACACACACACACACACACACACACACACACACAATGAGACCCACCTTACTATGCATGTAGGCCATGGCTAGGCAGATCTCGGCTGCATAGAATCTCGCCCTGGGTTCAGCAAACACCCGCTCACGTTGCAAGTGGAAGAAGAGCTGTTGTTGTGAGAGGGAGAGAGAGAGACACAATGTTGTATGTTGTTGTGAGAGGGAGAGAGAGAGAGACAATGTTGTATGTTGTTTTAATCATAAGAGATGGTCTGTAATTGCCTTGTATAGTTAACATAAGGGATGGTCTGTAATTGCCTTGTATAGTTAGAATATCGAGCTGCTAACTTTTTACACTTTCTTTTTGGCGCGACAGGACATTAGAAATTATGATGGTAGCCAGAAGTAGTAAGAGTATCAGTTTGTTTATAATACACTGTAACCCTCGACATGTATCATCCTTTTTTAGGAGCTCAGTTATTTGGGCTGTTTATGACATTGATCAGGCTTATGTTCAGTTAATAAGAGTGTAGTATAGTGCTGGTAAATCTGGAGTAACTGATTCCTCCAAAATATACTTCCCCTTAATTAAATTGTGACTAGTTTGAAGGGCCTCACCTCGCCACCACTGACGTAATCGAGTACAAAAAATATCTTGTGTGTAGTGGTGAAGGCGAAGTGCAGTTGGACGAGATAAGGATGGTTCATCATCTTGATCAACACTGAACGTTCACTCAACACATGGGCCGTCTCGTTCCGCCTGACGATCAGCTTCTTGTTCAGGATCTGCGTTATACCAGTGATAGATACTTCATTAGGAAAAGACAGTAGGAATGTTGTTGTAAGTGTCTCATCAAACAAACCTACACTACAGTTTGATTTATCTTGATTTATTATGTATAGTATAGTACAGTACACACGATAGAAAACAAAATCTATGGGTGCTATTTTCGTGTGAAATATTCCGACGCCTCAGGCGATGGCTACTGAAAACTAGCCTGTTTATTCTCGAGGCATAATATGAGCTGCATATGTAGCGATCATTTACATAGCCATTAGACTCCTCCTGCTCGATAGTTTACTTTATCATCGTTTATAACATGACGTGTGTATTAATTAACTGACCTTAACAGCGTAAACTTTGCCGTCTTCGTGGTACCTGGCCAGCAACACCTTCCCAAAACTTCCCTTCCCTATCACACTCAGGAACTCGAAGTCAGACGGAGACAACCTGTATTATGAAGCAAGATTTTAGCAGAGGAAAGTAGTCAGGTGGCTACTCTCAAAAATTATATTATAGAAAAGGAGTGATTGATTAACGTGATATTATACTTTGGGTACATTAGAGCGCCTTGATTCCTCAAAAGTATACCAGCAGGAAACGGGACCAGATTAACAACAAAATAACGGTGGCCTGTTGCTTGGAATAGTTTGGAGGAAATTTCAGTTGCTCCAGATTTACCAACACTGTAACAGCACCCCATTAAGGACCCTGTGATCGTGTATAAAAAATGGAGGCTTCTGATTCCACCTAACCATGCCACGAAACAAACTCCTTCCTTATAGGTGGGGTTTCGTGGCAATACTTGAAATAAGGACTCATTTACCTCCAATTTTCTGACTACAACACAGGGTCCCTTAATATTATGTAAACTCACCTGTCTCTAAAATGATATAAAACTCTACTGTACAGTCTTTATAAAATGGAATGGGATAATACTACTCACGATTTCTTGGTACAGCCGAGGTCAATACTCTGTTGTGTCTGGTAGGTAGAGGACTTGTTTGTTGACACGTGACCGTTGACCTGGTTCTCGGAGTGACCCTTGACTAGAACTGGTTTTCTGTTGGTGGGTGAGGTGAGGTGAGGTGAGGTCACAAGTTGATAAAGTCAGTTAGTTCCCTTATGATGGAGTTTGAGGATTACCGATTCTTCCAAATTATATTATGCCAGACTATAAAAACTTAATCTCAGAATATATAAACTTAATCTTAAGGTTGGAAATTGAATGAGAAAGTTAAGGGTGGGATATTCTCTTGTTGATAAATTGGAATGATACTAATTCCTCTTAACCATGTCAGAAAACAGACGCCTTCGGTGGTACTGTACATACTAATAGGGTGTCTGCTTCATGGCATAGTTTGGAGGAATCAAATACCTTCAAATTCATCAACAAAAGAATCTCCCCTTAATTATGATGGTGTATGAGACTCGGTGGCTTCTGATTCCTCCTACCTATGCCACGAAACAAGCTCCTTCAATATAGGTGGTGTTTCGTGGCAATGTTATAAGAAAGACTCATTAACCTCCGGAGAATATTTTGACTATATATACAGTAATATTATTCGGGTAGGAGGAGTGTTGACAACTTGTATGATCCTACCTGTTTGGATGTGGTGCTCCTGGTGGCATGAGGAAACGAGGGTCGAGTGAGGAGATGGTGGTTGGTGTGGAGGGAGTACTGCTGCTTGATCCACTGGTACTAGATGAACTCCTGAACCGGTCCAACTGAAGGAAGTCTCTCACCTCCACTCTGTACAAAACACACGTCCGTCAGAGAGAGAGAGGGAGAGAGGGTGTTATTGTGGTGTGAGAGAGAGAGAGAGAGAGAGAGAGAGAGAGAGAGAGAGAGAGAGAGAGAGAGAGAGAGAGAGAGGGTGTTATTGTGGTGATGAGTATGGGAGGTTTTGAAAGTGTGCGTATGTGGGGTTGGGGGGTTGAAAGTGTGTGTGTATGTGTATTGGGAGGGGGTTGAAAGTGTGTGTGTGTGTGTGTATATGTGTATGGGAGGGGGTTGAAAGTGTGTGTGTGTGTGTATTGGGAGTGGGTTGAAAGTGTGTGTGTGTGTGTGTATGTGTATTGAAAGTGTTGGTGTGTGTGTGTGTTTATCAGTCATTTACTTACATACTGACAAGCGTAGGGTTGATCATAACAGACTGGATGAAGGAGTTGAGACTGTGTTTATCTGCTGTTCCTTCAGGGGGCAGACACAGGTTCACATCGCTCACCTGGAAGAGATATAAAAAGTTACAGTGTACAGACAGTAAGCACCATATCATAATACACTTTTTCTAGACACATGTTTTGGAGTTTTTCACTTATTTATAGGGGTAATTTTTCTTTTGTTGCTTTGGACGAAGAGAGTGAGTTGAGTGAGTTATGAGTCATGTGCAGTGAGTGAGTTTGAGTGAGTTATGAGTCATATGCAGTGAGTTATGAGTCATGTGCAGTGAGTGAGTTATGAGGCATGTGCAGCGAGTGAGTTGAGTGAGTTATGAGTCCTGTGCATGGAGTGAGTTTGAGTGAGTGACTGACCTTGTTGGTAATGATGTGGTGGAGTTTGTAGAATTCCTGGTAGGGTCTCAGGACAAACCAACATCTCATCTCATCCTGTACCACCACTTTATACACCTGTAGTTAAATAGTAAGAACAGGGAACACATTATTAAACACCTATAATATTAATACCACCACTTTATACACCTGTAGTTAAATAGTAGGAACAGGAAACACATTAATAAACACCTATCAGTACTGTCTGTCTGTCTGTCTGTCTCTTTCTCTCTGTCTGTCTTTCTCTGTATCATAATACTAATACTACACCAACGTATTGACATTATCCATCACCACTACAATGATAATGATAAAAATACTAATACTAATAACAATAATAATGCTAATACTAATAACAATAATGATGATAATAATGATAATAATAAAAATGATAAAAATGATAATGATATAGTTTTCGTTAATGTGTTTGTTATCGTTTATTATTGTTGATTTTGTCTGTTGTTGTTGTTTACTCGCTCCCCCTCCCCTCCCCTCCCACCACCACCACCTCCTCCCTCCTGATAACTGACTGTAGGTTTGATAATGACTCGGTTCCACTTCATCCCCCCTCACTGTCCCACCAACCCACCTACTGACTGCAGCACCAAATTATTCCATCCAAGACCCCCTTCCCTCGACCCATACCCCCCACCCCTTTTCCCTAGCGTTTCCACCGTCTTGCACACACACACAGGCACAGGCACACACACAGGCACACACAGGCACACACAACTTGACCCCAGTACTGATAACACCAGTCTCTATTATTATCAGTCTCGAGGGGGTCTTCTCTGGTGGACGGATGGATTGGAAGACTACTGTTGATTCCTGCAGACCAAACCAGAACCAGACTACACCAGCCAGCCAGCCAGCCAGCTTCCGTTATCTGAGGTTGGCAGGTGGGTGAAGCTGAGAGGAGTCAACAGGTGAGCCGCGGGGGGTCGTTTTGGGTCTATCTCGTGATGATAATTGGTGTTGGTGTTGTTGTTGCGAGTAAGTGTGTGTGTGTGTGGAGGTGATAGCAATGACAACCCCCACCCCCTCTTTCTCTCTCTCTCTCTCTCTCTCTCTCTCTCTCTCTCTCTCTCTCTCTCTCTCTCTCTCTCTCTCTCTCTCTCTCTCTCTCTCTCTCTCTCTCTCTCTCTCTCTCTCTTTCTTTTGTTTCTGTCTCTCTCTCTTTCTGTTTCTGTCTGTCTCTCTTTTTCTTTTGTTTCTGTCTCTCTTTTTCTTTTGTTTCTGTCTCTGTCTTTGTGTTTCTGTCTCTCTCTTTTCCTTGTGTTTCTGTCTGTTTTTTCTCTCTTTTCCTCATGTCCCTCCCTCTCTCTCTCTCACTCTCCTAACTCTATTTATTATCACTCTCCTGCCTCACGCCTCAGTGTTTCTGTCTGTTTGTCTCTTTTCCTTATGTCCCTCACTCTCCTACTCTATTTATTATCACTCTCCTGCCTCACACCCTACCAAGTCTTATTACCCTCTTGTTGTCCCCCTGCCTTTAAAATCACACACTCACCCATTTCCACCCAACTCAACCCGACCCCTCCACCAAAACCACCACCACCTGTTTCACACCTTGTCATTTTATCGATCTTGTCATCACACCTTCCACTTCCACCTGCTTATATAGTGATGGTGATTGTTATTATGGTGATGATGGTGATGGTAGTGATGATGGTGGTGGTGGTGGTGGTGATTGTTATTGTAGTTATGATGGTGATGGTAGTGATGATGATGGTGGTGGTGGTGATTGTTATTGTAGTTATGATGGTGATGGTAGTGATGATGATGGTGGTGGTGGTGATGGTGATGGTAGTGATGATGGTAGGAAGGTAATACAGTACATGTTAGTTTTGGCCAGTAATAATAATAATAATAATAATAATAATAATAATAATAATAATAATAATAATGATAATACTGTAATAATAATAATAATAATAATAATGATGGCTAACTAGGCTTTAAAAGTGCAGTATCGGCCATTCAAATGTAAATGCAAATGTTTTATAGTAATTCAATTGAAATCTCGTCGAACAGCTACATACAAATGCAAATGTACCTAGAAAAACAGTTTAAATGATTTCCAAATGTGTTATGGTAGTGGGATCCGGTGTGTGTGTGTGTGTGTGTGTGTGTGTGTATGGGGGGGGAGGGATAAATGTGTGTGTGTAGGGGGTCAGGGTGGTCATATGTGTGTGTGTGTATGGGGTGTGGGGGAGTATGTGTGTGGGGTGGGTATGTGTGTGTGGGGTGGTTATGTGTGTGTGGGGTGGGTATGTGTGTGTGGGGTGGGTATGTGTGTGTGTGTAGGGGATATGTGTCAGACCTAACAACCACATACATACATACATACATACATAAAGTAAACTGGCACAAATATACAAATTCCAATACAAACATAATCTCTATCAACTATACTCAGGACATCTTATATCATTTCATAATTAAATGATAAGCTGTGAAGTGATTAAATAAGATTGACACGTGACTACTGTACATGTGGATTATCAGTTAATTAAGGGGGTGTGGGAGTAGGGGACAGGCTTGGGGGGGGGGGGTTTGGGGGGTGCGGGAGTAGGAAGACAGGCTTAGGGGGGTGCGGGGGGTGCGGGAGTAGGGAGACAGGCTTGGGGGAGGGATAGGGTGTGTGTGGGAATAAGGGACAGGCTTTCTACCCACCCCAAGCATGTCCCCCTATTCCCGCACCCCCCTAAAACCCCCCCAAGCCTGTCCCCTACTCCCACACCCCCTTAATTAAATATAATGATTGATAGAGGTTAGGTAAGCAGTGATTGATATTAATTAAGCATTTTAATAGTAGTAGTAGTAATAGTACAGTGTTAGTTAATTAATTTTAGAGTAATTTATTCCTCCATAATATTCCAAGCAACTGGATATTTGATCATATTGTTTGGAGGAATCAAGTCACTCAAAGGTACCAAAAGTATATTATTATTATTATTATTATTATCCCCTTAAATTATCATTGTAGATAAATGAAGGAAATTACAGCCATACTTTGCTGATTAAACTCATTTCTTGTCACTATTTTGTTTTTGTTTTTACTTATTTTTATTTTTCTACATTTTTTTTTATCTAATTAGGTACTTAGATTTATATAGATATTTAATGTGTGTTTATTGGTGAGTTTCTGAACGATGCTCTGGCTGTAATGGTGATGGTGATGATGGTGGTGATGGTGGTGGTGGTGGTGGTGGTGATGATAGTGTTATTGAATATGGTGTGTTGTGTAGTGTTAGTAGTAGTGGTGATAGTGGTGATAGTGTTGTTGAATATGGTGTGTTGTGTAGTGTCTTGGTGGTGGTGGTGGTGGTGGTGGTGGTGGCTGGTGTGATGTAATAATGTTGTGGTGATGATGGTGCAGAGGAAAGATGGGTGTTGAATTACTCTCACACACTCTCTCTCTCTCTCTCTCTCTCTCTCTCTCTCTCTCTCTCTCTCTCTCTCTCTCTCTCTCTCTCCCGTTTGTGTGTGGTTGATTCATTCACACTATCTTCCCCCTCCTCTCTCTCTAACACACACACACACACATACACACACACACCCTTTCCTCGTACTCCTTATCTATGAACTCGTGCAAAACGTTCTAGGAAAACCATACCACTGTAATTCAACTGTCCGGTTTTATCACGCTTAGGTACATTATTATGATTTAACAAGAGTTTTCTGAGACTACAAACCCCAACCAAGGGTGAAGGAACATTGCACCAACTTCCCCCAAAATGTTGTTAATTTAGGGTGTGTGGGAATAGGGGGACTGGCTTGGGGGGGTTTTGGGGGGTGCAGGAGTAGGGGGAAAGGCTTGGGGGTGGTTTGGGGGGTGCGGGAATAAGGGGACAGGCTTTCTACCCACCCCAAGCCTGTCTCCCTATTCCCGCACCCCGCAGTCCCCCCCCCCCCCAAGCCTGTCCCCTACTCCCACACACCCTTAAATATTTTCTTGTCACTTTGTCAACAAGTTACTACCCTTTTTATCAGTATCCAATGTACTGTACGGTGATCACACATAACATACTATATTATATACAAAATTCAATTCTATATCTGTGGTGTAAGTGGTGATACACCCTGTAGATATAGACAGATACTGTATATATAATAATGTATAGAACTGAACACGGAATCCACTAACTGAATAATTCAAGGCTTCACAACATTACACTCTTGTTATTATTTATCTGCCTACACGTGGAAATTATTGGATCTGTCATTGAACAGCTATATAGATTTTGTTTATAATTATAGGACTATGTAAAAAATCATATCTTATCTCTTATATAAAAAAGAACTATATATATCTTGACCATTATATAAAACTTCCAGTAATCAGAAACAACTTAGGCCAGAAGGAAAAAATATAAGATAGTTCCTATTTAATGTTTAAGGTAATAATAGTTTGGCCTTCAGTGTAGCAGTCGTAGGCTGGTAATATTAAAACTTTATCTTCCACGAAAACAATATATGCAGTGCTTATTAGTGTTGTGTGATATTGTAAACAAAGCTCGTGGGATTATAGTGACATCTGGTGGTACATAAATGATATACATGCATCACCTCCCAAGGAAAACAAGGCCACGAAATTTGCTGCGAAACCCTATCTATGTATCTGTTTGTGTTTGTTATTGTGGTTCATAAGATTCACTCCGATGGCTAAATTTTATTCACTCGGTGGAGGACTTTGGTCTTAAATGTATGTACAGTTGCGGATAAATTTATGAAACAGACACACCTGAAAATCTATGGGTTTTTTTTTAGAGTTGTATTGTGTGAGATGTTGTGTTTTATGACGCCACATTCATTTTTCTCTCTGCTCAAAGAGTGGCTCCGTTTCAGGTGTGTCTTCTGTTTTACGTGTCGGCAATAATTGTAACTTCCCTACTCTCTTGCCCTTGAACTCGGCCCCTATTTTAAGTACCTATATAAAGTGTTTCGTAATACAACAACAACAATAGCAGCAGCAGCACGCGTCACTCCATTACTCAAGGTCACTGATATGATGACGGCATGCCACCTTTGAATATAGGCCTATAAGATCCGTAGTTTTAAAACATTTGAGGGCCCTTACTGGAGCTCTATGAACCCTCGAAATAATCCAGGCCACAGAACGCTTCAATGTTTCTAATAGGGAATCTGTTGCCTGGATTATTTTGGAGGATTCATAGAGCTCCAGTAAGGGCCCTCAAATGTTTTAAAACTACGGGTGTAATTAAGTACTCAGTCAGTCAGTCAGTCACATTTTCCACGTCACTGAACATGTTGTACCACCTGTGATAGGCCTGACCCAATAGGTGAATGTGACTGACCCAATAGAGTGAATCTTATGACGAGCCAAAATTACAGGGACGACCAACATCAATACTTTGGCATAAATATTGGAGGCTGTTTCATTACAGAACAATTGTATGTGACCGTAAAGCACAAGAAGAGAAACACCTGACTGTCACATTAGCACTTCATTTTTGGGTACATTAATATTATCTAATAACTCCGTGGCCGTCCTTATGCCACAGATTCCTTCATAGTACTGCTAATCAAAACTACAGTTGCCAAAAAAGGTATTGCGACAAATCTTGATAGAACTTTAACCATAGTAATATCCACAACTATTTGTAGGGATTATAAGCATGTATAACAGAAGGAAATATACATATCCTTCTGTAATACATACTTATAAGCCCTACAAACAACTATGAACATTAATATATTTAATGTTGTATTAATAGTTGTCGCAATACCTTTTTTGGCAACTGTACAAGTCAACAAAATCGAGGCTAAGTTGTTTCTTGGACTACTTTGGATGATTCAAATGTATCTAAAATTACAGCTCTATATTACCCCCTGAAATTGCACTACTGTATATACTGTACGAATACTTACAATATTACTTACAGACTAAATACTTGGACATTTAATATTGCACACCCTAAAAAATAGGTAAAATCATGTCGGAAAATCGGAGGGTTATTGATTACTCCAAAGCTTTGTTTTGTGTATTATGATATGTGTAGTGGTGAGGCAGGTGTGGTGAGGCAGGTGTAGTGAGACAGGTGTAGTGAGACAGGTGTAGTGGTGAGACAGATGTAGTGAGACAGATGTAGTGGTGAGAAAGGTGTAGTGGTGAGACAAGTGTAGTGGTGAGACAGATGTAGTGGTGAGAAAGGTGTAGTGTTGAGAAAGGTGTAATATAACTAACAGGTGTGTAGGTAAGATAGATGGTATATAACAGGTGACTTAAGCCATCGCTGGCCCTGTACTGGTGAAGGTTACGATGGTTGAGTTGTTGTTGTTGTTGTTGTTGGTACTCACTCCGGGGTTGGTGGGGGCGTGGAAGGCGACGGCGACGGAGGGTTCAGGTGATGAGGACCCATTACTATCGTGTAGGGAACGACCATACCCAGACTCCCTGGTGGTGCTGCGGGAGTCTGTGTGTCTGATGTTGTTTGGGATGGGTATACTTCCATCTACAACGTCCCCTTGTCGACCATCACCCAAGTCTATCTCAGTAAAGCCACTCTGGTTAGTCCAATGACCGCTGTCTATGTGTGGGTCAATAGTGGTGTTGGCGGTGGCGGTGGCGGTGGGATCATGGAATCGAAGGACGGGACGCCAAGAGTCTCGTGGTTTCTCTAAGGCTGTGGTGAAGGAGTCGCCCTCAAAGCCAGTGTTACTCAGCCCAAGGTCGGCCTCGATCACTCTTTCATCGAGGGGGAAGTTTGACGAAGTGGTGGAGATGTTGGAGTTGTTTGAGGAGTGTGCAAAAGGTTGGTTATCACCTGTAGACGTACAGGGACGTGTGATGGCCTCCTTCAGGGCACACAAGGCCCTCCATGTTTGTTCACATATACACGTCATCCTTAACCTTGGATGTGGTCAGGTCAAAGGTCACCGGCAAGTCAGGGTGTCAGCCATCACCCTACACTTGTCACTAGTCGTCGTTGTCACCCTCAGCCTCTCCGTCAGTTTCACCTTCGTACTCGTTTCACTTCAGTGTATCATTAACAAGGCTCACAGTTTTTTCCCTCCACTTATACTGCATTTGATTTACAAAGTCTGTTTTGATTTTCAACACGTAATAATAATATATATGCAGTATATTTCTGTAGCAAATTAACGCAATATGGCCACTTAAATTAGTCCACTAAATAGTCCAGCAGGAGAATCCTCAGTGAGTACTCAAGTCCCTCTGTGTGAGACGCGGGCAGAGAGGGGCAGGAGGGGCGGACGGGTGAGTGATTTGCTGGGCTGCTACACAACTGACTACTCGGGCACTACAGGGACAGACCGAACTGGCAGTCAAAGATAAGGGGTATCAGTCCAGTGCGACCACCACCACCACCACCACTAGTACCCCGCCAGCCTGTAAACAAAGTCACAGTTGATCAATACATTTTCACAGTCATTGGTCAGTGTTTTATAATGGTTTGAGCAGTCTTCAGGTAGTCATTAGTTTTAAATCTTTTTAGTCTTGTTACGTTCGTCACATCAATTAGTTTGGATGATGGAAATGAGTGTTGCTGTATTGGTTTAGTTTGGTAGTGTTGTTGATTGATAAGAGGCAAGGGTTGGTTAGCTTAGGGGAGAAATAGATAGAAATTGCATGTATGAATTGGTGACGTTAGTTGGTGACGTCACAGTGCCAGGCCGTGTCACCCCACCAGGCTAAAGTTTCGTTGTGTCAGACAGAGTTACAGTACAAACATATTACCAAGTCTCATCTTACACCTCACCTCCCTTGCCACACACACACACACACACACGAACCACCGAACACGTGAATTACACACACCTTACCTCACGTGGCACTAATTCTACACATTTCATACACTCTACACACATTTTACACCTCCCTATTCACTTGCCACACACACACACACGAACCACCGAACACGTGAATTACACATCTTACATGGCACACACTTTACACATCTTACAACACACTTGCCATACACTAAACACATCTTTGTACCTCACACCACACTTGGCACACACTCTACACACTATATACACCTCACACCTCACTTCTTACCACACACATTACACCTTCCATTACTCACCTCACCTCCTTTGAGTTACATTAAGTTTACAAACTCCTCATTTTATTTGTAATCCTTGTTATTTGGTTCATAAGATTCACTCGCACGATTCCCTGTAATTCACCTCTTACAGGCATTTTGATGGTGCCTGAACTGTAACTCCAGCTTTTTCCCTGAGGCCTGAGTACAGATTTATGGCCTGTAATATTGGTTTATAAGATTTACTCACACAGCAGCTCACTTTCATTCACTTGATGTAGGATGGATTACCTCGGTGGACGCTGGGGAATTTTGTTTTGTAGTACAATTTTGTAGCTCTACAATTGATCCACCAGTGATTATTTTCCCAAGAGGCGATTATTACAAACACGATGACCAAAAGACTTGCCTTAACGAGTGAGGTACTGTAGGTGAGGAGGAATGATGAGCAGCAGGGGAGAAACAGGACAAAGCAAAACAGGGAATGGGAAGGACAGAACAGGATAGGATAGAATAGGGCAGGAAAGGACAAGGCAGGGCAGGGAAGGACACGGCAGGGCTGGGAAGGACAAGGTAGGGCAGGGAAGGACAAGGCAGGGCAGGGGAGGACAAGGCAGGGCTGGGAAGGACAAAGCAGGGCTGGGAAGGACACGGCAGGGCTGGGAAGGACACGGCAGGGCTGGGAAGGACAAGGCAGGGCTGGGAAGGACAAAACAGGGCTGGGAAGGACACGGCAGGGCTGGGAAGGACAAGGCAGGGCTGGGAAGGACACGGCAGGGCTGGGAAGGACAAAGCAGGGCTGGGAAGGACAAGGTAGGGCAGGGCAGGGCAGGGCAGGAAGGAGGAAAGTCAGAACACACTAGTCTCGTGGTGGAGGTGAGTGTCTGTACCATACGCTGAGTCTGACGTTCACCAAGTCCTGATAAACTCTGTATTTATCAGTAGATAGAGGCGATAACATCCGCCTTCAGTACATGTTGTTGATGATAAACCTTGGTGCAAGAATAAGTAATGAAGGAAGTAAGGGTAAGGAGTGTGGTGTCCCTCCTTGTTATGTGGTGTTATGTTGCATATTTCTACACACACACACACACACTCACACACACACACACACACACACACACACACACACACACACACACACACACACAAGGTCAGTTCTGGGCGTATTAATGGGGGCAGTGGGTGAGGGAGTGGACGAGGTATACATATAGGGCCATACATAACCAGTGCCACCTACGCCACCACTAACACTGAGGGAACGAACCTTGGGACAAAACTCACAAAAGAGAGTGTGGCAATTATTGTTTATGTCTCTCCTCCCATTGTGACTTGAGAGTTTCACAATCATTAAGGGGGTGTGGGAGTAGGGTACAGGCTTGGGGGGGGGGGGGGGTGCGGGTATAGAGGGATAGGCTTGGGGTGGGTAGAAAACCTGTCCCCTATTCCCGCAACACCCTAACCCCCCCCCCCCAAGACTGTCCCCTATTCCCGCTACCCCCTAACACCCCCAAGCCTGTCCCCCTACTCCCGCACCCCCCTAACCCCCCCAAGCTTGTCCCCCTATTCCCGCACCCCCTTAAAACAATCACAGGTACAGTTGTAGACACGTAACAGACCCAATGATGACAGGGACTTTTATCGAGTATAATAATAAGGGAAGGACAAAACGTGGTTGGTTTGAATAGGCGAGTCCTTCCTTATATACTTTTTGAGGGTCCAGTTAGGTGTGTGTGTGTGTGTGTCTGTTTCATGTGTCCGCAACTGTACAATTACGATCGCAAAATTAATCCTGACTCACTTGAATGAAACGGAGCCATTTTTGTGTGTTTTACCAATCAATAATTACTGAAACCAACAACAGTTTTTGCAAATTGGAGGTTTCTGATTCCTTATGACTATGCCACGAAACAAGCAATTTCCATATAGGTGTGTGTGTTTCGTGGCAACACTTGAAGAACTAAATTTACCTCCACGCAATTTTCTGACTACATCACAGGGTCTCTTAAATATTTCGCTTGTGTGTCCTCGCCTATGGAAGAATGAGTTTTTGCTACAGAATTATAACAACAACAACAACAACAACACCATCTGGACTATATACCTGTCCACCTTAATCTCTTTTTGCTACAGAATTACAACCACCACAACCACCACCACCTACAAAACAACACCTGTACTACTTACTGAATATACCTTGTTCCCCTTTCATCAAAATAATCACACGTGTATCGAGTCATTGGAATTTAATGTGACGTATGTTTGGAATTGTTTGGTTAGGTTGGATCACACATTCCATGATTCCCTGTGTATTAATAATATTGTTTTACACTTAATTAATATAGCTTAACTTTGATTTGTTTTTAGTTTAACTCGGCACAGTAATATTCCCTGGTTATAAATTATTTACAGCTTAGTAAACATCACAGTGCCTCGATTTAGATATTTTGTTTGAGTCATAAATAATAGTGTTACTCTCTCTCTCTCTCTCTCTCTCTCTCTCTCTCTCTCTCTCTCTCTCTCTCTCTCTCTCTCTCTCTCTCTCTCTCTCTCTCTCCTTAAACCTTATATATATACAACACACATTACACTAACATATATTACACTTTTTTTAAACAAGGAATAAAACTAAAGAAAATCAGTCATGTGTTGCCAGGAAATAATCTAGTTAATGATGTTATAAAATAGATTAAATGTACAGTCATGGTCAATAATTATCATCCACATTGGAGTGATAAGTATGTAAAAGTATGAAATGATCGTGTATGAACGGAATTAAGTATGTAAAAGTATGAAATTATCGTGTATGGACGGAATTAAGTATGTAAAAGTATGAAATGATCGTGTATGAACGGAATTAAGTATGTAAAAGTATGAAATTATCGTGTATGGACGGAATTAAGTATGTAAAAGTATGAAATGATCGTGTATGAACGGAATTAAGTATGTAAAAGTATGAAATTATCGTGTATGGACGGAATTAAGTATGTAAAAGTATGAAATTATCGTGTATGAACGGAATTAAGTATGTAAAAGAATGAAATTATCGTGTATGGACGGAATTAAGTATGTAAAAGTATGGAATGATCGTGTATGGACGGAATTAAGTATGAAATTATCGTAAATGGACGGAATAATGTACAGAAAAGTGTGAACAAGTATGAAATTATCGTGTATAGAGTGAATAATATTTACACCCCCTGAAATTCTATAGTTTTTAGGAGAAAAGGACAAATATAGGATAGGAAAATAATGATGAAAAGTGTGTCATTGGTGAGATATATAGGCCTCATTAACATTATAAACCTTAATCCATATCTTAATCCAGGTTTGATTATGTCAACACGTTGCCCCCCTCCCCCCCCCTCCCCCCCGAAAAAAACAAAAATATAAATTCGTATATAATAAGCGAAGCGAGGTGATCAGGGGAGAGTTGCCGCCACCTTTGTCCCCGGGGCTAAATAGGATGGCCGGGATCTGAATTTGCAGAATGGCTCTTCCGATTTTTTAGATCTAATACGATTTTGAAATGCGTGTTATTTGTATGATGAACCATTTATGTTCTTTGTTATCTTACTTTAGTTATTTATTTGTATATTTATTTATTTATTCCTTCATTTATATATATATATATATATATATATATATATATATATATATATATATATATATTTCAAACAGACTAATATCGTTTTAGTCTCACATTAAATGATTTATTAAGGTTACTCAATATTATCTAAGTTAGTTATCACCCTGACGAGAATATTTTTTTTTTTTTTTTTTTTTTTTTTTTTTTTTGTGTTGGTCCCCCTTAACAACCATCACTATCATTGCTAATTATCACTGTACATACTTGGGTAACTTCACCTTTATCACTGCCTACAGTAGGAGAGCTGTGACTACTATCTCTATATTATCATTCTACAGATAATGAAACATCTCACTTCTTGTTTGTTTCTTTGTTACTTAATTTAACTGGTATGTAATTACATTTTTTTATACTGGATATTATTTATGTATAAAATGACAAGTTCTTTTACAACACAAAGTCCCTTAAGGGGGTGTGGGAATATGGGGACAAGCTGGGGGGGGGGATTGGTGGTGCAGGAGTAGGGGGACAGGCTTGGGGAGGGTTTGGGGGGTTAGGGTGGTGCGGGAATAAGGGGACAGGCTTTCTACCCACCCCAAGGACCAGACGAATAAAAATAATGGTACCCTGTTGCTTGTATTTGTATGGAGTAATCAGTTGCTCCATATTTACCAACACTGTATTATACTATTAAGCTTATAGGACCTTATGATGTAGTCAGAACACTGGAGGTAAATAAATAAGTCCTTCAAAGATTGCCACGAAACACACACACACACACACATATAGAGAAGGAGCTTGTTTCATGGCATAGTCAGGAGGAATCAGAAGCCTCCAGTTCCAATTTACTATCACAGGAAAAACATAAGTCCTTCAAAGATTGCCACGAAACACACACACACACACACCTACAGAGAAGGAGCTTGTTTCATGGGCATAGTCAGGAGGAATCAGAAGCCTCCAGTCCAGAGTCTTTAATTTTTTATACACAGGAAAAAGATAAGTCCTTCAAAGATTGCCACAAAACACACACACACACACACACACACACACCTACAGAGAAGGAACTTGTTTCATGGGCATAGTCAGGAGGAATAAGAAGCCTCCAGTCCCGAGTCTTTAATTTTTTATACACAGGAAAAACATCCCTTCAATACGTAACTGTCGGGTGTGATGGATGTGTTGATAGTGATCCCGTTGACAAGTGTAAATAATAAATGATGATCGTCTTATTCAATGGTCACGTGATGAGCTAGCCAGGAGAGGGACATGTAGATAAGAAAGCTGATAATATTGATAGCGGAAACCCTTTGAGGAGATACTATGCATATAATATTATAGTGTTGGTAAAAACTGGAGCATCTGATTCCTCCCAAACATTCCAAGTAACAGGACACCATTATTATCGTTCATGTGAATAATGTGATCCTGTTTCCTGACATACTTTGGAGGACTCATGTCGCTCCAAAGTACCCAAAGTATGCTATCATATTATAAGACTTAGAGAGCCCACACGGTAGTAACCTTCCCTGGCAACAGTAAACTCCAGAAGGTATAATAAGCAACAGTTAATTATAGGAGTAAATATTATTAATCAGTCTATTATGGTCTGGTTAGAAATCTTACACAATTTCCTTCATATTATACTCCTCCCCCCCAAAAAAAAAAGAATAAAAATAAATAAATCCCGTACACGTATATAGTCCTCAAAACTATATGCTGCAAAAGATATAATTTACATGTATGTATGTATAGGTAGTGTGTTTCCGAGCAAAGGATATAGAGGGAATTATATGATGGTAGTGACAGTATCATATCCTACTACACACACACACACACACACACACACACACACACACACACACACAGAAGAGAACCATGAAGGATGAAGGTGATGCTTATGAGGCCAAACCGATCTGTGTGTGTGTGTGTGTGTGTGTGTGTGTGTGTGTGTGTGTGTGTGTGTGAAGAGGACCAACAGGAAGGATGAAAGTGATGCCCAGTGGCCGAACCGATCTGTGTGTGTGTGTGTGTGCATGTGTGTGTGTGTGTGTGTGTGTGGGTCAGTGCTCCTCACCGACAAGGAAACTTTCAAATATTCCCGGGAGGACATTCCAAAAGTTTCCAATTGCCGACTAAATGTTGTTAGAGTCTTGTCTGAAGCCGGGGTGGGGACGGGGACGGGGCAAGGATGGGGGTCGGGGCCAAGGTGGGGCGAGGATGGGGTCAAGTTGATGATGGGGCGAAGGTGGGGCGAGGATGGGGTCGGGTGATGATGGGGTAAAGGTTGGGATGGGTATGGGGTCGAGTGATGATGGGATAAAGGTGGGATGGGGATGGGGTCGGGTGATGATGGGGTAAAGGTGGGATGGGGTCAGGTTGGTGATGGGGTAAGGGTGGGTCGAGGGTGGGTTGGGGTCAGGTTGATGATGGGGTAAGGGGTTGGTCGAGGGTGGGTTGGGGTCTTGGCGAAGGTGGGGCGAGAATGGGGAGGGGTAGGGTCGGGGGGAGGAGTGTGCATGGACGGTGTGTGTGTGTGGGGGGGGGGTTGGGGGGGGGGTGAGGGTGGAGAGACTCGCAATTTAATTATCAGTGTGTGAGATTTTTTTCGTATTTTTAAGTTGGGTTGAAAAATATGTTTTGCTGTAAAATAAAATGCGTTTGTTGGGTAATGCACATTGGCTGGTCAGTGCTTCGCTTTGCTTTGAATATTGGAATTTGTTCAATGTACGGAGGTGGTAATAGTTTTATTATAATTTTTTTGTGGCGATATTATTTTTGTTACTTTTATCTTATCAATCCTAGATAAAACCAATTGAATCTGTCTGTATTTAGAATTATATATAATGGTATGTGTATAATTAAAAATATACTGTAGTGCACAGGCAAAAAGATAAAAAAAAAGATAACAGTACTAGTTTACTTTTCAAAAAAACATAAAATATGAATAGAATTAATTGGAAGCTTCTGTAAATCAAATACAGGCTTAATTCGAGTGGGTTGTCCAGAAACTGCCTGCTCTATATCTCGGGAATTCGACTCAGTGTGGGCTCGATATTTTGGTCAGCGTCTGTACGGTTGACCACAGGAATTCTTACACATGCAGGCTATATGGAAAGAGAGGTTATTATTCTGGAAATACTGCAATGAATGTTCTACCAAGAGACTCAGTGATTGCTAAATAATAACAAACCTAATAATAATGTTGTATTACAATTACATAGTCTTACATTTTGTGTATGTTGTAAATCCTGGAAAATAACTACGTGTGTATTAATTGTTGTGGCCAGTAGTTATAGTACATGAGAGAGTTACAGCAGGTAGTGAACTTGTTGTTTGTTATCATGGAGGTTGGAATGTGTTGTCATGCTGAGACATATTTTAGTTGTGAATGTGACAGATGTGTATGTATCATGTTTATAGTGGTATAGTCACCATCAATAGTCCGTCAACACATTGGAATGATATACACACATACACACACATACACACACACACACACACACACACACACACACACACATACACACACACACACACACACACACACACACACACACACACACACACACACACACACACACACACACACACACACACACACACACACACACACACACACACACACACACACACACGCACACACACACACATACATTTTAAAGGGAGTATCAAGAAAGATTCATATGGCTGAGGAATAATAACGAAAAAGTAAATAAAACAGTCACACACCATTATCCATCATTTCTCTCTCTCTCTCTCTCTCTCTCCTCTCTCTCTCTCTCTCTCTCTCTCTCTCCTCTCTCTCTCTCTCTCTCTCTCTCTCTCTCTCTCTCTCTCCATGAAACCTTTCCGTCTGGTCATAAGATCAGTACCCGTCCCAATATAGGTAGATGGTATTAGTAGTGAGTGAGAGTATACAAGTTACAGTACATGACACTGTATAATTTATAACCCTTCCTTCCATCCCCTCTTCCCCTCAGTGCCAGGTGGTGACAGGAGAGTAAACTGTTGTGGTTAGAGATATTAATACACTCTGATGATACCAGATACTATATCGAAAAATAACAACAACAACAAAAATAAACAAACAACAATAATAATAATACTAACAATAATAATAACAACATAAATAGGGTCCTTATGTATATAGTGTAATGTCAATCAATAATAATAATGATGATCTAACGACGTATAAGTTACATTTGTTATTTCTGTAATATATTTCACTTCTACATCTGTACACTGTGGATTATTTAGTCTATTTATTATCTCCACCACTTGGGTATTGTCGTCTGCAGCAACACAACACAATACACGTGATCAGTCTACCATAGAGATGCCTAAAATAAATTCTTGCGGGAAAATGTCGATGTAATTGTCATATTATACAGGTTTTTATTAGCCCTGGCGGTCGTAAGTTATATTTTTGTCACTTTACCAACCCTTAACTCAGCCTATAGGAGTGGGATGGGTTTTTAATACTTATATGACTCGCAGTTGTCAGATTATGAATAACACACACATATAATTGACATTATTTTAGTTACGTATTCGTATATCATTTTATTTTGACGTCTTGAAATTCCTTCTAGTTTATATTATTTTTCAACATGCATAACAGAACTTGCAACACTCGTTCGTGCATGAGAAATGTTAAAATTATTAGTGATGTAAATATCTCTCTGGCATCCTGATTTTTTCCCGCCATCTGTTATGTACATGTATCAACCCTTTGCGCACGTTTCCCGCCAAAATTTCCGTCGGCGACCCCTTCAACCCTCCTCCACTGTGGTGTCGCTTGAGTGAGTCTGCGCATATGGTCACATTTACCCTTTCCCTCTGTTACCTCCTTTATATCCATACTCTTCCCCCCATATTTACAGATTTATATATTTATTCATACATTTACTTATTCCTTCCTTCTTCCTTCCTTCCTTTCATTCCTTCATTCACGTATTCCTTCCTTCCTTCTTTCATTCAATCATTCACGTATTCCTTCCTTCCTTCTTCCATTCAATCATTCACGTATTTCTTCCTTCCTTCTTTCATTCCTTCATTCACGTATTCCTTCCTTCTTTCATACATTCATTCACGTATTCCTTCCTTCCTTCCATTCATTCATTCACGTATTCCTTCCTTACTTCTTTCATTCCTTCATTCACGTATTTCCTTCCTTCCATTCATTCATTCATTCAATAAAATAAATTTCAAGACGTGTCACCTTGCATAGTGAAACTTTATATAAGTGTTTGTGGATGAAGATAATATTACACAATCGTTTTCCCTCTCAGATAAAACTCTCCGTGACCCTTACCAAGCTTACCCCCCTCCCCCCCCAACACACACACACACACACACACAGTCGATAAGGCATACATATACTTCAATTGTTTAGCCTTTCCTTTTTTGTCCCTCCTTCCTTTCCTTCTCTGTCCCTCCTTTTCTTCCTTCTATGTTCCCTCCTACTTACTATACACTTCAACTGTCCTTCCTTTCCTTCTCTGTCCCTCCTTCCTTCCTTCTCTGTCCCTCCTTTCCTTCCTTCTTTGTCCTCCTACTTACTATACACTTCAACTGTCCTTCCTTTCCTTCTCTGTCCCTCCTTTACTTCTTTCTATGTCCATCCTGCTTGCTATATGTTCCAACTGTCCCTCCTTTCCTTCTCTGTCCCTCCTTTTCTTCCTTCTATGTCCCTCCTACTTACTATACACTTCAAACTGTCCCTCCTTTCCTCTTCCTTCTTTGTCCCTCCTGCTTTTTTTTACATGAGTATTTACATTTTATTATATTCTATTAAATATTTTAGGTTTATCTGTAAACGATTCCATTCAACAGAGGTGTGCAAAGTGTGTGTGTGTGTGTGTGTGTGTGTGTGTGTGTGTACAAGGTTGTGGTTGTGGGAAATACACACCCTTGGTACTCTGGCCTTGTGTGTGTGTGTGTATGTGTGTGTGTGTTGTTTTGTTGTTGTTATTGTTGGAGGAAAGAGGGAGGGATGAGCATTGTTTGTGTCTGTAACCGCGACTTGTGCTGCCCGGTACCTTACTCTCTTTCTCTCTCTCTCTCTCTCTTCTCTCTCTCTCTCTCTCTCTCTCTCTCTCTCTCTCTCTCTCTCTCTCTCTCTCTCTCTCTCTCTCTCTCTCTCTCTCTCTCTCTCTCTCTCTCTCTCTTTAAAGGGGGAAAAATCGTGTTATGGAATAAAAACAAAACAACATTAAATACGGAGAACTTATACATTAGAACACACACACACACACACTACACACACACACAAACACACACAGGTTTGGTTACATTACAATATATATTTCTGTCTGTGGGTCCGCCCGTCCGTCTGTGTGTCTGTCTGTGTGGTAATAAAAATAATAATAATAATATATTTATAAGAGCACAAACCATTGATAGAGACACGATATATACTTATAATAATAATAATAATAATAATAATAATAATAATAATAATAAACAAGGCATTATCACAGACGGGTATAATATATTACCAACTAACCCTTTTATTATTATTATTATTATTATGGTTTTTTTTTCCCTATCATTGTGTGACAAGTGGTCGGAACTTAGGAAGGGTCGGGGGTTGGTCCCAGTGTTGCCATATTTCCTCCATTTATTTATTAAGGAACCCTGTGATGATAGATAGATAGATAGATAGATAGATAGAATGGTATACTCAGAAAATTAATGGTTAGTGAGTCCTTCAAACCATGCCACGAAACACACACACACACACACACACACACACACACACACACACACACACACACACACACACACACACACACACACACACACACACACACACACCACACACACACATCTATATTATTATTATATGGAACACCATTATTTTTATATTTGTTCATCTGGTCCGGTTTCCTGGTCGACTTTGGAGGAATCAAGGTGATGTGTATATATATGAAGAAGAGAGAGAGAGAGAGAGAGAGAGAGAGAGAGAGAGAGAGAGAGAGAGAGAGAGAGAGAGAGAGAGAGAGAGAGAGAGAGAGAGAGAGACACATCTTAATTCTGGCAGTGTGTCTAAATGACCTGCTCCCCTCGTGGTGTATTGAATGGGTAATGGTATTTAAATGACGTGGGCAGCGTGTGGGGACAAATGGACCGCTGGACACACACACACACACACACACACACACACACACACACACACACACACACACACACACACACACACACACACACACACACACACACACACACACACACACACACTCTTTCTGTGTGTGTGTGTGTGTGTGTGAAACAGAGAGAGAGACAGACAAACAAGACAGACATACAGACAGACAGACAGAAGAACAGCCCGAACCAACCAACCACCGAGAGAGGGGAGAAGGAGAGAGAGGAGTGAGGTGTGAGGAGAGGGAATGGTGAGGGAGAGAGGAGAAGGAGGAAGGGATGAGGAGAGAGAAGAAGGAGGGAAGGGATGAATGAGAGAGGGAAGGAGGGGAGAGAGAAGAGAGAGGTGAGGGAGAGAGAGGAGAAGGAGGAAATGATGAGAGAGAGAGGAGAAAGGAGACGGAGGGAGAGAGAGAAGAGGGATAAGAGAGAGAAGAGTGAGGGAGGAAGAGAAGAGAGGGGTGAGGGAAAGAGGAGAGAAGGAGAGAGGAAGAGAAGGGTTAGGGATAGACGACCCCCTCCCTCCCCTCCGCCAGTCCACCCCCAGGTTTACAAATTAAATTAATCTAGTTGCTAATTGCGGTATTAATTCCTTCCAAGCACTGGATTACTCGCTCACTACCTGTTTTTCTTGTTACACCACGCCTCCTCTCCTGTGATTGTGTGTGTGTGTGTGTGTTGTGTGTGTAGTTGTGTGTGTGTGTGTGTGTGTGTGTGTGTAGTTGTGTGTGTAGTTGTGTGTAGTTGTGTGTGTGTGTGTAGTTGTGTGTGTTTTGTATGAGTGTGTGTGTGTGTGTGTGTGTGTGTGTGTGTGTAGTTGTGTATGAGTGTGTTTGGGTTCGTGGTGTGTGTGTGTGTGTGTGCTGGTTGGATTTGCGCTCACTGCTCGTCTGTGATTGTGTATGTATGTATGAGACAGACAGACAGCCAGCCAGACAGACAGACAGAGAGTGAATGGAAGTGAAAGGGAATGTAAGCATTTTTGTGTACGTACATGTGTGTGTGTGTGTATGTGTGTGTACTGGTAGTCTACAGATAAGCACATAAGCTATGATGTTTGTGCACTGAACAAATGAAAAGTGGAATTACATAGAAGAGAATTTACCTCACTCACTCACTCACTCATCCACCACCAATGTTCAAAACTCCACTTACCATTTTTTCGGTCATTTTGCGAGAGTGGTCCATTATTTTATATCTATTTATTTACTTATATATATATTTATCTATTTATTTATTTATTTATTTATATATCAATTTATCTATTTATTTATCTATCTATTTATCTATCTAGCTATTTATTTATTTTATATCAATTTATATATCTATTTATTTATTTGTTTTATATCTTTATCTATGTATTTATTTATTTTATATCAATTTTATCTATTTATTTATTTACTTATATATCAATTTATCTATTTATTTATTTATATATCTATTTATTTATTTTATATCAATTTATCTATATATTTATTTACTTATATATCAATTTATCTATTTATTATTTAATTTTATATCTTTATTTATTTATTCATTTATTTTATATCAATAGTTACATTCTATAAAGAGGAGTTCTAAGGTTATTTATAGGTTCTGCCCTGATATATGACAATGAATATGTATGTATGTATGCATGTATGTATGTATGTATGTATATATGTTGATGTCCTGGCATTCATAAACAAACTAACTATCTTATTGTCGTTTCTCTCTCTCTCTCTCTCTCTCTCTCTCTCTCTCTCTCTCTCTCTCTCTCTCTCTCTCTCTCTCTCTCTCAAGATACTATTGAAATAAGATGTGACTTGGGTAAATATCCACAAATCGACGAATATATTTTTTTACGAGAGTGACGAGATGTGTTGTGTTCACTTGGCTATGGTTGTTGTGTGTAAGGTAAGGGAAGGGAAGGGAAGGGGAGGGAAGGGAAGGAAAGGTAAGGGAAGGGAATGGGAAGGGAAGGGAAAGGGAAGGAAAGGAATGGAATGGAAGGGAAGGGAATGGAATGGAATGGAAGGGAAGGGAAGGGAAGGGAAGTATATAGAAGGAAGTGAAGTATATAGAAGGAAGGACATATGCACTGACTGTTGGGTTGGGTTGGGTTGGTTAATATCAATGACGACTCTATTGTATTGCGTCATATATTATTTACTGTAGTTGCGTATTGGCCAGTACATACAAACATACATACATTGTGGTGTTCAGTGACTGGTGGTATTGGTGGTGTTGGTGTTGCATCAGTATGACTGGGTTGGATTCTAGTCTTGCATCATACTCTATGTGTTAGCAGACTCTTGTTTTGATTTTGTGTTACGTCGTTGGTATACATTCTCTCTCTCTCTCTCTCTCTCTCTCTCTCTCTCTCTCTCTCTCTCTCTCTCTCTCTTGCATTAATATGTATATACTTAAGGGTACTGTTGCATTACTGTATATTAACAACATACACACACACTTACATGCACACACACACAAACACATACACACAAACATACATACACACAAACACACTCAAACACACACACATACACACAAACACACACACAGCTAAAACGACCAAACAATATAATTATCCCACTGTTTACGTGTGTGTGTGTGTGTGTGTGTGTGTGTGTGTGTGTGTGTGTGTGTGTGTGTGTGTGTGTGGTAGTGTTTGTTGACTTTGGCTGGACTCTGGTGTTTGTTTATTGTATCAGGTGTTTGGTTTGGTTGTTGTCACTGCATTTGTTACAGCCAAAGTAAATGTGTAATAAGTCAATAACCTATTATAGATACAATGTAGAATGTTGTTGTTTGTTGTTGTTGTTGTTGTTGTTTCTGTCTTTGAAACGTGATATATATTTCTACATTACACTCAGGACAATAATTCATCCCTGTCCTTCATCTCTTTTATCGTATTCCTCTCTTCTTCCTTCCTTCTTACTCTCTTCCCCGTAATACTGTAAATTAAGGGTTTTGGCGCCCCTTCGTCCCCAGCCAATAGCTTTTAGATCTGCAACTGTCACTCTTTTCTTTCTATTTCCTTCCTGCTCACTCTCTCTCTCTCTCTCCTCTCTCTCTCTCTCTCTCTCTCTCTCTCTCTCTCTCTCTCTCTCTCTCTCTCTCCATTGTCCCGTTATCTATTGCACTGAGTAGTACGAATATCTAACCTATATATATAAATTATATAAGTACACTCCCTCTACAGTATTCTAGGTATCAGTGTTATCGAATTCTCAGAAACCAGATGATTGCTAAAATGAATATAATAATACTCGTCGTAAATGTTTGTCGTGTTGTTGTTGATGAGAGAACGACGTCACTCCCCACCACCACCACCACCACCATCCACCACCACAACGACGTCACTCCCCACCACCACCACCACAACCACCACCATCACCACTCCCCACCACCACCACCACAAAACATTCCTGACCACAATGGTGTCAACTTGTTTTGTACCCAAGTGTCTGTCTGTCTGTGGTTGGTGAGGGGATGGATGGTATACGGTACTACTAGTTGATTATGAGCACCGTGATTCCTTCCTCCACGTATAGATATGTCAGGAAACACCAACACCTTTTTATGAATGATATTGGTGGTCTGTTTTTGTGGCTGGGTTTAGTTTGGAGGAATCAGTTGTTCCATATTTATCAACACTGAACTTCCTCCTTAAAAAAATAGGGATAGGTAGGAGGGATAGAAATATAGGTAAGGAAGGTAAGGAAGGAAGGAGGGATAGGAATAGGTAAAGAATTAAACTGTAGGTGTAGCCGGTTATAGTGCCTTCAGTGGCCTGTGCACTAGAAAGTATAAAGTTGAAATATATTTAACATACCTGTACGATGCAAGCTTCATACTCTTGGGAATTACTATATATCCTTATGGCGGTAAATAATATGAGACTTGCTGTGCCATAATAATACAGATGATGCTACTGTATTTATTATCTTTCCTCCAACTCACCAACTCACTCATTGGATTTCTCTACAGATAATGATACTGTATTTATTATATTTCCTTCAACTCACCCACTCACTCATTGGATTTCTCTACAGGTGATGCTACTGTATTTATTATCTTGATCCAACTCGTGGGTATTATGACGGTTCCTCCAACTCGTATCACTCATTGGATTTCCCTACACGGCACACCCCTTGATAAGAGAGCCACAAGTCATCTCGTGGCGATACCAAAAACTGAGAGATAGATAAAGCCAGAGTCAACACCGATTACCAAATGCATTGAGTGAGTGAAAGGTGGTTTTATTTGGGTCTTATCGTTTATATAAATAGGTCAGCATTATATATTTACACATATCATTGAGTGAGTGAAGGGTGGTTTTATTGGGTCTTATCGTTATAAATAAGTAGCATTATATATTTACACATATCAGATGAGTGAGAAGGACCTGCTTACCTTTATTTACCTGTTCTCTCCTCAGTTTCTTATTATTTGATGTTTTCTGTCTCCTTTAATTGACTTAGGGTTTCAACACCCATATAATTATCAGACAATGTGCCTGTGTTATGACATGAATGTATGGTGTGTGTGTGAGAGAGAGAGAGAGAGAGAGAGAAAGAGAGAGAGAGAGAGAGAGAGAGAGAGGGGAGGGGGAAGAGTTTGTGGTGTGTGTGTTTGAGAGGGGAGAGGGAGAAGTTTGTGGTGTGTGTGTGTGTGTGTGTGTGTGTGTTGTGTGTGTGTGGTGTGTGTGTGTGTGTGTGTGTATGTGTGTGTGTGTGTGTGTACCAACTCGTGGCAGCTCTATGGAGGTAAAAAACAAATAAATAATCCCTGTTATCACCAACCTACACCACTTACTGATAATAATAATAATAATGATAGATAACCAACCAACTCATCCTCTCTTACATAACATTGTAACTAAACAACTCTCGATATATCACGATTTTGTTTATTGTTGTTATTTTTATATTAATATCTAACTTTTAACTATTACTTTTAACTATTAACTATGTCACTATTAACTTTTCCTGATAGCTAAAAAATAATTATGTCCATGTGCACCTTATAATAATCATCATCATCATTATCATCATCATCATCATCATCATACAACAACAATAATAACAAGAGTATCATCATCATCATCATCAAAATGTTTACATCATCACAAACTTCAGCAATCATAACTCCATCATCATTATTATTATTATTATTATTATTATTATTATTATAATTATTATTATTATTATTATTATTATTATTATTATTATTATTATTATTATTATTATTATTATTATTATTATTATTATTATTATTATTATTATTATTGTCATCATATTATTATTATTATTATTATTATTATTATTATTATTATTATTATTAATATTATTATTATTATTATTATTAATTATTATTATTATTATTATTATTATTATTGTCATCATTACTATTATTATTATTATTGACATTATCATTATTATTATTATTATTATTATTATTATTATTATTATTATTATTATTATTATTATTATTATTATTATTATTATTATTATTATTATTATTATTATTATTATTATTATTATATTATTATTATTATTATTATCACGTCTTGTAATCATGATAATTCAAAGTAATGGAATCGTCATCATCCATCACCAACACCGTCAACTTCCATCCTCAGTCAATTGTCACAAAGGGCTACTCTCTCTCTCTCTCTCTCTCTCTCTCTCTCTCTCTCTCTCTCTCTCTCATTATTATTAACAAGACTACCGTATATGTGTGTATGTGTGTGTACTTTCACCTATGTTAATGCATGTGTGTATGTATGTTATGTGTGTGCTTGCATGTATGTTAATATATATGCGTATACGTGTGCTCTTGTAATTTATAATTATGTATGTGTATGTGTAAGGAAAAGTATAATATTGATAGTATTATATATTAGTAAGGAAAGCAACCAGGAACAGTAATGAACGGAGGTGAGTGAGTTTGGGGTATATGTGTATGTGTATTTGTGTAAGTGTTAGCAAGAATGGATGGATTTGAGTTTGGGTATTATGTATATGTATATTTTTGTAAGTGTTAGCAAGAATGGATGAGTTGAGTTTGGGTATACTGTATGTATATGTGTACGTGTATTTGTGTAAGTGTTAGCAAGAATGGATGGAGTTGAGTTTGGGTATATGTATTTGTATATGTGTATTTGTGTAAGTGTTAGCAGCATCCATCAATCACCAAGGAATGAAGGGTACAATAACAATACTACATCAGTAAGTAAAGCAACGAGGAGAAGGAATAGACGAGGTTGAGTTAGGGTATATGAATTTGTATGTGTTTTAGCAGCATCTATCAATCATCAAGGAATGGAGGGTAAATAGTAAGTATAGATCAGTAAGGAAAGCAAAGACGAGCAGGAATAGACGGGGAAGGGTTGGGTTGGGTTGTTTTGGGTTGTGTTGGGTTGGGTTGGGTTGGGTTGTGTTAAGTTGTGTTGTGTTGAGTTTAGTTGGGGTTGAATTGTGTTGAGTTGGGTTGAGTTATGTAGTGTTGAGTTGAGTTGTGTAGTGTTGTGTAGTGTTGAGTTGAGTTGTGTTGTGTTGTGTTGTGTTGAGTTGTGTTGTGTAATGTTGTGTAGTGTTGTGTTGAGTTGTGTAGTGTAGTATTGTGTTGTGTTGAGTTATGTAGTGTTGAGTTGTGTTGTGTTGAGTTGTGTTGTGTTGTGTTGTGCTGGT
>JAWZYT010000593.1:117500-188085 GCA_034508575.1 Petrolisthes manimaculis | reverse complement strand
AACGTAACGTTAGTAATCCCCCTTAGACAACCACTGACGTACGTTACATGGGGGCCTGTCCGGGATATTTTTATGGAAATTAATAATTTATATATGATCCCTGTGATCCAGCCAGTCTCTCTACATATTTTGTGTGCGTTCCAAATGTACTATTACAGGTGAAACCTGCAGATACTTTGTTATACTTGCGATTTGGCCATAGTAGGTGTAATTAAGGTGTTGCAGTGTTGGATGTTACTAGGGTTAATTACTGGTGGATAACACTACCTCCCACATAACTGTACCGAGACTCATCTGTGTATCTGTTAGTGAACCAATGACGTTCACGCATCAATTTTCTCCATACTTGGCAGCAATTTGACCAATCCTAAGCTCGTAAAGCTCATGTATATTTGAATTCAAAGAGCACTGAAGTGTCGGGTTTTGGATAGTGTGGGCTATTCATTCCGTCACACATTTATTGGCTCATTGCTGTGCAAAGTATCAATTGCATCTGTTGGTTTATTTTAGTTAAAGCTCGGGAGATAAACTGAGTAGACCAATCTAGGCAATCTGCATATCTGTTAACTTGTGCATTTATCATTAATCATTTCATACACCTTATGATTGTTGCTAGGGTGTGGCTCTCATCTAAAGTATCACTAAACTGCTTGTTTCATCTAGGAGATCTGGAACTTTTCTCAAAATGAGTGATTTTAATCCTGTGGAATTTGTCGGTAATCCTTCTGTAGAGGAACTTAGGTCTGCAGTAGTGACTAAGGATAACTTAAAGTACATAGCGACAACTTTTGGTATCGCCTATACTCATGACACTACAAAGTCTCTGTTGAAATCAATGGTGTTGAAACATTTAGGAGAAACTAGTGGTGAACAAGGTGACGAGATTTCATCTGAAGCTTCCTCTTTGTCTCATATTGATCCTAGAAATCTTATAGAAATAGAGAAAATCAAACTGAACGCCCTTCAGCTAAAACTAGATCATGATAGAGAAGAGAGAGAGAAGGATAGAGAAGAGAGAGAGAAGGAAAGAGAAGAAAGGGAGAAGGATAGAGAACATGAACTAAGATTACTGCAAGCTCGGACATCAGATAGTAATACTCGTTCATCTTTACGTAATAAGTTAGACATGACTAAATATGTTAAACTATTGCCATCTTTCACAGAAACTAGTCCCGAAGCCTTCTTTAGGGAATTCGAAGCTACGGCGTCACATTACGAAATCCCTGAAGAGGACTGGATATGGCTCGTTAAACCAAAGCTACACGGTAAAGCGATTAGTGTCTGTGAGGGTATACATGATAATGCTGTATATAAGGACGTTAAAGAAGCAATCTTGTCAGCTTATACAATCACTGCAGAGGGATACAGACAGGAATTCCGTAATTCTACTAAAACTCACTATCAGACTTATGTCGAATTTGCTACTCAAAAACTCAGGGCATTGCAGAGGTGGCTAAAGGCTACATCAGTCAATAACTTTGATACATTTATTAATCTCATAGCCTTGGAAGAATTTAAGAGGAAGGTTCCACATTCAGTAATGGTGCATATCACTTACAGAGAAGAAACAGATTTAATCAAATTAGCACAAATTGCTGATGTTTTTTCCTTGATCAATCGTCCCAACCCTGGAGAGAGGAAAACCCAGTTTCATGTAAAGTCAGATGCTGTGGTGGCTAAATTTGGGGATGATAGGACTGTGGTACACTGTAACAAATTTGAGGTTTTATGTAAATTCTGTAGGAAGCCTGGACATCTAATTAAAGATTGTCCTGATCCCAGGTGCAGGATATCAAAGTCTCCTGCATCTACTCCTGTTAACCCTACAAAATTTACTAAACCAGTTGCTTCAGTCTCTAATGTAACCTCTGATCCTACAGCTGAGCTATTCGAACCATCTAGATCGAGTGGAGTTGTATCTCTGAGCCTTGACAGCGAGACGCACCCTATCCGGATCCTGCGTGATACTGCGTCGGGTCAATCATTATTGCTGAAGTCTGTCCTTCCCGAGGTAGAAAGGAACTACACCGGGGAGAAGGTTTATTTAAAAGATTTCCATGGGGCGTTTCCAGTACGCCTTGCTAGGGTGCATCTCGACTGCGGGGTGGTTAGAGGTACTGTAACTGTAGGTATCCTAGAAGATCCTTTACCTATTTCTGGCACAGATTTTCTCCTTGGTAATGACCTAGCTGGTGGACGTGTAGCACCTCCACTAGTAATCAGTGAATCACCCTTGTTTTACAATAACACAGATGACATAGAGAAAGAGCAACCAGTGCTCTTTCCTAGTTGTGCAGTCACACGAGCACAGTCTAGAAATCCTGATTCTCCTGCTGATCAGACTCCCTCGCACGAGTTTGGTAAAACATCAGATCTTAACAAACTCTTTTCTAATCAAGTGTTGGAGGAGGCTCAGAAGAATGATGCTACACTCGTTTCCCTGCATAGTCAAGCTATTGATAAGGATGATATACTACACCCTCCTTCTTTTTATTATCAGGACAAGATTCTTATGCGGTTCTATAGACCCCCTAAATTGTCAGATGAGGATTCTTGGGCAGAGTGTCATCAAATTGTTTTGCCAGTTAACTTGAGAGAACCTCTATTACAAGTAGCTCATGAAGGACTTGCTGGCCACCTAGGTATTAGGAAGACATATATGAAATTGTTAAATGAATTTTATTGGCCAAAAATGAAGAAGGATGTAAGTGTTTTTGTAAACTCATGTCAGGTCTGCCAAGAGGTAGGTAAAGCTAATCAGGTGATTCCTCCCTATCCTTTGTTGCCAATCCAGGTACCCAGTGAACCCTTTCAGAAAATCATAATAGATGTAGTAGGACCACTTCCTAAGACTAAGAAAGGAAACCAGTACATCTTGACTGTTATGTGTCCCACTACTAGATATCCAGAGGCTTTTCCTCTTAAAACGGTCACATCTAAGACCATTGTAAAATCTTTGACTAATATGTTCACTACATTTGGGATACCCCAGGAAATACAGAGTGATAGAGGAACTAATTTCACTAGTGTGCTCTTTGAGGAGGTACTGAAGCAACTTGGTATTAAACATTCCTTATCCACAGCCTACCATCCGCAGTCGCAAGGAGCCCTTGAGAGGAGCCATCAAACTCTCAAGGGAATGATTCGCAAGTATTGCCATGAGAAGCACCAGGACTGGGATGAGGGACTGCCATTCCTTCTATTTTCAATCAGTCTCCTTCAGAATCCCTTGGTATTTCTCCCTTTGAACTGTTGTTTGGCAGAAAGGTAAGAGGACCTCTTAAAGTTATCAAAGATAAACTATTGTCATCACCTTCAAGTCGGTTAGTCTCTGTTAACAACTATATTGAATCCCTTCAGGATACACTGAAGGATGTTCGTAAAATTGCTCATGACAACTTGAAAGTGTCTCAGACCAACATGAAGGCTCACTTTGATCAGAAAGCTAAAGTAAGAGAATTCAATGAAGGAGATCTTGTCTTGGCATACATCCCAGTCCCTGGTTCTCCTCTGCAAGCTAAATTTCATGGTCCTTATACAGTAAAAGAACGGTCAAATCAAGTAAACTATGTAATCGAGACCCCAGACCGCCGAAAGGCAACTCAACATATACATGTAAACTTGCTTAAGCCATATATTCCACGCACCACCACAGAGTCGGACTCCAAAACTGCGAGACCATCATTATCATTATCTGTATCTATGCCTGTATCTATGTCTGTATCTGTGCCTGTTTCTGATGCAGTACTTCCATCTCTAACAGTAGCAACCAATAACATAACTGAATCTAAAATCATTGCGCCATTGAAATCAAAAGAGAACTCTTATATTCTTTCCCACTTGGACATATACCTTGCCCATCTACGACCTCGGCAAATGGGAAAAATCGTCAAACTCTTAAATGATAACGTAGAAGTGTTCAGTGATCATCCAGGACGGTGCACAATGTTACTTCATGATGTTAATCTTCTTCCTGGAACTTCTCCTATCCGTACCAGCCCTTACAGAATGCATCCACAGAAGAGGGAACAAATGCGGAAGGAGGTGGACTACCTACTGGAGCAGGGGCTCGCAATTCCTAGCCACTCGCCTTGGGCATCTCCCTGCCTGCTGGTGCCAAAGGAGGATGGACAACTGCGGCTCTGCACTGACTACCGCCGTGTCAACGCGGTAACAGTACCAGACGCCTATCCTCTACCCAGGGTAGACGATCTTATCGATGAGGTGGGACAAGCCCAGTTCATAACAAAGATAGACTTACTTAGAGGCTACTATCAAATCCCCCTCACAGAAAAAGCTCAGCTCATCTCAGCCTTTTCGACTCCATTTGGCTTATATGAATACACTGTAATGCCATTTGGTATGAGAAATAGTCCTGCAACATTTCAACGTCTAATGAATTATTTATTACATGGGTTAAAGGGTGTATCGGTATATTTGGATGATATTTTGATTTTCTCAGAACAATGGCAGACTCACCTGGACCAGATCACTACGGTACTGCAGAAGCTACTTGATGCCCACCTGACAGTGAAGTTGGCTAAGACCACCTTCGCCCAAGCAACTGTGACCTACCTTGGCCATGAAGTGGGACAGGGCCAAGTTCGTCCAAAGACAGCAAACGTCTCCGCCATCGTCAACTACCCCATACCTACCACCAGGAAGGCATTGATGCGCTTTCTAGGCATGGCGGAATATTACCGACGATTTTGTCCTAACTTCTCGGCAGCGTCTGCTCCACTCACTCGGCTAACCAGTAGATCTACACCTTTTTGCTGGACGGAAGACTGTCAGATGGCCTTCAGTCAACTAAAGAATTACCTTGTTAATGACCCCATACTACTCTCCCCGGACTTCACTAAGCCCTTCGTACTACAAACTGATGCTAGTGACATCGCGGTGGGAGCAGTACTTCTTCAGGGTAAGAATGACCTCCTACATCCAGTCGCCTACCATTCTGCCAAGCTTACCCTGTCTCAAAGCCGATATAGTACCATAGAAAAGAGTTGCTTGCTATTGTAAATTCCATCAAGAAATTCGAATGCTACCTGTATCCTGGTACTCAACCCCTACAAGTTTACACCGACCACAACCCACTGTCCTTTTTGAACCACAACAAATTCAGCAACCAACGTCTTCTAAGGTGGTCTCTGTTTCTTCAACCCTTCAACGTGGAAGTTCATCACATCAAGGGGAGCCAGAACAGCATAGCCGATGCCCTCAGTCGGATATAGCTCCTTCGAAGAAACGGGTCTGGTTTTTTCCACACTTCCACCTAACCAAGTGGCAGTGTCTTAGGGGGGAGGTGTAACGACCCTGTACTCCTCTCGAAGCTATCTCCACATCTGGTTCGATCCAGTCAGGAGTCTCCGACCCTGTACTCCTCTCGAAGCTGTCTCTACATCATATTCTATCCAGTTAAGAGTCTCTGAAGCACACCGGGCTTCATACTAAGTATTGTAAGCTCTGGAGAGAGGCCACACAGTCAGTCTCATCCTGAAAGCAGTTGTGGTGTTACCTCTCTCCTGGATTAACTGAGTTTGGACAACATTTCCCTTCTTGTATGGTGTGGTAACGTATATATATGTGTGTTAGAAAAGACGGCTGGATCACCAATCACTATTTACCATTTCTGATTTTATGTAACTTGTTCTTGTATATAATGTAAATAACTTTGTTCTTGGGTAGTAACTGTGTATTGTTAATATTCTATTCATGTTTGATCATAGTAATAATATAATTGTTAAAATTACTGCTTCTTTATCCTTTATCAAACATCTTTGTTAACGTAACGTTAGTAATCCCCCTTAGACAACCACTGACGTACGTTACAATAACTATTATCATATCCTTTCGCTTACATAAATTTGAAGGACTATGGGTGATAAGGGAGAAAGGCCTATGTTATTAAACTTTGAAATAACGAATAAGAGGGTTAAAAATATGAGAAAGAAAAGATAAAGAATATTACAGAAGGCAAGGAAGGAAGGGGACGAGAGAGAGAGAGAGAGAGAGAGAGAGAGAGAGAGAGAGAGAGAGAGAGAAGACAGGGGAGAGGAGGTTGTGTGAGGTTGCCAGTTACTTGAAAGATATAGGTATTAAGTTTATTTTACGGCGAGAAAAGGACTACCAGCATGAGGGGTGAAAAGAATACAGTTAAAGCTGAAGACAGAAAAATAATTGTCTCGGCTCCGTTATTTGTTGCTTAATATCCAAAGGATAATAATTATAATCAGTATCTCTCTACGGGGGTGAACAACAGACAGTGTCTTTGTTTAATAGATCGATCAAATGCAATATAATGAAGCACATATTCTAAATGTTTTTAATTTCTTTTCAACTACTCACCCTTATCTGTCCTATACACGACCGATGCCCTATCCATATGGCGAGGAAAGTTCAAAAATGGTTTACTGCTCATGATTATTTGCAGGTGATAGATTTGTCTATTTAAAAGACTGCGATATGAACCCTATAGAAAATGTATGAGGTTCTATCGTTAACACGTGGGAGCCAGAACGACAGAGAACTACAGCAGATTTGCTACGTCACACCAGAACACAGTGGGAGATTTTTCGGGGAAAACCATATATATTATACAGTGAGGAGGCATGGTGCCTCAATGCCCGAGCAACTGCAGGCTGTCATTGAGAAGGAGGGTGGTTGAACACGATACTAGCAACAAATTGATGAGTAATAAAATGAAATATGTAATCTACAGTATTTCAAGCCTTAATTAATATCTTAATAGAAGTGTATATAAATAGTGTATATACTGTATATCATCGTGGCTAAGGGTCTAAAGCAATACATATATCGGTGCTTATAATAATAATAAGAAAACAAAACAAACATTACACATGCTTAATGCAAACATGAGGTTGAAGTATAAACTTCAGGTAATAATAAGTTAACAGTTATTATAATTGTGGTTATTATAATTACAGTGTGGTGCCTACAGACCCAGTTGGATTATGGGTTTGAATGCTTCGTGACGAGGACTTGTGGAGATTTCACAAATTGACTAAGTCATATAAACAATAACCAATAAATGTCTTATTTCAATTTTTCCCTATTTTAATTAGTAATAACAATAGTTGTGACACAATATCCTCTAAATGTTGTGATTGGTTCACTAACACTGGGCGTCTGAATGGCTGGCCTAGATGTTGACCTCAGATAAATAAATAAAGGTATAAATATATTCGTCATATATAACGGATTGTATTTGCATACAAGATATCACTATTATTATTTCTATTGTGGTCTTGTTTGCGCATTAACAGATTATGCAGCAACACACAGAATGATGGTAGTGGTGGTGGTAAGATGGAGAGTAAAGGAATGGTGGGATGGAGGGAGAGGAAACAGTGAATTGAATAAGAGAGGACGGGGTGAGGAAGAACAGATGGAGTAGTAATTGGGTAATTAACATCTTACACCATAACTATTATCCTTTGGTAACCAGTTACACAATAAACGTTTCTTAGAAAATGTCATGAATGATACAGGATAAAAATAAAGGATTTACTTGAAATGTAACTTAACACTGGGTAGGTGGTGCATCGCTTGATATATTAGTCATAAAAAACTGGTGTCGTGTTAATTATATTAGGTAAAATCTGGATTCATTTCAAATAATAAAGAATATCCCATGGAATGCAGCATCAGAGTTGGATTTAGATTACAGAAGAAAACATTTAGCTACTTGATTCAATAATTCTCTCCATCTCGATCACTGGTGAAGCTTTACCCCCCTCTCCCCAACCCAACCCCTCCTCTCCTACACCCTTCAAGTGAGTGGTTCACATCCATGATCACAAGTGGTTCGGGATTCAAATTTCTGGATGGCTCAACATTGGTAACGCTACCCCCCCTTTATAACTCCGCCCACATTTCTCCCCTCCCCCCTCCACCTGTCAGTGATACCATATCCGTTGAGGCCCACACCAATGCAAGGGTGGAAGAAGTGTGGACCATTGATCAGTCCGGAGTTGTACCTCCACATACCCTGGCGGAAGACATGGAGCTTGTTAGCCGAGACGGCGTCCCTTCTGTCCTGCCAGCAGGAACGTACGGCACCACCTTTGTAGAGTCAATAGTCTACAGCAGGTAAGGGATGATGCCTGGCAGGAGGTCAAACACTGGAGGCCACATCCCTAGTCAGAGCGTCAGCCTGCTCATTTTCATCGACACCCATGCACATTAGCCGGGATACAACAAAATGTTACTTTGCGGCCACGACAACCCAGGAGGACAAGCCACTCGAGAATGTCCAATACAGGGATGGGAAGAGTCAAAATTATTACACAAGGCTTGCAAGGCACTACATGAATTGCTAAAAATAGTATAAGAAGGATGAAAGAGAGTAAAAATCACTTGGAGGGCATATTCAATGACGGAGTGCTCGGCAGTAAAAACTGACATGACTAAAGGGAGCCTGCCGCCATGACAAAAGTCAGGAAAGACAACTCTGAAACCAATTCCCGCATCAGACTTTGACCCATCAGTGCACACAGGGAGGAACTCCCTGTGAGAGGAGGCATGTTCTTAAGAGGAAGAGTTTCCTTCTCTGAAAAGCAGGTGCAAGAGTAAACTTCTGGAAGAAATCATGGAGACACCCTGATGTCCCGCACAGGACTAATCTGGAAGTCATTAATGCCCATCTCCTCCATAGCCTTTCTGACCTGGAAGCCAGTGGGCCATGGTGTGCGAGGATGTGAAAGATAGTATTGAGACATGACATCAGATGACATCGCCAAGCAGAGAAGGGAGTCAGGAAGTCGATGTAATCGAGATCAAGATGTGGCTCATCAAAGTCCACCAGAAGACTGGGGATTGTTACCTGAAGGCTCCGGTCGCCAGACGTACCCCAGCATGATGAACAGGGTTTAAGACTCTGAGACGGGCATCCGTGGCAGATGAGTACACCTCACACCCATATTCGATTTTTGACCTAATAAGAACATGGTATAAGCGGAGGAGGGTGGCTTGACAGAGGTGATAATTATGATCTGATGGATCCAGCTGTCCGTCAACTACCCTAGCTACTCCGAAACGTCAAGAAATTACCCTCTACATCGTTGTCAACTCACAACATAGAAGATGCCAGATCATATTCCAAGATGCTGTGAGTGACGGTGTAACTGCTATTTCCAGACATCACTGTCTATAAAATAGATGTCGTGATGTAGTGGGCCAGAAGAGAATCTACAGTATCAACATCACCACGAAGTTCCACTGTCTCATCTAGTATGACACCCATTAAACTCGGGGCCTCGCAATAGTCACAAGCTACAGACAGCCTACAGTCCCGAGATTGAGGTATATATTATATAAAAAAATGTGGGTAACCCAAGTCAAATGTTTGTCCAAAAGGAGACCTAACAAGCGAGTCTCCTCGACACAATGTATCCGATGAACGTACATGAATAAGTCCGGATCGTGGTGGATGCCTCGGATGCGGCAAAAGTGCATAGCAACTGTCTTGGCAGGAGAAAAATGAAAGCCATGTGAACCAGCCCAACGCAACACCCTGTCGTGGCCAAGCTGCAATGTGCCGCTCCACCACTGACATAAAATTATGAGAAGCAGCAAACCAAAATGCCAGATAGCCAACGTACAGTTGGCTCCACTCCCGCGTTGACCACTGCGCGTTGCCAATGTTGAGCCACCCAGATATTCGAATCCCGAACGAAGCGAAGCACTCATGACCGAGTGAGATGGAGGGAGGGACGACTGAGTTGGGGAGATGGAGGTCATGAGTGCTTCGGTTCGTTCGGGATTCGAATATCTGGGTGGTTCAACATTGGCAACGCGCAGTGGTCAACGTGGGAGTGGAGCCAACTGTACATCGAGTTAGCTGTACCGTCCAGAAGGGATGAGTAAATGGCATTAATTGCTACTGCAAACAATGTGACACTGTGGACGCTTCCCTGGGGGACGCTCTCCTCTTGTGCAACGGATGCTGAGAGTGCTGTACCAACCCTCACACAAAAACTGCAACTACTGAGAAAGTCCTTAAGAAAGCGTGGAAGGCGATCCCACAGGCAATATGCTTGTAGTTGATGCCATATTGCTATGTAGTGTCATAGGCTTTCTCTAAATCTAAAAATACACAGACAAGGTGCTGACATGTCATGCAAAAGCCCTCACATGCAGCAGCTTCCAACCTGACAAGAACGTCTGTAGGAAGACAAGACTGGTTCGTACCCGTTATTTTCTAAACGTATAGAGATGTGGGCACTGCCATATAAATCGGGCAACACACTCCAAGTAAAATCCAACAGAGCACTGGGTGAGCACAGGGAAATGTCAATGGCTGTAAAAGTCTCAGTAGGGCTATTAAAATGTGTAACATCTCCCGTATTTAAAACCACTAATCCCTCATCCTCAATAAAAGAAGTCAATAAAACACCCCTGAAGTTGACTGAACTGTCACCCCACAGAGGATGACGACCATTATAATCACCCAAGAAAATAAATGGAAAGGGAAGGTCCCGTACAAGATGGTTGAGATCACTATTCTCAACTGTAACACTGGGAGGAAGGTATAAACTACTCACAGTGTACGAGCGGTCCATAACAACCTTAACTTCGACGAACTAGGATGACAGTGCCACAATAGTGGCCATGCCCTTCACATGAATCGGATTAAAATGCAGAAAATGCTGGAGGACTGGCACGAATGTAATCCTCCAGTATTATTTCTTGAGAGAAACAAATGCAGGAGAAAAGCTAGAGAGAAGAGCGTGCAGTTCCTTCCAAGAAGCAGCCAAGCCGTGGCAATTCCACTGAAGGATTTTGAACAATGTTACTCTAGTACTAATTTTTGGGAAGCCTCACGGAGGTACTTCCCACTACCACCTTCACCTAAGGGTTTACTCAAACGATAAGTTTTGTCTAATTCTGCTCCACTAAAAGAAGAGCGAACCCGAGGAGTTATAGTTGGGGCAGTAATTGGAAGCATCTGATATGTTAGAAGAAGGTCTAGGTATATGAGCAAGGATATTTTTCGAATCAATTAAATTGGTATTGTCCTGTACAGTAGTATTATGACTGACACAGGCAGATACATCACCATCAATAATATAGGTGAAAGAATCACTCCGCTGGTCAAGCGAAAGAGAAACGGAATCTTTTGAAGTCTCTACATCCGAGGCATCTACATTCACTTTACACCCCTCCGATGTTCCCAAAGGAAGCTTGCGAATGGGAACATCTTTTGAATCAAGAGATTCATCAGAGCCACGAGAGCGCATCTGGTGAAATTGAGAGGAATCTATAGATGAGTCCACACAGACAGAATACAGGAGGAATATCCATGGAGTCAAGTGCCTTTTTGGAGAGCCCGTGGCAGCGTAAACCTCTACCACATGGACACTTTTACCTAAAGTCTGAGAATTGTCATCCATTGAAGGGTCAACAGAATGAGTGTCTGATACAGTTTCCAAGACACAGAAACTTTTATGTACTGAAACCTAAACAATGCTCTCACGAGAGCAAGAAAGCGTTGAGAGGATGCTGCAACTGATTTAGGAAGGATTCGTATATCTTCACGCCACCACCCTTCTGTTGCCTGAAGTTGAGTTGCTGATGAATTGGGTGCTAGACCCCCTTTCCCCAACATCTTCCAGCCTAGACATCCAACTATCCAACATAGGACGGCCCCTAGAGGGCGATCCCTCTGGAGGGCAACACTGTTGGGTCGTACTGGCAGCTTATTGCATGGGAACTATTTAGTCTGGTCTCTCACTGGCAACCTTACTAGCATGGGAAGCCCTCTCTCCCTGAAATCGGGCCAGAGCAGGGGCCGGAGTCCCCTATAGTCTAGTTCGGTAGATCTCGTAGACACGCAAGCCCCCCCACCAAGTCAAGGAAATTCCCGTTGTTAGGGTAGCTCTGACGAGAATGTGACCTATTTCACTGATATACTCCACTCTGCTGCATTCTTCTCTGTCCTTAAAACTTCCTTAATGGTCTGTCTCTTGGTGGTTACCAGTCTGCACCACTGCTGTACGGGAGAAGTCTGCTGCTCTCTCTAGCTTTCGTCGAAATCGTGGTGACCCAAATATTTTACAGGAATTCTGACAATCAAGAGCTCGGGCTAGACAAGTTTTAAAAAAGTCCCGAGATGCATCTTGGAAGGCCTATGTGTTTTCAATTAACCCCGCTCAATCAAGTGTTCAGCAGAATCCGTAAGAGGGCGAGGAAGTCCTCCATCTGTACTTAAGGTTAATGTAGTTATGATCATGAATGGTTTGAATGTGGCCAACACCATGACATAGGCTGTTACAAGAGTCTCCAGCGTGAATTGACCTCTGGCTGTCAGTCATGAGTTGGGAGCCCAGGAGTGCACTGTCCTGGATTTATTGGGGAGGTAATCTTATTTCTTCTAACTTTATATAACGAAATCTGACTGGATGGTGTCTTCCCTTCTGGATGAATGGTTGCTACCATCCTTCCTCTCCCCAAGTCAGACAAGGACTCTAGTGATGCCCTTAATAACCGACTTATTGTCTTGACCTTCTGTCTCTGCAAACTATTTGAGAAGATGGTGAATGTCAGACTGGTGTACTTTCTGGAACGGTTTGGCTTTCTGTATCTGTCAGATATCATAAACACTATTCCACTACAGACGCTCTGATCAATTTCGAAGCTGCTGCATGTGAGGCTTATGCACGATGTTAACACCTGGTCTGTTTATTCTTCGATTTAGAGAAAGCCTATGACACTACATGGGGGAAATGGTGGCAGAGTAGATATGGTAACGGACTGCGAATGGCATAGGTCCCGTGTTCGAGTCCATGGGAAAAGGTCTGAAGTTTTTCAAAGGTGATCTGATGGGTTCAGATGTTCGTCAAAGTTTCCTAGCTACGCCGACACATCAAAACATTCCCCCTACATCGTCGTCAAATCACAACACAAAAGATGCCCGACCATAATCCAATATGTTGTGAGTGATGATGTAGCTGCCCTCTCCTGATAGTGACATGTAGGGGAGGTGGCCGAGTGGTTAGTGTTCTGGACTCATACCCTAGAGGTCGGGAGATCGATCCTCTCAGGTGAGGGCCTGAGAATATTTACTCTTCCGATTTGAGTGTCAGGCACTAACTATAAGGCCACCGAACGTCGTAAAACACCCTCACTGGTACCATAACAGCTGCAGTACTTGGGAATCACCCTCACTTCCCTCTCTCTGTGGCTGGGTACCAGTTCGGAAGTCGTGACGTGTGTGTGTGTGAGCATCAGTTGACCTGGGCCACGATAACGGGCTTGATTAAACCTATGTCCAGTGTCGGATCATATATAAAAAAAAAAAAAAAAAAAAAAAATGTATGAATAAGATGTCATCTCGTGCGGCAGAAGAGAAGCTATAGTACCAACACCACTACGAAGCTCCACTGTCTCATCTAGTGTGACACCCAATAATCTCGGGGCCTCGCAAGAGTCCCCACATATATACATATAAAAAATGTCATCCTGCAGCAACTCCATGCATAAGGTCTGCAGGGTCACATTTCGTTTTTCAGGTAGAGAGAAAAGTTGTATCAATCATCTATATGTTTTTTTTTTTTTTTTTTTAAATAATGGCAAAGAAATCAGTGAGTAATTAGATGATTATCCAATTCCTTTTTGGAGCTGATGACATTAATGATGTGGAAAATGAAAAATCATATACTGTAAAAAAAAAAGGTCAAAATGGAAATTAAAATAGTAAAAAAAAATAAAAAAAAAATGTGACCATGGCATTAACATCGCTTTTTTAGTCTTCTTTTTTACTTGGGTTCCCCTGTTATGTTTACCTAAGGTCTCTTGCCTCCAGGTTCTCAACTTGTTAAGGGTCCTGGGCTATATGTCCTGGCAGGACGATTGGGCCACCCTCCGCCTATACCATGCTCTTATTAGGTCAAAACTCGACTATGGGTGTGAGGTGTACTCCTCTGCCACAGATGCCTGCTGGCAGAAGAGATGGGATGTCGTCGGGGCTAACAATCTCCGCAGCATCTGCCAGCGCCTTGGTTTGTGGAGCTACAGCGGCCTGTCCTGCCTCACTGATGGGTGACGGCTTTTGCCCATCTCCGCATTGGCAACATACTATTAACACATGTTTTTTTTTTTAATGGAGAGGGCACCCCTTCCCTACTGTGATGATTTTCTGGTCCCTTTGACAGTGCGGCATCTTCTTGTCGAGTGTCCCAGCCTTGAGGACCTTCGTCGTAGGTACCTCTCCGAGTTCTGGGTGGGGGACGGTTCTTGCAGTCTCTCCCAGGTGCTCGGGGAGGCTTGTATTGTGGGAGGGAACACCCTCTCCTATGTAGAGGAGGCTGGCCTCCTACGCAAATTGTGAATTTTATTATGTTTATGATTTCTTATGAATTTAATGAATTTAATTCAATTAATTTAATGTAGATTTTTTTATTTAAGTTATTTTATTAAAAATTTGCATTTAATCATACTATCTATCCCTTTCAGTGTCATGAAGCCTACCTAACGTGTGTACATATTATATTAATGATGTAGATGACCATTTTCAAAATCCTTATAATTCAATATTATGTTGGGCGGTATATGACCATAGTCGTTGCGCCGCAAGATGCCTAGTGACATCTATTAATCAATTAATCAATTTATGCGTAGAGCTAGGAGTGTGTTCGGCGATCACTTATTGTTACTGCGGTGTTTTAAGTCCTTTGTTTTGTCTGTAATCAAGTGCTGTTATCCAGTATGAAGTTCAGCAGGTGACTGCCATCTCAAGTTGCTGGAAAGAGTTGTTTTTAGTTCTGATTTTCTTGCCGGTGGTTCACTTGATATTAATTTGAGTTACCGTCGCTCTTTTGCATCATTGTGCATGCTCTTCAAGATCTAAAGTAATGTGTTGCATCCTCTTAACTCGTCCCTGTCACCTATGTATGTTCCAGCTCGTGTCACTCGTGGTGTGTTGGCTTCCATTAGGTTTGCTTTCATATTACCGTGCTGTATGATTTGTCAGTACAGTCGATTGTTTGTCCCTTGTGGAATTGACTCGGATAATCTGTCTTTGATGGTGTGGGACGGTTTCAAGAGTAGGGTTAATATGTTTTTATTGAGCTAACTACTTATCGTTTTCACTCTACCCTATATTTTCTTAAGGATGGATTCATGGGACAGGGGTCCTTGGATTAACTGGGGTCCTCGGATTAATAGAATGTTTGCATTCTATATAATAATAATAATAATAATAATAATAATAATAATAATAATAATAGTAATAGTAATAGTAATAGTAATAGTAATAATCATAATCATAATCATAATAATTAAAAACATACAAATTTAATTACAGCTCTACTTTATATATACAGTACTAGCAGGGATACCCGACGTTGTCCGGGGATCTATCTATCTACCTATCTATCTATATGTGTCTATATCTATCTATCTATCTACCTATCTATCTATATGTGTCTATATCTATCTATCTATCTATATGTGTCTATATCTATCTATCTATCTATCTATATGTGTCTATATATCTATCTCTCTATCAATCTATATGTGTCTATATCTATCTATCTATCTATCTATATGTGTCTATATCTATCTATCTATCTATCTATCTGTGTCTATATCTATCTATCTATCTATCTCTATATCTATCTATCTATCTATCTATCTATCTCTATATCTATCTATCTATCTATCTCTATATCTATCTATCTATTTCTATATCTATCTATCTATCTATCTAACTATATCTATCTATCTATCTATCTATCTAATTTTATATAGATAGATAGATTACCCATGATTTCAACTTCGATACTCACTTACGTATACGTACTACTTACAGTACATACTTATTTACCTAATTACATATGCAGAGTTATGTACACACAACAACAAAAACTATGATTACACCTTCTGCGCGATGCATAATGACACCACGAATGAAGGTTTTTTATTACAGCCTTCTCACAGTGGTGTCCCTGCGTATGTACAGTATGTTGCAACCGCATCTGTTATCAAAAACCTTCATTCGTGGTTGTGAGGGAATAGTCTTTCTCCCAGTTACTGGCTAATTAATGTAGAGTAGTTGTAATGGTTGTTCAGCACTTCACTGGGTCACGCTTTGTTAGTTCGGCATTTTAGTACGGTTTGGGTAGACTTTTGACTCTCCTGAGTGCCTCGTTATAAGATTCGAAGTCCAGTAAGAGTTTACGTGGTGGAGGTAGCAGGCTAGGGGAGTCAGTCTTGTTCACATCGCCGAGGAGGTTAGTGTACCTTAGTGGAGTGCTGTCTAAAGTGTTGTTGATATATTTTCTAGATTTTTGATATGCATTCAAATATTGTTTCGAGGAGGTCGTGAAGGATTTATATTTCCCCGTTGTTAATACATGACGGCCTGGGTTATGGAAACGACTTCAACCTCACTCACTTGGATTTCTATACGTTTTGTCAGCTTGTGGGTGATAATATTTTTTTTATCAGCACTCTAGCGAAGACTCAGGACCTACCTTCGTCAAGGGCCGGACAAGGAGGCTCCTTAAGGACACCGGGACGAGTCGACTCACCAACGTCGCCCAGTACACCGCCATACCAAGAGAACGACGTGTGTGGCGATTGGTGAGATCTACAAGGGCTCCTCGGCTGTTCGAGTGTGGGAGTGGCTTCCGTGTTGGACGGGAACTTCCAAATCATCATCTTTGTATATACCTCATATTATTGTGCTTCAACTTCCCTTAATTAAGTCCCTATTGAATTTAGAAACTCCTATTAGTTAACTTCATTTAATCCTATGTAAATAAACCCATAATTTATCTTGTGTGTTTGCTATCACCTCCTGGGTGTGTTTGGGGATACCAGTGGGCCTTTACAGTGGTGTCATTTTATATCGCGCTGAAAGTGTAACCATAGTCTTTACGTTGTGTGTACACACTTAAGCAACTGCTTGCATATTAATTTATGTAACTAAATATATGCATATCTATTACTTACCTTAATACATACATGATTACCTAGCTACCTCAATCGTACCAAAATATTTATACATACTAAACATCTTCCTACTTTGGGGTCGTTAATGGAAAGTGGTCATTTACAGTATTGTCACATTCAGTCACATAGTTATCTATGTTTCTAACTCCATCATACTTTGAATTGAACTTTCCTCTATAAATGTACTGACCCTTTGACACTGATAGTTATACTGTATAAATTGGCTCTCACACTAAAGTGGCACGTCGCCAGTGGCAAGAGGAAAGCAGAACGTGACAAGGTGCTTTCACACCAGTGACGTGGCACGCTTCATGCCACTGCCACTATCTCGACAGCTCCGCCTCATTTGAAATTTCAGTATACAACATGGCCTCATCGGGGGATGAGGCTATTGCTCTAATTGGTGCTGTAATCACACGGTGGAATCGAAGGAAGAATAAATACTGGATACATCCATACTATGGTCAGTTTACTTCTCTTCCCTTCCCGCTAGCCGCTGCTCACACAGCATTGGTGCCATTTGTTCTTGCCTTCAGAAATCGTCTAATTACACCGTACATCCGCAGCTTTTTTATTATGCCACTTTTAATACTGTTTTTAAGTGTGATAAAACACCTTTAACTTTGATAACATTGTGTGAGATTCCAGGTGGCACGTTAAAAAAGAAAATTACCCGACCGATCTCGGAGTGGCATCTAAGTGACACATAACATATGTGACGTGCCACACCATTCCAGTGTCAAAGGTTCCAATTGTTTCTAAATGGTTTGTTTCAGAGTGGCATGCCTCATGCCATGCCATCTGCGACGTGCCACTTTGGTGTGAAAGCAGTCTAAGGGTAAAACTTTCTTTTTTCATATGCTGTTAGTAATCATTCATGTTCCACAGGTTGTTTTTTCCTCAAAATTTGTGACGGTGGTGATTATGAGTGACGACCCGACCTTTCTAATATTCGTGGTTGAGTTGGCTCGCAAAACCGGTCTTCTAGTCTGGTCTACGAGGCTACTTGTTGTCACTCACCACCCAATGCACAGCCTAAGAAAACTACGCATAGCTCTTTCCACGACAAACTCCATGTTCATGCATTTTTTGCCTATTACGAACAGGTATTACAGGTTTGTTTTAAAAATTATTTCACAATATAGATTGTATGACTATTCATTTCATTCACAGTGTGAGCCTTGGAATTAAGATGCAGAGCTCTGGCAAGTAGAGTATGATGATAAGAACTGAAAGTTAACAAAAATGTTGTTTAAATACAAACACCTAATTATTTTAATAGATTTAGAAAATAATATATTTTAAGTATTTTACTTTTTACTGCCCCGTAAATTAGCCTACAAAAATCCGCCTCCAAATCTGGTAGTAGTGATGTATACTTTCCTTGCAACTCTCGCTTTCTCAAGCTTTATATCTATCATGGTGATAAGTTATATGGGTCCCAAGTAGTTTCTGACACTTTCGATGCATCTCACGAAAAACTTGTAGATAACTTTCATATTATTGTCATAAATGGATTCTACAATCGATCCTTAATGACCATTACGTAGTCGATAAACAGTTAAGCCCAAATAAACAAACTGGCTATGAAAATATTTTGGCGGTATTGTACAGTTTTCTCTACTGCCACGTTCATCACGCAGCGTTATCAATGTTTGTACCCCACACGGAGTGAACCGACAGTTTCGACTCTTATATCCGAAACTCATGCCAGAACAAATCGGGGGAATGAGAATGGAAGGGTGTAGGCTTGGGAATGGTGTGATGTTGCACGGAGGCAAGTTAACGCGGGAACTGTAAGTAGTAATGCTGTAGAAAATTTTATGTCGACTATATAAAGCTGTTACATAACACACATGATATTGCTTGACCACTTCATTGTGGTCGTTTGTTATTGCTTGTTATCAGTATGCTATGCTCTCAAACAGTATAATATATACTGGTTGGTAAAGTAGTCTCGGCCAGATGTGTCCATGAATATTTGGTATAAGCTAGCAATCAGCAGCGCATCGTAGCTTAAATTATATTTCGTATTCTGCATTATAACGTTAATGAGATTTACTACACACAATAAGTCGATTATATTGAGTAAATTTTTAAAAGTTGCAACAACAGGATTTCATAGGAAAAATGTATAATTCTTAGAAGGTTTTAGTGAGATTTGAGTAATGTTGACATTCATTTCTCCCATCCAACAATCTTGGGGGAGAGCCTGGGTTGATTGATTGATTGATTGACTTTCTTATGCAACTAAGCATCTGTCGGCGCAACAGCTAGAGTCATATACCGCCCAACATAAAATGATCATCTACATCATTAATAAAATATATCAATCTATCTATCTATTGCCCGACGCCTCAATCCCCGAAGGGGTGGCCACAAATGAATCGCCTCCATGAACTCCTGTTCCCCGTTAACTGGCGTCCATCCTCCCACCCAATGCCACTCTTACTCATATACCTCTCAACCCCATCCCTCCACCTCATTCTAGGTCTGCCCCTTCCTCTCTGTCCATCCACCTCACTCTCGTACACCTTCATAAACCAACCACTCACCTCCCATACGCTCCACATGACTAAACCACCTCAAGATGTTTCTCTTCATACTCTCTAGTACGTCCACATCCACACCACATCGCTCACGTACCTCTTCATTCGTTAGTCTATCTCTCCATGTTTCTCCACATGCACTACTCAGGTAACTCATTTCCACCCCTCTAACTCTTGATTTATATCTCTCCGTCATGGTCCACGTTTCACTCCCATACGTCAGTGTAGGGATTACCACACTATCATGTAACGTCTTCTTCACTTCCATACTCATGGCCCTATTCCTTGTCACTGCTTTCAGTGTTCCCACAACCCTCTTCCTCTGTTGTACCCTCTCTCACATCTTTACTCATCACACTTCCCAAATACTTAAATGTGCTGACATTCTCCATAACCTGTCCATTTAACCTCACTTCACTAACCGTGGCTGTACCCCTTTCAAAAACCATAACTTTGCTCTTTCCACCCACTCCATATATTCGCAGTACTTTCCACAGACCTTCTCTATCGACTTTGTCATATGTATTCTCCAAATCCATAAAAGCGGCATACAACTTATGTCCCTTCTCCAAATACTTCTCTATTACACATCTTAAGGAGAAAATCTGGTCTACACACCCTCTACTCTTCCTACCCCCCCCCTGCTCCTCACCCCCCCCCCCCCCTCTTAGTTATCGCTTTCACTCTCTCAATCACTACCATACAATATACCTTATTTACTACACTAAGGAGACATATCCCTCTGTGGTTACCACATACTCCTGTTTCCCCTTTACCCTTGTACAGAGGCACTATCATTCATGTTTTCCAATCTTCAGGCACGCTTCCCTTTTCCCATGCTGATCTACACATTTTCCACCACCACTCAACCACTATCTCACCCCAACACTTCAACATCTCACCACACACTCCATCTATCCCTGATACTTTACCCATCTTCACCTTCTTCAAAGCCTCACTCACTTCTACCCTTCTGATCCCCACTTCTTCCTCCTCCACTACCTCTCTTCTTCTTTTTCCCATACCCCATCCAACTATGTTTGCCGGCATTCCACTTCCTTCATTCAACAGTTCATCAAAATGTTCTTTCCACCTTTCAACTCTACCACGCTTCTCTACAATCATTTGACCATTCTTATCTTTCACAACCGTATTACTTTTTTGGTCTCCGTCCCTCACTTTCTTGACCTCTTTCCAGAACAATTTCTTACACTCCCTCCACTTCTCACTTAAGTTCCTTCCAAATTCCTCGTCTACTCTTCTCTTACTCTCACTCACCACTCTCTTCTTCTCAACATACATCTCCCTTTTCTGTCTCTCCAACTTTTCGTTTCCTCTACAACCCTACCACTCTCTGTATGCTTTCTTTTTATCTTCAACTGCTCGATTCATATCCTCATTCCACCATGCTGTTCACACCTCTCCCTTCCTCCTCACCCCACATACTTCCTCACACGCTCCACACATTTCCTCTTTAAACACTTTACTCACTTCCTTCCCTTCCTCCTCCTGTTCCAAGTCAAACCTTCCTAGTCTTCTCTCAACTGCTTTCCTAAACTCCTCCCTATATTCCTCCTCCTGCAACCTTTCCACCCTCCTCATCAGTACTCATCCCTCTCTCCCTACTCTTACTCTCTTTACCCACTTCCCTTGTGTCTTTATCTTGGCCACTACAACATAGTAGTCAGACAACCCTCCCCCAATCCCCCTATATGCTCTCGCATCCATCACCGATTTCCTCAACCGTTCATCCACACAAACATAGTCAATCAAAGCCTTCCGTTCCACTACCTCATCCTCTGTCCTCCTTTCCACTCTCCATGTGCACCTGTGTATTCTCATGTGCTGAAAGAAGGTGTTGACAATCATCAGCCTCCTCCCCATAGATCAACAAGTGCACTGCCATTTTCATTCACCTCTCTCTGATTGCACACCCCACCCACCTACCACTCCATCTACTTTTCTATCCCCCACCTTCCCATTCATATCCCCAATTAACAACACTCTTTCATTTTTATTAAAACTATCCAGGCACGCCTCAACACTCATCCAAAATTCCTCTTTCACTCTATCTCTTCTATTTTCCGTTGGTGCATACACACCCAAGTCTGTATTCCGACCTTCATTTTCACCCACCCAATCCTCGACCCCACGGATCCATACAATCTTACATACTCCTTCCATTTATTACTTACTAGGCCATAAGCCCGTGTTACGCACGGAAGTGAAGTACGATATTTTTCCTTCCAAGCGGTGGCAGCGTGGAATGTAAACAAACCGAGTGGGTTGTCAGGCGTGCGATAAATGCACGGAAGTGAAGTATGTGTAATTAAGTAATTAGTGGGGTATTTTTTGTGACGAAAATGTCCTCTGTCCCCCATCGTGTACGTCTACTTTCCATGTGTGAATTTCTGGCGCTGTAGGTGGTCACATGACAATTTGTATAGCCTGACAGACAAACAGAGTATCTTCATTTATATATATAGAAGATATATAGACACACAACTTCTTTCGCTCTCATTCTCATTCACTCCAGCACACACACCCATTCCATATTCCCACTCTTTCACACATGTTCCCTTCCATTTGGTCTCTGTCATTCCACATACATCCAACCTTGCATTTCCTATCACTCCCAAAACCTCTCTCTCTTTAGTATCATCATTCACGCCTCTCACATGCCATACATAAAATACATAAAATATATACATACATGAAATAGGCTTCATTACCCCGAAAGGGATAGGCAGCATGATTAAATGGACACACAAAATAAAAAGCAATTTTTTACCAATATAACCCGTCGACTTAAGTAAAGTATACAAAAGAATAAAAACTAAAAACATCAAACTATCTAAAAAACTATAAATATCATAAAATCACATCGAAGAGGGTGTTCCATCCTACACTACAAATCACCTGGGAGAGACAGTAAGAACCATCATCCACCCGGTACTCGGAGAGGTGCCTTCGACGAAGGTCCCCAAAACAAGGACACACTAGGAAAGGGGTGTATTCTCCATTAAAAAGCCATGAGTCAATAGTGTGTGGCCAATGCAGAAACGAAAAAGATCCGTCTCCTACTGGTGGGACAGGCCGCTGTAACTCAACAATCTAAGGCGCTGACCAATGATGAGGAGTTTGTAAGTCCATTCGGCATCTCATCTGTCCTGCCAGCAGGAACAAACAGCAGCATTCATGTAGGGTCGAAGGTCCACTGCAGGTACTGGATGACTCCTGGCAGGAGGCCGAGAACTGGAGATTGCAGCCTTGGCCAGGGCTCGGCAGTAAATATTAACATGATAGAAGGGTGCCTGCTGCCTCTACAAAAGTCAGGAAAGATAACTCCAAAACCAACTCCAGCAACAGACTTTAACTAATTAGTGTACATAGGGAGGGACTCCCTGTGAGAGGAGGCATCTTTTAAAAAGACGGAACGAGCCATTGGAAAAGGAAGCAATTCCTTATTGTCTGAAAAGCAGGTGCAGCGAAAAACTTTTGGAAGAAGCCATAGAACCACCCTGAGGGCCCTAACAGGACAAATTTGTAAGTCACCATTGCCCATCTCCTCCAAAGCCTTCCTGACCCGGAAGCCAAAGGGCCATGGTGCACGAGAATGTTAAAGGTAGCACTGAGATATATCGGATAACACCGCCAAGCAGGGAAGGGAGTTAGGAAAACAATGTAATCGATGCCAACAGCGAACCGTCAAGGAAAGACGAATGATCAAATGCTGGACCTGGTGGCTCATCAGCGTCAACGAGGAGACTGGGGATTGGGGACGATCTGAAGGCTCCGGTCGCCAGACGTACTCCAGCATGATGAACAAACAGGGTCTACCACTCTGAGATGGGCATCTGTGGTAGAGGAGTACACCTCACACCCATAGTCGAGTTTTGACCTAACAAGAACATGGTATAGGTGGAGAAGGGTGGTCCAATCAGTCCACTAGGACGTATGGCCTTGAGGCAAGAGACCTTAAGTGTATGTAAGTGGGGAACCCAAGTCAAACGTTTGTCAAAAAAGAAGACCAAATAAGCGAGTTTCCTTGACACAACTTATCCGATGACCATACATGAATAAGATCGGATTAAGGTCGTGGGAACCAGCCCAACGCAATTCCCTGTCAAGGAAATGCTGCATGCGCTGCTCCACCACTGACATACGGGAAGCAGCAAACCAGACCGACAGGTGGTAAACGTACATCGAGTTGGCTATACCGTCCGGAAGGGATGAGGCATTGGCATTACTTGCTACTGCAAACAATGTGAAACTGAAGACGCTTTCCTGGGGGATACCCTCCTTCTGTTCAACGGATGCCGAGAGAGCTGTACCAATCCTCACAGAAAAATTGCGACCACTAAAAAAATTCTTAAGAAAACGCGGAAGGCGACCCTGCAGGCCATATAAATGGAGTTGCTGCTGGATGTCATATTGCCATATAGTGTCATACGCTATTTCTAAATAAAAAAAAATACACAGACATGGGGTTGATGTCGTGCAAAAGCCTCTCATGCAGCAGCTTCCAACCTAAACAGAGCGTGTGTAGGGGAACGGTGTTTATGAAACTTGAAAGCCAGATTGGGACAGAGACAAAAAACACAATGTTCCAAGAAGTATACCAGTCTGACATTCACCATCTTCTCAAATAGTTTACAGAGACAGGAGATCAAGGCAATTTGTCGGTAATTGAGGGCAATACTAGAATATTTGCCTGGCTTGGGGGAAGGAAGGATGGTAGCAACCCTCCACCCAGAAGGGAAGGCACCCTCCAGCCAGATTCTGTTATATAAAGCTAAAAGAAATGAGATCGCCTCCTCACCAAAGTGTCGCAACTTTGCATATGGGATGTTGTCTGGCCCAGGAGAAGTGACACCGCAGGTCTCTCAGGGTGAATATATGGTTATAACTTTCATTCTCCTTTCCCGAGAAATCCAGGACAGTGCACTCCTGGGCTCTCAACTCATGCCTGACAGCCAGAGGTCGAGAGTCATGGCTGGAGACTTTAGCAAAAGCCTTATCCATGGTATTAGCCACTGTTAAACCAAATGTGATCGTAATTCCATTGCCCTTAATAACAGGTGGAGAACTAGGAGAGAACTTCCCCGCCATCTTACAGCCTCACCTGAACACTTGGGTAAGTGGGGTTTTCATATTAATTGAAATCAAATACGCCTTCCAAGATGCACGTCGTGCCTCAACAGTAACACTGGGAGGAAGGTATAGACAGCACACAGTGTAGAGTGCAATTCTCCAGGCTCGTGCATGGATCATCTCGCCGAACTATGATTGCAGAGCCCCCATGGTGACCCTACCCTATAAATGAATTGGAATAAAATGCAGAGTATGTTGGAGGACTGGTAGGAATGTAGTACCCAAGCATTGTCTCTTGGAGAGAAACACATGTAGGAGAGAAGCTGATTTTTAGGAGCCCTCACGGAGGTAATGTACATCCTTCTACCACCTTGACCTGAGGGTTTACTCAAACGATAAGTTTTGTCTAATCCTAGTCCACTAAAAGAAGAGCGAACCCGAGGAATTGTACATTCGGCGGCAGAAGTCCTGTCGCCTCATTTGTTTCACCGAGACAGGCAGTGTTTATGGACTCGAGAAATACACACGTTTTCTACACTTAATAATCTCGAGTTTATGAACTTCGCGTGCCTCGGTGAAGCAAGTGAGGCGATGTTTTTTTACTCGAGATTATTAGATGTAGAAAACGTGCGTATTTCTCGAGTCCATGGACACTGCATGTCTCGGTGAAGCAGGTGAGGCGACACGACTTCTGCCGCCGACTGTACAGCAGTGGTATCACTGACACAGGCAGACACATCAACATCCATAATACAGGTGGTAGAATTACTTCGCTGCTAAAGCGGAAGAGAAACTGAATCTTTTGAAGCCACAACATCTGAGGCATCCACATTCACTTCATTCCCCTCTGATGATCCCGAGGGAAGCTTGTAAGGGGGAACATTTGTTGAAATAAGAGATTTATCAGAGCCAAGAGAACGCCTCTGGTGAAATTGAGAGGTAACCATGTATGAGTCCACAAAGACGTTTGCCTTGCAAGAAGGAATATCTATTGAGTCGAGTGTCTAACTTAAGTTTCTTTTTTGGAGAGCGTGTGGCAGTGTTAACCTCTACTACATGGACACCTTTACCTAAAGTTTGAGAATTGTCATCAGTTGAAGGGAAACCAAAATGAGTGTCTGTTACAGTTTCCAAGACAGAGAAACTATTATGTAGCTTAACCTTCCAAACGCTCTCACTAGAGTAAGAAACAGCTGCTTCTTGAGAGATTAAGGGCGAAGTTGAGTTGCCGTCTGTCACTACGAATGCTGATGAATTGGGTGTTAGCCAAGTGGAGGATATCCTGTCAAAATTTATATTCAGGTCTTGTTGAGGTTTCGAATCATTTGTTATACTGGTGAACCACTTACAACGCTTATTCTGTTTTATAATAGCTTGAACTTGCATAACTTACATTCCCAATAGCAAAAACAGAAAGTCTCTGACTGACACTCAGAAGTAAGATGCGAGTTAAAAGCAAAACAATTACCACACTTGGAACGGTTGTTGCAATTCCTCCTCCCATGAGCAAATTCATAACAACAGAAACACTGCAAAGGACGCCCAACAAGAGGCTTAACCTGAAAGAGATGAGGTTAATGGTAATTGTTACGGTGCCTTATTTACAGTGTTGATAATGTTCAATGAATATTCCAATACATATTTTGATTTGTTTATATTATATTTTGTATATATTAGAAGTATGATAAAGGGATTAATTATAGGATGTCGAGGTTATATCGGAAACAAGAGGTAGAGTTGAATGATGCGCTTCTTGGATGGCTTTTGTTGGTGAGGAGAGAGATCTAATGGCAGTCGAGGACAGTGGACGGTGTTTGGTGTTGTGGTTGGATTTGAGTGATAATTTCGGACGTTCGTCATGGTCTAAGGGCATTGTGAGGTTTGTGGTATTATTGTTGGAGTGTGGTGATTCTTTGGGGGTGATTAGGTGGTGGTAGAGGTCTGTACCAGGTGTGAATTGAGGGTGGGGAACCCACCTCACCCTCCCATGTCCCTCCTCGCTCGTACACTGTGTACAGTTTATATCTTCCTCCTAGTGTTACAGTTGAGAGGGGTGATCTCAACATTCTTGTACGGGACCTTCCCTCTCCCTTTATTTTATTGGGTGATTTTAATGGTCGTCATCCTCTGTGAGGTGACAGTTCGGTCAACTCTAGGGGTGTTTTATTGGCTTTTTTTATTGAGGCTGAGGGATAAGTGGTTATAAATACTGGAGATGTGACTCATTTTAATAGCCCAACTGGGACTTTTACCGCCTTTTACCGCCCTTTGCTCACCCAGTGCTCTGTTGGATTTAACTTTGAAAGTGTTGCCCGATTTATATGGCAGTGACCACATCCCTATACTTTTAGAAGGAAACATGTACGAACCACAATCGCGTCTACCTAGGTGGAAATTAGACAAGGCTGACTGGCACTTATTTAAAGAGCTATCTTTTGTGGTCTTTTCTGTAGCAGATTTTGGTAGCTCTGACGAGGCTGTAACTCTTTTAGAGGAATTCAGACGGGCAAGAGCTCGGGCTAAACGAGTTTTAAAAGAGGCACGACGTGCATCTTGTAAGGCCTATGTGTCTTCAATTAATAGTAAAACTTATAGTAAAACTTTTATGCAACTAGGCATCTGACGGCGCAACAATTAGGGTCATATACCGCCCAACATAAAAACATAGTAATAAAACATGAACTCCCGAAAAGGATAGGTAGCATGAATAAATTACACACAAACTAAAAAACACATTATTACTAAAAGAACACGTCGACTTAACTAAAATATAAATAAACATTTGCTTGTAGAGCGAGGACTTGGCGAAAATATGGCAAAATTCAGACCCCTTGACTTTCGACCTAATGCTCAAATCGCGAGTCTTAGGAATACGGTCATCGCTCAAGTACCACCAGAAGCAGAAATGAACATAGCATGTTACAGAAATAGTTTGATCAAAATCAGATCTTTACAACCGAAATTATTGCGATTTTATCAATTTTCAGTTTTTTTTATAATGTTGACGTTTATTTTTTACTTTTGACCTTGAAAAACAATAGGTGACCTAGAAAGTTTGATGCCTACCTGTGGTGAAAATTTCAGTAAAATCGGACAAGATTGGGACCTGTAAACCGCGAAGCTACAGACATACTTGGCGAAATTTCGCCAAGTATAAAGAATCAAAACTAAAATAAAATATCAAACCACCTAAAAACAATAACTATCATAAAATTATAATTTATGGAGGAGGCCAGCCTCCTCTACATAGGAAAGGGTGTTCCCTCCCACACCAGCGGCGCCTAATATTCATCAATTAATCAAACCCTCCCACACCACAAGCTTCCTCCCCGAGCACCTGGGAGAGAGAGTAAGAACTGTCACCCACTCGGTACTCGGAGAGGTACAGCCACGCACCAAAGTTTCTGTACCCCTTCAGTGGAAGTCAGAGTCAGAGAGAGCAGAGAGGGTAGGTAAACGGACGGTAGCCACCACAGTGTTGTCAACTCTAGCCAAGATAATATTCCCGAACCATGAGTTGTGAGCTTCATTTGAAGCATTCACTGTTGAGAGGGAGAGTCAGAAAAAGGGATATAGTGGAAGGTATAGTTTTTAATCTCCACATCATGTCAACTTATAGATATGTGTTTTATTATTTTGACAAACTTAAAAATAGTTTAGTTCTACTTTGTTATTGTAGTTATTATAATTATCATATGTTGTCGCACCAAAACCGTATTCACTTTAGGGCACTGTCATTTGCTTCCTTTTTATGACTCTGGTATATGAACGGCTTTGTGCGTTGTGTAATAATTGATCTACGAAGATTAACAGCTGCAGCATGGGAATTTTTGCTACTTGCCCCCAATTATTATGATAAAATAATACAATTGAATACTTATACACATAATATGGTGTGAGACTGCTACGGTCTCCCTTATATCATATAGACAAACAAGAAAAACTCGTGTGTATTCCATCACATAGAGTATAATATCGTATCTACAGTATCTACAAACGCTTGGCTGGCCCTGTTGACTGTAGACTTCTCAAATATTTGACATGGAGTAAACCTCACATTCCTCTTTGACGTGATGAAGCAACAGCTGTATCAACTTTATTAACTCCCAGTATTTTATTTCTTATATTTATTTATTTTTCATATTAGAACACATGTAAGACCACAGGGCATTGATTATACTTTGATATTGTTCAACATTTATTCAAATAATTGTCAACCACCACATAACCTTTTATATTACAATATGGGTCTAATATCTAGTCCAGCCCCCCTGGGCCTCAATAACATTAATTCACTAACACGTTGGGAAGTGGGAATAGTGGAGGGGCGTGGGTCGATTCAGTTTTTCGAATCCTCAACCTACAAATAAAACAACGAGCCAGCAGTAATCGGAGAGACTGGATGTGGTCCTTGCAGCCAGCGGCTCGGATGCTAAGTTATGTGGGTTGACAATTATTTGAATAATGTTTGATAATATCAAAGTATAATCAATGCCCTGTGGTCTTACATGTGTTCTAAAATGAAAAAAAAATATATATAAGAAATAATATACTGGGAGATAATAAAGGTGATACAGCTGTTGCTTCATCACGTCAAAGAGGAATGTGAGGTTTACTCCATGTCAAATATTTAAGAAGTCGACTGTTATCAGGGCCAGCCAAGCGTTCACAAACAAGCGGGATACGATATTATATTCTATGTGATGGAATACACACGAGTTATGTTTGTTTGTCTATATGACATAAAGGAAATCGCAGCAGTCTCACACCATATTATGTGCATAGGTCTTCAATTATATTAATAATTTTTATCAATAATTGGGGGCAAGTAGCAAAAATTCCCATGCTGCAGCTGTTAATCTTCGTAGATCAATTATTACACAACGCACAAAGCCGTTCATATACCAGAGTCATACAAAGGAAGCAAATGACAGTGCCCTAAAGTGAATACGGTTTTGGTGCGACAACATATGATAATTATAATAACTACAATAACAAAGTAGAACTAAACTATTTTTAAGTTTGTCAAAATAATAAAACACATATCTAAGCAGAGAGGATGTGGAGATTAAGAACTATACCTTCCAATATATCCCTTTTTCTGACTCTCCCTCTCAACAGTGAATGCTTCAAATGAAGCTCACAACTCATGGTTCACGCTCCTCCAAGGTTGGAGCGAGACTCGGTAGAGATGACTGTACATACGTGTATATAGTTATATACTCTACAACATAATCTACAGTAAACACATACCGGTATTTTAAAGGCTAGGAAATGTAATTTGCTAATCAGCTTATATTATTCATCCAAAGGTAATTCTATTAAAACTTTATTTATTAGTTGCAGAGTGTATGTGGAGGTACCCTACACACATCAAGTTGATCAGCCATTGCTTGTTGCTTCATGGAGCAGCAAAAAACCTAGGAATCTTACACTATATTCTTCGCTTTTTCCACAGAAATATAAAAGGTAAATAAACTTAACAAATGATGGACTTTTAAGAGGGAATAGTAATAGTGTAGTTTATGATATACCATCTACAAAAAGCTAACATCATTCCATGGATGAAATTGAACTACTTGGATAATTTTAAGCCAAAATGTATTTGTGATTAAATCTTGAATTATACCAAATACTTTTATGATACTGTATTAATATCTGTTTCAAAGGTATGGTCGCCTCATTTTCTCTGGAATAACTCAACATTTGGATCATTATATTTTGCCACAACTTGTTTCATACCCTGCGCTCATTTTTGGCATTATACTGGATTACTGCATGTGAATTATTAAGGCAATTGTCTCCGAGAAGTGTGCCTTATATCCGAAATGAAGGATACTGTAATGTATGAAAAAAAGTATTGCTGGATTAAATGAGAATTAATGAAGGAAAGAAAACAGTTGATCAGACATTTATTCTGTATTTTGGCTATATTCCGCTGCAGAATTAAGTGTAAATATAATGCATTGCAGAGCACTCTCCTTCACTGTTTACAAAATAATAATATCAACTAATGGGAAATTATTGTGTCTGATTGGTTAGACTCTTTTGTTACCAACTTGGTGATTGGTTAGCAGACGACAAGATGAAATAAAGTAGAGCCATCTACCGTCAACCTATGAACTACGACTCACGGTGAGGATAAGTTTTCGCTCCCTTACGATCATTTAGTGAATAGACCTAGAGCGGCGCGCTGCCTTTATCGTAAGGGAGCCTCAGCGCCACTCCCTTATGGGAGCACTTAACGGAGTGTTTAGTGAATCCTTTCCCAGGTGTTACTGAAAGCGCCTATTAATATTCGCACTTCAAACGGCCTCATAAATAGACTGACAGCCGGAAACCAATGCAATCAATGCTTGGTGATCGTAGACGGTCAGATTTTCTGGTGAGGATGGCAGCTGCGGCTGACTGTGGAACGTTTCTGTACTCTGTGAAGAATAGTTTGGTTCTCCAGGATAGGTTTTATTCTTTAGTTTATAGTAAGGTCATGTCTGCCCTTTTTTCGTTATCACTTTAAATTCGTCTCAGTTGCTGATAGGATTCTTTTCTGTGGCCTCCATTTAGGGCAGCCTACTGTTGTTTTGTGTGGTATCCATTTAGGGTACTGGTAATTATTTCCGGCAGTGTGTGGTGTGCTTGGTGTATCATCTCAGTGGCTACCAGTGCTTTGTGTGTGGCCCGAGTGTTTTATGTGCAAGAGATCCTGTATATTTTGTTTTTAAATGTGTTTATTGGTGAGGCTTGTGTGTAATTGCATACCAACATTCTTTCTTGCATCACTTTGTAAAAAAAGAATACTGGCCTATCTAGCAACACACCAAATGCGAAGCGCAAAGCTGCTGAGAGTCTTAGTGCGAAGCGACTTGCTTTGTGGTTGTAAAGCTGGCATGGTTTCTCTGTGGGACCAGCAACCACACCGAATAATGGACTCATCCCACCCTCTTAATAAGTTCACATTGTATAAGAATATGTAGGATCTTCACCCGGACAACGTCGGGTATCGCTGCTAGTATATATATATATATATATATATATATATTCTGCATATATATATATATTCTGCATATATATATATATATATATATATATATATATATATATATATATATATATATATATATATATATATATATATATATATATATATATATATATATATATATGCAGAATTCTCACTTCACCATGTGACAAACCCATCCACTCCTTATATGTACGGCCTCATTAAAACGCATAAGCCAAACAACCCTCCTAGACCTATTACAAGCTGTATTGGATCAGTAACATATAAACTCTCCAAATGGTTAGTTACATTGCTGTCCCCTTTTGTTGGTACTGTTTCAGATTATTTTGTTAAGAATAGTGAAGACCTTGTAAGCAAATTAAAATCACTCCAGATATTGTATCCTTATAAATTAATCAGTTTTGATGTTAAATCTTTATTTACTAATGTCCCACTGGATGATGTATTAAATTTCCTCCCAAATATTATTGGAAAAAGTATTGATGGTATACCCTGAAGCAACATAATTAAGCTGATTAAACTATATGTTAACAACTCTCATTTTGTATTTGCTGGTCAACACTACTCACAAAAGTTTGGTATGGCCATGGGTAACCCTCTCTCTCCTGTCTTGGTAAATTTATACATGGAATATTTTGAGAGTATGTTGTTAAGTAATATCAAGGATTCAGAGGTAATATGGTTGAGGTATGTCGATGATGTACGTACTAAGTTTTTGGCCTGATTCTTTGGATGTTGATGTATTTTTGCAGAGTTTAAATTCACTTGCCCCTTCAATTAAATTTACACTTGAAGTCGAGCAAAATAACACTTTTCCCTTTTTAGATATACAAATTGTTAAGGATAACGGTGTTCTTAAGATCAAAGTGTATAGAAAGCCCACAAACATCCTGTCCTATGTTCATTATTATTCCAACCATCATATTAATGTAAAGAAGTCTGTTTTTATTTCGATGTATTTAAGGGCTTATCGAATTTCAGACCCAGAGTTCCTAGATGCTGAGTTAAATACAATACTTGAAATCGGAAAGAAACTAAAATATTCAGTAAATATTCTATATGAATGCAATAAGAAAGAAACGCTATTATACAGCAAGAGATGAAAGGCCACGTCAACAACAGCATGACAAAATTCTTGTTCTCCCATACCATGAAAATTTTCTTGATTGTATTCATGTTTTAAAGAAACTCAATGTACAGGTAGTTTTTAAATATAACAATACTGTTCAGAAATCCCTAATCAGAAATAGCCCAGAAAGTGACTCAGGAATAATATATAAAATTCCCTGCCGTGATTGTGACCACTTATATATTGGACAGTCTGGGAAGAATTTGAAAACTAGGATATCACAGCATAAATATAGCGTAAAAATATAGTGGATTGTTTCAACATAAAGCTAATAATAACCATTATATCAATTGGACAGAATGTAAGACTTAAGCCAAAGCTAAATGTTTCCATGAAAGAAATGTAATTGAATCTTGTTTAATCTCTGGTACATATGATAAAAATGTAAACATGAGCTATGGATATTTTAGGTGTGATAAAGTGTTAACAGAATTAATAATGAAGAAATTTCCACCAGACTAGACGGATAGGTGGGGTGAGGTGAGGTGACGTCAGGTCAGGTAATCCGGTGATTTGATTGGCTTGCCCACCACCCTTTGTACTCTGTATGTATATATACTCCAACTTGACTCCTCTGTATTCAGGGGTGCTGATGGTGTAATGGTTAGCACACTCGCCTGGCACGCGAGAGATCCCGGGTCAGTGGAATTGTTGGACAATTTTCCCAAGCCCCCATGTCCCTGTTCACCTAGCAGTAAGTAGGTACATGGCTGTAAAAACAAGGATAGCAACCTTGTAGGCTGGGGGAAGATATGGTGATGTAACAAGACTGACTGCTTTAATGACCAACACGAGTCGATAGGCATAAAGCCCTAAAATTCTTCTTCTTCTCCTCTGTATGAAGATGTAATATACGAAAGTACTTACTGTTCTGCCTTTGGTTTCTCCTGTGGTTACTCTGCATATATATATATATATATATATATATATATATATATATATATATATATATATATATATATATATATATATATATATATATATATATATATATATATATATATATATATATATGCTGACGACAACAAATGATATACAAGGAATATGTGTTGTACTAAGTTGTTTCATGGCTGTCGTAAGTGGTTTGTGATCGGTATGTACAGGAACTGGCGGATGTGTTTAACGGCATCATGCATAGCCACCAACTCCTTGTCATAGGCGCTGTATTTTCTCTGTAGTGGCTTGCAGCATTTGCTAAAGAACGCAATAAATAGGCTTTAGCACCGCGTCAACCTCCTGCTGCAGCACTGTTCCTACGGCGTTCTTAAATGTGTCAGTATATATGGATACAGGCGCGTAGAACGTGGGGTACGCTAGGAGGGTGGAGTCAGCGAACCTTTTCTTCACCTAAATGAAGACGGACTCTGCTGCAGGGTTCCAAATGAGTTTCTTCTGGGAGGCCCTTTTCAATTCTTTCAGACGGCCATGAAGTGGGGCTAGTGTTGCCGCGGCGTGGGAGATAAAGCAGTGATAATAATACACCAGCCCTAAGAATTCTCTCGGTTTCCTAGTCGTGGTAAGGAGAGGGAAATCCTGAAAGGCCTCCACCTTCTACGGGAGTGGGGTGATTCCCTGTAAGGTAACTCAGTGGTCGAGAAAGTCGAGTTGGTTGGTTGGTTGGGTGAATCTTCAGTCCATAATCTTGCAGGCAGGAGAATAATTCCTGCAGGTTTTTCTGGTGTTTCGCATGATTGCTTGACACAATGAGGATGTTGTCGAAATCCACCATTACATAATCGAGGCCTCGAGTACCTTATCCGTAAATATCTGGAATATCTAAGCTGCGTTACATAAGCCGAAGTTCATTACAGGGAATTCGTATATTCCGAAGGGTGTGGTTATCGCTGTCTTTATTATATCCTCCTCTGCAACGGGGATCTGGTGGAATATCCTGACGAGGTCAATCTTAGAGAAAACTGTGCATCCTTGCAGCTTCGAGTAAAAATCAAGGACATGCGGAATGGGATACCTGTCATGGATGGTGACTGCATTCAGGGCCCTGTAATCCCCGCATGACCTCCATTCACCTTTTTGCTGTTTAGGTACCATGTGCAGAGGTGACACCAACGCGATGTCAGATGGCCTGGCTACCCCTTGTTTGATCATCACCGTGAACTCCCGTTGTGCAGCTTTTAGTCGTTCTGGACGCATGTGTCGAGGCTTGGCAAATACTGCGGGTCCCATCGTTGTGATTGTCTGGCAGATACCTGCATCCTTGAATTCTCTGCAGAGCGTAGGAGTGGGAAATCGTGAATAATGCTATCGTAAGTTTTGGTTTGTGTGATTTGTGTAATAGTATGTGTTGCTCGTCGACAGTTTCTGTTGGGAATAGTAGTTCCTGAAGGTTGGTGTATGAGTCTGTTACGTTTAGCATAGATTAATAAGTCGTGAGCCGTCAAGAAATCCAAGCCCAGTACTGGTGCTTGGACGTCCGCTACCACGAAAGACCATACTACGTACTCGTCCTTCAATAGTGTGACGCCCTTACTCCTGGTTACGTAGGTGCCGATAGGAGAATGGTTTGCAGCGAGGTAATTAGTGGTAGACACCTGTTTCTTGCTGTCCTTCTCCAGGGAGGAAACTACGCTCATTTCGGAGCCTGAGTCGATAAGGAATGTGTCCCCTGACTCGAGGTCCTCTACCCAGTGTACGAGCGTGATTGCGTGGGGACAAACATGTACCCGCAGTGGGAAGATCTGGGGGCATGAGGGGGGGGGGGGGGGGAACACGTGCGTGGACATGGGAAAACGTATGATGAACTGGGTCCGTGCATAGTTGAGGGCGTGGCATAATAGCTTGGGTGGCTTGGGCGTGTTGATCGACCTGTCGTAGAGTAGAGTGTGGGGAACGTACAGCAGCGGCATAGGAGTAACGTAAAGGTGCGGGCAGAGAGGCGTTCTGAGGTGTGGTGGTGACTCTCCGGGCGTGTTCATGCCACCGTCTTACTCGTTTCTCTGGTTGACACGGGGAGACTGGCGAGTGTCAAGGGACACCCACTGGCAAGGTGGGCAACAATTACGTGCACCATTACCGAAGCGTTGGTGGTAGAAACATAGTTGCGTGAGTGGAGTGATGTTATTGTGTTGATGGGTTGAAGGATTGGAATGTGGAGGTATGTTGTGTTGTGTGAGATAGTGTATTGAGGCAACAGTGGGAGAATGCGTGGGGATGAGGGACATGTTGGTGAAAATAAGGGTGGTTGTGTTGGGGGTAGTTTTACGGAATGGAGTAATGGGGAGTGCATAAATGTTAGGGAGACAATGTTGCGTAGTTGGCTGGTGGGGTTGAGTGGAGACGTGCGTGTGAAGTTGGTGATGTGGGTATGAGTATGGAATAGGCGTATGATGCTGGGGGAGGTTGGAAATGGGGTGAAAAGTTGAGATGTGATATGTACAGTCGGCAAAAAAAGTTTCGTTACCATCCTTTTAACAGTGTGATGTAATGCTGGTACGCCTAACTCGCGAGTCAGGCGTGACACGAGTGTCTTATATACCTCCGTCACCCACCTTGCCCGTCAGTGTCTATTGGGCAGGCAAGTACGAATGATGTCATTTCATCCAGTGTTTTTTTTTTCTGGGTAATTCATGGTTATTCTTGTTCTAAAAAACTCAAACGTATTTCATTGCATTAAATAAAGAATAGTTAAATAATAAGAGTTCTTGAACACTAAAAAATTAATATAAAATCAGCTAAATTTTGATATAAAAAAGAAACTGAATGTGTTGTACTAAGTTGTCACTGCCGCGCCCGCATATTATCGGCGGAGTACCAACCCTTCCGCACTTATCCATGTTAAAATTGACATAGGGGTGACAACGAAACTTTTTTTGCCGACTGTACATGAGGTTGAATGGAGGTGGGGTATGTTGAGTTGGATGAATGTGCTTGATGGGTAGGGTATGAGAGGTGTTGGAAGCGAGGAGAGGAAGCAGGTGGAGCGTGGAGCGTGATGTGTACAGGGTGTTGACGGTGGTGGCGTAGTGGTGGTTGTGTTGACGTGGTGGTCTAGTTGTGGTGGAACGGCCTCTGAATATACGTTCATGATAGCGTCCACGTGCTTAACGTATTGGTTTATGAGAAAATCAAGGTGGACCTGGAGGTTGAGTTGCACCGTCGCCCGGAACAGCTTGGAGTGGCCCCTCTTGAGTAGCACATCTGAGAAGTGGTTTCCAGCCTTCTCGTTCAGCTGCTGCACGTGACGTAAGACCACTGATGGACGGCGGCCATCAACTTGTATATCTTCTAAGGGACCTTAGGTACTCCTGGTCGTTAATAGCGTGCCCCACGCCATTACCTGACCTGCTGCACTCATCTGCTGCACTCATCTACCTGGAGAGAGCAGGAGGCTGGACTCCCAAAAGTGGATTAAACTGTGTCAGGGGACGGGATTAACCTACCTGTCAGACTGTGGCATGTCTGGGGCCGGGGAAAATACAAAGGAACAGGGAGCTAGCGTCATAGGTTTGAAGATACCCAAACGATACCATGAAGTGGTAACATGATAGAATTGAATTATAATGGCAACCTTCGGAGTAAAGGTTGAGTTTGTAACAAAGTGATAAACACCTGAGTTTACCTGCGTTTATTGGCAACCAAGCTACAGCGAGTTGGAGTCTTAACTAAAGGATTGCCAGTTAGGAAGTGTGAATCTATACCCAATACAAGACTTCCTGTGGGGCCTAGTGACCCATTTGTTCACTAGTGACTCTGGTGAATACTGCTGAGTAGTATTGGTTCCACAGGAGGAGAGCTCTCTTGATCAGAACCTATTCTGATGACTAAGGTTGTTGAGTCTGAGATATATCTTGAGACATGTAACTCACTCCGCATTATAGGTTTACATGGAAAATATATACTGAATATATATGTGGAATAACCGGTACATACTGCCCAACATAAAATGTACATCTACATCATTAATTAAATATGTATATGCAATAAATTGGCTTCACTACCCCGAAAGGGATAGGCAGCATGATTTGTCTAGGAGGCCAGCCACCTCCACATAGGAGAGAGTGTTCCCTCCCACACTACAAGACTCCTCCCCAAGCACCTGGGAGAGACTGTTAGAACCGTTACCCACCCGGTACTCGGAGAGATGCCTATGATGAAGGTCCCCAAGGCTAGGACACTCGGCAAGAAGATGTTCCACTGTCAGAGGGACCAGACAATTATCACAGTAGGGAGGAGGAACCTTATCCATTAAGAACCCATGAGTCAATAGCGTGTGGCCAATGCAGAAAACGGGCAAGAGCTGTTTCCCACTGGCGGGACAGGCCGCTGTAGCTCCACTAACTCAAGGTTTAAAGAATACATGTATTTGTATTCTTTAAACCTTGCACTAACTATGGTACTGGCGGCTGCCTCGGAACTTGTTAGATCTGACGGCGTCCCATCTGTCCTGTCAGCAGGAACGAACGGCAGCATGTATGAAGGGTCGAAGGTCCACTGCAGCTATGTTATGACGCCTGGCAGGAGGCCGAGAACTGGAGGCCGCAGCCTTAGCCAGGGCGTTAGCCCTCTCATTCCCATCGACACCCACATGAAACGGTACTCAACAATATGTAACTCTGCGGCCGCGACGACCAAGGAGGACAAGCCACTCAAGAATGGCCAAGACCAGGGGATGGGAAGAGTAAAAATTTTACAATGCTTGCAATCTACTACAGGAATCACTGAAAATAGTAAAAGAAAGCTGTGGGAGAGTAAAAATCACTTGGAGGTCATATAAAATGGCAAAGAGCTCAGCTGTAAAAATGTACATGACAGAAGAGAGCCAGCCGTATCGAGAAAATTCAGGTAAGACAGCCCCTAAACCAACTCCAGCATCCGATTTTGACCCCTCTGTATACACAGGGAGAGACTCCCAATGAGAGGAGGCATGTTCTAAAAAGCATTCTTTGGGGTCGAGGAAACGGAGGCTTAACAATATTCATATATCATATTTATTGTTAAAATGGCCCAAGGAGTCAAAAGCTACCGGGCAGATGAGGGGACGCCTGATTGCCGTAGGTGGGGTATTTCATCCCCCACTTTGATACTCGGTTTTAAAAGCAGCCCCAATGGCTCGAAAGTTTGCCCACGACGGTACTGAGACCCCCTTCCTCAACATCTCCTGGTCGCATATTCCAGTTCTGTGACCCATTTTATTCTATCCACGCAACCTTGGTAGGTTAGGTTAGGTCTCATTAGGTTAGGTTACGTTAGGTTGAAATAAGTTCGGATGGTCCATTTCAAGGGTAACTTTTCGTGAGAAACACATTGAAAATATATTCGAAACTGAAACGTGCTTTGTTTTAGACTTACGACCTGAGCGTCAAACAAGCTTCACCCTACACCAATAGCTCACACAGAATGAGAAAATACCTCCCGGTCCAGACTCCCAATCTTCCAACACAGGATAACCCCTTTGGCGGGCAGCACTGTTAATTCGTGCTGGCAGCCTAATACGTAGAAACCATTAATGCCCCGTTCACATTAGCCCATTTGCACGGATCCAACCTTCGTTAATGACATCAAGAACCGTACAGAGGGGATATGCCCAGTCTGTTTTTATTTGCGTCACGGAATCGTTTATTTACAACAAACTGCTCCACAAAAGTGCTATTTGCTCCAAGGTTGCATATGGCTTAAATCCACCTATGATAATAGGTATCATAAACAAAAACATGCTCAATGACGCCCAGTTGGTTAATATGGAAAAGAAGTCCGCTATCCCCCCTCAACCTTCTTGTAAATTCACGTATAGGACCAGCATGAAGTTGTGGCATGAATCAATATACTTTAGGTTTAGAAAGGTATGATATCCTAGTTGACTTTTGCATTGTTATCTATTAAAAGTTAGAACATAAACTCATAGAATCCAGTGTGTGTTCGTGAATCGTATAAACCAAAAATATCCAAACAAACCTAAATTGGGTATCAAAGTATTAATATTAATTGAGGTGTTAAGGTATTATTATTTTCTGTTTTTATGTTGAAATTATTTTTTGTAGGAGCCAGTATATTTGACGTTATTTTACCCCCAAAAGGCTCCACACAAACAGAGCAATGTTTGTATCAATGTTAAATGTAGATAAATGTAAATGGAGTTGTCCATGAACAGGAAAAAATAGTGAAATTAAACCATAACTACTGTGACTTCCCTGCTCCAAGTACACACGTGTGTGTTTTGTACTTTTGCTTACAATTAGGCTATGCAGTGGTGCCGTGCTTTCAAAACTAATGAACAATATTTTCATCCTCATATAAACTCATGTACAGTCTCCTCCACTGCCGCGTTCATCATTCCAGTGTTGTCAATGTGTGTAACCCACAAGGTGTGAACCTCCATTGTCGTCAACTCTAGTATCTGAATCACATACCAGTATGAGTCAGTGGGAGATTGTTTGAGGGATGGTGGGTGCTAGGTTGTGGTGTGATTCTACGGAGGGAAGGTAAGGCTGGGACTTTAAGCAGTAATGCAGTCATCTCTGTCAGGTGTTATTTGTTATTAATGTTCACTATAGGTCAAGGAAAATTTATAGTTTCACATGGTGGAGTTATTTCATGTTCTACATCATAATGTTAATGATAGTTACTGCAATTATGAATAATATCTTGAGTGTGGAATTTGAGTACATCACTTTGTTCCTATAACATTCTACACCATCTTTAGTCCTCACAAATAAAGATAGGCTAGTCCCTTCAAGTTAGTCATTGCGATATGGTAATTATTTTGTGACGATGACACAGCTTCGTTTATAACAACAATGTCTAACATTGATTATTCTTGTGGACAGTGGTAATGGTGTACTGACAGTTGTCATTATAAGTTGTTTCTTTCAAAATTCGACGTAACATTTCAACAGTTATGACACTACTACTAATGTTCACAATGCTTGTAAAATGATGGAATTTGTTATAATTAAGAGAAAATACAGCCATCGTCACAATCACTAACTTGGAGGGACCAACCTATGGAAATTTATGAGACCTGATTTTGATGTATTATGTTCTAGGAACATGGTGACGTTCTCAAACTCCACATTCAATATAATTTATATATAATGCAGTAGCTATCATTTACGTTATGATGCAGAACATGAAAAATAAATTAGAGCCACGATGCGCTGCTAATAGCTGGCATATACTAAACATTTATAGAGATATCTGCCTGAGACTAGCTACTGCCTAACCAACCCAGAGTTTATTTTACTGATAATAAACAATAACAAAGGACTGTTCTAGCCACCACAATGTTGTTGTCTACCAATGTCATGTTTGTTATGTAACAAATATATATAGTTGACATATAATTTAGTACAGCATTACTGCTAATTACACTCCTCATGTTAACTTGTATCCGTACAACACAACACACTCTCATGCCTACACTCTCCTTTACCCTCCCCCACTAGTACTGGCATGTGTTTCAGATATACGATTCGAAACTGTTGGTTCACACCTTGTAGGGTACTAACATTCACAACGCTGGAGTGATGAACGTGGCAGTGGAGAAGACTGTGTATTTAACAAATACAGTCTAATAATCATAATATTTGAATAAATTTACATCTTTATTTGTGCAGAACAAATACTTAAATTTCATATTTTCTTGATAAGATGAAAAGTCAACAACATTATATACGGACAACACCGCTGCCGTCCCTCCGTAAGAGATGACTTGAGTTATTCTCTGCTGGATCTGTTCCATTCAACGTCGGCTGTCTCGCCCGGGAGCATAAAAACACTCTCCAACCCGGTAAATGCCCACACCGCTTACTGCTAGGCCAAAATCATAGTGGTTCGAAGGAGAATATCGCTTGGGTTATAACGGTAATATCAACCATGGAATAAAATTGGAAATAGTTTCATCTCTTTCCCAGCTAATTTAACACCCAATCTATCCATACCAGGACTTAACCTAACCTACCCGAGCTCGTGCATGTACTGGGTTGGAGAGTGTTTCTATTATGCCCGGGATGGTAGACGAGCCCCGGTTCACATATACATGGCCATTCGTGACGTCATTGACGGATGTCGGATCCATACAAACGAGCTAAAGTGAACCGGGCATGAGTCTGGTCTCTCACTTGCGACCTTCCTAGCATTAGAAGCCCTCTCTCCCAAAAATTGGGAAAGAGACACGCAATCCTCTCACCACGACAAGGCTCCCTCTGGGGGGGGGGGGTGAGAGAATATCATACTGATCCAAATGTTAGTCACAGAGTTATCTCGAAAAACGAAGCAACAATGCCTCTGAAAACTATAGTGGATTTCTGAAGATATGCTTAAGATATTTGTAGTACAGAAATAGAAAGTCTTACAGATGAACAAACGGCACTTTGAACATTTCTTTTGATTGTAGTAAAACTGTGTGATCAATGCATGCAAGATCTAATTAGTTTTCCCTTCATTTTTCGCCCTTATTAATACAGTAGCATTCATGTATTGTAACAGGTAAGCTTTGTATAATTCGATATTTCATTAATGAGACTATCTTCCTATTGCCAGACGCTTCAATCCCCCAAGGGATGGAAATATATGAATCGCCTCCATGCACTCTGTCCCAGGTCAACTGGGACACCACTCTCACTCATATACCTCTCATTTTCATCCTTCCTCCTCACTCTCAGTCTGCCTCTGCCCCTCCATCCCTTCACCTCACTCTCGTACAATTTGTTGACCAACCTCTCGCTCCCCATGACCGAAACACCTCAAAATGTTCCTTTTTACACTCTCCAGCACATCCACCTCCACGCCACGTCGCTCACGTACTTCTACATTTGTCAATATATTTTTCTATGTTACACCACACGCACTTCACAGGTTACTCATTTACAGCCCTATAACTCTTACTTTAATTCTCTCCGACACCGTCCACGATTGGCTCCCGCACATCAGTGTTGGAATTACCACATCACGTAAAGTCTTCTTCACTTCCATACTCTCCGCACTATCACTTGTCACTTCTTTCAGCGTTCCTACGACCCTCTTCCCTTCTTGTACCCTCTCCCGCTCCTAATCCTCTAAGCTCTCATCTTGACTCATCACACTGCCCAAATACTTAAATGAGCTGACATTCTCCATAACCTGACCGTTCCACTTCATTTCACAGCCTGTGGCTGCACCCCTTTCAAAGACCATAACTTTGCTCTTCACACAAGTTCCGTTTCTCGCACACATCTTCAAACATATACACCAAACCCAGCAACTCCCACTCATCGTCACTCAGCAGAACTGTATCGTCAGCAAACAGTAGCACAGGCAACTTTTACTCACTCCCTTTCTTTATCAGAGCTATAGTCGACGGTAACAGTCGTGTCGCCTCACTCATCACTGATTGAAGATTAATGTAGAGAAATATAATAAAAAAAAAAACATTTACCATACAACATTACACTATCAAGGGTGCTAATTCATACACTTCTCTGTTTTTTTAGAGTACAATTCTGTACAGCCAATATTTTCATAATGTACTTCATAACTTGATAAATATGGTAACAGGACTTTTGCCACCGACTGTACACCAACTTCCATTGCTCTTTCCCTCATGATTCCATCCATCTGGACACTGAACAACCATGGGGACATCACACACCCTTGCTTCAACCCAATATACAAATTAAAGAACTCACTCTCCTCCCTCTTCACCCGGACTGCCGCTCTTGCATCCTCATACAAGCTCTTCACTGCCTTTAGCAACTTCAATACCACTCCATATATTTTCAGTACTTCCACTGACTTTCTCTATCGACTTTGTCATATTCCTTCTCCAAATCCATAAATGCAGTACCGTATACAACTTCTGTTCCTTCTCCAGATATTTCTCCACAACACACCTCTAGGAGAAAATTTGGTTTACACACCCTCTTCCCTTCCTAAGCCCACCCTGCTCCTCACCCATCCATTTCTCTGTTCTCACTCTCAGTTTCTCGATCACTACCCTATAGTATATTCCCTACTACACTAAGGATACATGTCCCTCTGTGATTGCCCTTATACAGGGGAACTTTAATTCCTGATTTCCAGTTTTCAGAAACACTTCCCTTCTCCCATGCCAGTCCACACATTTTCCACACCCACTCAAACGCTATCTCACCCTAATACTTCAGCATTTCAACACACACTCCACCTATTCCTTCATCTTCTTCTATTCATCTTCTTCAAAGCCTAACTCACTTCTGCCCTCCTGATCCTCACCTCCTCCTCCACTACCTCTTAAATTCTCCCTCATATACCCCACCCAACTATGTTTGCAGGCGTTCCACTTCCTTCATTCAACAATTTCATCAAAGTGTTCTCTTCACCTCTCAACTCTATCACGCTTTTCTACAATAACCTGTCCACTTTTGTCTTTGACAACCTTACTACTTCCTTTGTTATCCCTCGGTCTGGACTATGATGCTATGGAATCAATGAACAGAATATTTGGCATTGTCGGTATATATGCATGAATACGGTACAGAGTGTACAGTCAGCAAGGCATTGATTAATTTGATTTTATTGTACAGCTGTATGACCTCGACATTACATAAAAACACGAGGGATCTTGAGTGCCGTGGTATACGGTGTCTGCACAGAAACAAGGGATGTGCACTGGCTGACCATAAAATTTAGCCCAACTGAGTTGAAGCCCGAGATCAGAAGCCGATGGTTTCTGGACAACAGCCCAGATAATTTCAGTGGGCGGGCAACCAGTAAAAAAAACAAGTACGCTCTGCGCATAAACTAACAATGTATCGGGATATGGGGTTGGAGTCTGGAAAGGAGGTTAGTTGTACTCGGACAGTTGACCTGACCATAGCTCCATGACCGATGAGAGTGTGTTCTCCAAGACGAGTAAATGCGTGCACTGACCCATAGTGTAATAATTATTTTGTATAGAAGCATGTAGCATGATATGTAAAGGACTCAAAAAGATATAATTGCTGATTGAGTCAGGGGAAATGTTGCAAAACAAATAGGGAGGCACACATAGTGGAGGGAAGCCTGATAAGATAATTCTAGTTTGTGTAATAGAAAGGCAAAGAGGATATCATGGTAAGTATGTGTGTATGTAAAAGGGCTTTATCAATTTTCAGTACAACAAACGCAACTTCAATTTTTCCTTTTTGTGGTATTTAGGCTAAACGTTTTCATCCGTCAAGAATTTGTTCTATTCAAGGTTGTTCTACTGCCGCCAATAAAACTCATATGATATTATGCATAAAACTGTTTTGTTTTTCAAGTTCTTTATTTACTCTTAGTATAGTCTGAAACTAAAGTCCACAGAGAAGTTTTGTCAGTTGTTTTTATTGCCTAGAGATGGCGCTTCAATCGCTGTTTAGAGAAGGAGCGGAGTTTTTAATGGAGGGAGGGGCTACAGTTGGGTTGTGGGGAATCGTATTCATTGCTTCAAACATGTGTGTATTTACCAACCTATGAGACTGATCAATCTGTAAGAACCTGTGATGAATGGAACTATGTGACCAATCCCCATATGTAAGTATGTAATTAGCCTTTTCTATAACTTGAACAAAAATATATAGGTGCAAGGCGATTTCCAAAATGGAGATAATAATGTGTCAAAAATGTAACCAAACTATATTTTGATCTGCTCATCTGTTCATTATTCTTTGTATTCTTTAGATATTTGAAAACTATTAGCCACGTTAAAGTTGTGCAGAATTAATTCGTCTTGACACCACCCTAGGCCTGGAAAAATTCCTTGATTTGCACTATTTTCACAACGCTCTCACTCTTAACCTATATAGCGTACTGACTTCAAAATTGTTCCATCCTTACCTTCAACTCTTCCTCTTTCGAATGGTACCATCTAGAGGGCACTACGATGTGTAGTTATGGAGATAGTGCGGGTTGAAGTAGACCTAGTTTTGCGCGAGAAGTAAGTTTTGCGCGCGACTGTGGCCTTGGTGTTCTGTTAGTTGCTAAACGCCTTCATATATTCACTACAGTATATTCTTATTACTACGATTATGTATTGTGTGTCACTATCATATCACTAAAAATAATATGTACACTTGTGAGAATATATCATCGTGTAACTGTCAAGTCCAAAATTATAAGCAGCATGTACCGTAGGAAACATGTATAATTTACCAGCCACCCACGGCCGCCTGTGCATGTGTTTAATACTTAAAAATAGCCCTTCCTTCGTGATGACCAGGAGGCAACTGAGTGGTTAGCGGATTGATGATGTGATGTTGTTTACTAGCTCGCTAACAAGGAAAACCAGCCCTACATGGCTGGAAATAGCTATGACGGTGTAAACCGTCACCCGGACTGCATGTACTAGCGGTGTATGATGTCAGCCGAACTGTAAGTTAGTTAAATTAATAAATATAACAAATGAACTAAAACATACCTAGTCGTCAATCGCCTGAAAAAATGTGAAAGAAAAAATGTTATAACCATGGACATGTATGGGAGACTGGGAGAGAACGTGGTTCACGCTCACCAGTGAGCAACGAAAAGTATACAGGTAAAGGATGGGTTAACTATCTTCCCCGCCCTCCACCAAGCATGGGTAAAGGGGCAGGGAGGGGGGGTCAAAAATTACGATAAATAGTAAGCCTAGGAGATTTTTTGAAACAAGATTTTATAATGACAATACTTCTGTATTTTCATAAACAAATCAGTACTGGCCCACACTCTTGTCAAGAATATATAAGATATAACTGGAAACATCTCTATTTTTCGCGTGAGGTTCTCGTCCCCCTGGAAATCACTCACGCCCCCCAGGTTAAGAACCACTGGACTATCAAGTGAAGCATACTGTATAAATTGCTGAGGAGTTATTGAGTCACTTTGAACCCCAACGACCCTCTTATAAATCTTTAATTTTCCCTACTTTCTTTGTTTTCTTCTTGCTTGCTGTTCTTCCTCTCTATGATTTTCTCTTTCTTCCTAGTCCTACAGGGTCTTCCAGGCCTAGGGCGGTGCTAAGACGAATTAATTCTGCACGACTTTAACGTGGCTAAAAAAATTCAAATATCTAAAGATTATTTTTTGTTTTATATATTTGTTCCGACACTGGACATAGGCTTCATCAAGCCCGTTACCGTGGCCCAGGTCAACTGCTCACACAGACACGTCACGACTTCCGAACTGGTACTCAGCCACAGAGAGAGGGAAGTGAGGGTAATACCCAAATACTGCAGCTGTTATGGTACCAGCGAGGGTGTTTTACGACGTTCGGTGGCCTTATAGTTAGTGCCTGAAGCCCTGAAACTCAAATCGGAGGAGCAAATTATCTCAGGCCCTCACCTAAGAGGATCGATCTCCCGACCTCTAGATTATGAGTCCCGAACACTAACCAGGAAGAACAGATGAGCAGATCAAAATAAAGCTCGGTTACATTTTTTGACACATGCACTAACATTGGGTTAAAACAGATATGGTGATGATATTATATCCATTATGGAAATCGCCTTGCACCTATATATTTTATTCAAGTTATAGAAAAGGCTAATTACATACTTACGTATGCAGATTGACCACATAGTTCCATTCATCACTGGTCATTACTATATTGATCAGTCTCATAGGTTGGTAAATACACACATGTTTGAAGCAATGAATACAAATCCCCACAGCCTAACTGTAGCCCCTCCCTCCATTCAAGACTCCGACCTTTCTCTAAACAGCGATTGAAGCGCCATCTCTTGGCAATAAAAAAAACTCACAAAGCTTCTCCGAGGACTTTAGTCCCAGACTGTACAAACTCCAACACTCAACGTTGCCGCAATAGGCCACGAAGTTAATTGATACATGATGGGAAAGTATACAAGTATACAATAGGCCACGAAATTATTTGATACACGATGGGAAAGTAAACAATTACAGTAATATCACGAAAGAAAGCAAAGTAAATAATGTATAAAACTGCATTAATAATTTAATTTAGTATACGGTACCTCCGATTTCTTTCTTCTCCAACCCTAGCCAATCTTGGTCAATCATTTCTCAGATGCATCGTGACATCACTCTAGTTGCGCGGTCGAGTGACCATGAATTAAACTTCCTGTAAAACTATATTTACCTTGCACGAGGCCACATACATTTCGAACCAATGGAGGCTTTGAGTGGATTATAGTCCAGAAACTGCCTGCTCCAGATCTATGGCTTCGACTCAGGTGGGAGAGATTTTATGGTCAGCGAGTGTACGGTAATAGATGGAGACAATGCATTAAGTAGTATACTTTCTCAGAACATCAATCCTTATGATGATTCATGTCAATATGTCCGTCTTACTGTAGTTAGAGATAAATCATCATAAAATTATAAGTAAATCATCATAAAATTATAAGTAAATTATCATAAAACTATAAGTATTTTATTAAAGTATTACGGTAGATAACAAGGTTCGTATCCTAAAGATTTATTTTATTCCATGTTATATTACATATTTCATGTAATATATTTATTCTTCCTCTATGCTGTGATCATAGTGAAATGAAACCCTCCTTAGGCCTAAAAGATTTAATAGAAAGAGGATTGACAGAGAGGAGAGACAGCAAGCATGGATAATACAGATGAGAACAATTGGGACAGTTGAAGAGACAAAACTTATTAAACAGTTCCAAGAGAACCACATCGGAATAGTATGGTATTGTATTGTATTTGATGCTGAGAAGGAGTCGTGCTTGGGATAAGAAAAAAAGCATGAGACGTGTGATAGAGAAAAAGGTAGACTCGTTGAGGAGGTCTAACAGGGAGGCGACACGACCATGAGAGAAGTAGAAGAGAAAGATTGCTGCCAAGCAGCAGCAATCTACTAGGGACACTCTCATAAGCATAGGGATAGGAAATCTTACCAGTCGATGTGACACATTTGATTACTGCGTTAGATAGATAGGAATCTCGCTTCACTAGCCTATTAGTGGTTGAGCAAATAGAATGAGCTACAAGTGTGTAGTATTTCATCCTCCCTCCGTTCCCTTTAACGGTCGTCTTGTTCGGTTTTCCACTCGTTGGCTGTGTTAGTATTGATTCGCGGGCACTCAGATAATCTCCTTAATTTTCTTCTGATTCGTGAAGTGGATAATTACCGTGATTAATTTACGTGGTGTCATTAATATTACATGTATAGCTGGTGTGTGAATGTGGGATATTATGTAGACCTACTGTAAGTCAGTCAGGCAATTAGGTTTCGAATCATTTGAATGTTTGGGTGTGGTCAGAAAGCCAGCCGCTGGCCTGGGGCTCCATCATTCCAACCCAACAACGCCGCGGGCCTAACTGGGGGGCAAGGGGCTCTGGTGTTTTTTTTTAGTTTAGTTCAATCACGCTTGTCTTAGGGTACTCTCGTAGAGCTCTAACTTCTATCTTTCGTGCCTTGCTTTGTCACGTGGCAAAGAAAGAGGACCGGGAGATGATTAATTTGATACATATCAATATTCCCAGAGCTTCACGGTCACTCATATTGCGTTAATCAATTGCTAGAGACTTTTGAGTAATTGCAATCAAGGTAGTTGGAACCTGGTTCTTTCGTGAAAAGCCAGAGTTGAAGGTCAGTCATTTTTTAGTTCCTGTATACTAGAATGATTCATAACGAGTGCTATGGTGTGTATTAATATTGAAAATTGGCAAGTGTGAGAACAATATATTATATATGAGTATGGAACAAACCTCATATATAATGTTGAACTCCGAGTTCGACTTAAAGTCTGGTAACACATGCACGCAGCTCTTTCAACCTGGCTCGTCTTGTTACGTTACATAGAGGGGCAATGAAAGCTAGATTAATTCGGTGCGACCCACTAGTTCTTCTCCAACGTTTCATTGAGTCACTCGTTTCGATACTTGCAACAGAAAAGCAATTGAGTGCGAGGTAAGGTCTTTATGCCAAATAGCGTTCTGCATCCTATTTTGGTATATGTAGAAACGAGTGCTATTGTGTGTGTGACTTTGAAAATTACAGATATGAAGGACATGTGTCTTATGAGTCTAGGAAACGATTCATATAGATACTCGAACTCGTATTTAGATTGATATCGATTATTAATTAAAGTAATTGAGTAGGAGGTCCTGGAATAGCACCATAAAATTAAGACAGTGTTTGGAAAATATAACCCCTCAATAAGCACACGTAATCTTCATTCGTTCATCATTGCAACAACACTCGTGATTGCAGGTGGGTATGACGACTGATAATTAAAGGTGTGAAAATTGAAAATTTACCTGGGGTACAGAACATAGAAAATCGACTCAACACTGGAGATAAATATATAAATATACTCGAGGACATAATACTCGAGAGTAAGGCGAGGACAAGAAAATCAACTTCGAGGACATCGATAGAAAACGAGTCACATATATATTATCGTATTTATTCTTAGCTAGCTTTTTCGTATGTAAGTAAATGTGTGTGAGTTTAATTATTAATTGCGCATGTTGGTATCGCTGGAATTTCAATAAATATAGTAAAGCGATTGTAATTGGGTGTTTTCATACACCATATTCATTGATTCTATAATTATAAATGCATACATATCGTAAGACCTCACTTAGAAATTAAATATGTTGATAAAATAAACTTGCAATGAGAATAAGGGGATAAATTAACCTCTGAAACCTACTTTGAGCCAACACAACGAAGGTTAATTCATAAAACCGGGTAAGGTAAGTCATCACTTACTTAATTTTTATGTCAATTAAAATAATTCAAATGTTGCACAGAAAGATTTATTCAGTGTTGCATAGCAAGTCTAAATTTGTTTTATTACACACTCGATGAGTAAATGTTGGACTATAACTCGAGTCTGACAGTTCTGGCTGAGTAGGGGGTGTCTTTTGCGAGGAATCGGACGGTAAATAGTCCGGAGTTTGTTGTTTGTAAGAGATCCCCTACCCTGTAGTTGGTTACACTCATTTGAATGGCCATCCTCCTCTTACCCCCAACGCCTAATACTCGGTGTGTGTGTGTATGTTTGTGTGTGTTTGCTTCAGACAAACGAGTCAACATACTCTAACTCTGAACCCCAGATGAATAGGCGTTGGCAATACTGACTGTACCAAGAAATTCATCCAAAGTTGTACAGTACAGCTCCGGACGGAATTTCCTGTTACAGTTAGAACTGCCAACGCCAAAGTGTAAGGGGTTAAGAATTCCAATCTTTCGACTCATGCATCTGAAACTGTGAATGAGAGAAAGTGAATCATACGAGGCTTATTGGTACTCCCTCTGACCTCCTCTATACCCTATCCCACAAGGTGGAGAGAAGGAAGAGAGTTGAACATGTAACAACAGAGATGATTGGTTGATGAGTTTATTTCGTCATTTTCAGTACGATTTGTAAAAATTACAGTAATATAGATACAATCTAATAATATGAAGAACGTTGTTGTCTACATATTTCTATGAAAAGTAATGGGGTGAAAGATGTGGGAAATGGAGGCACTTGACAGTAAAGCAATTAACATTAGAATGAATTATCTTCACTAATGGGGAAAGACGCAACTCAGGCTGCATGATCACTATCCTGGTCGACATTGGATAGAGGTGAATTATCCTCATTGCTTTATTCTAACATTTTTCTAATGTTTCAAGAATAGCCCTGGGAAGTTGAATTAGAGCATGGGAGATGTAATCAACAACTGAACGGATAAAAACAATATATATGGTCCTGGCTACTGGGATGAAGATGCCTGAGGAGTTGTTAGAGAGCCATTGAAGTGGTGTAACTCGGCGCTGGAGACAACCCAACAACTCCTGGACAATAGGATGGTCTTGAGATCTGGCAGGAACAAATGTGTGCGATAATGTGTATGCTCTACGCATGACGTCACATATAATCCAGACTGTAGGTTCAGGGTTGATGTTAAGAAAATGGAAACGCCAAACTGCCAACCTAATGCGCCACAAAATCGCAAATTTACCTTTGTGTACCAAGATTGTCGTTTTATTCTTTCGTTTTTTTTTTCAGACTTCCATTTCCTCTCAAGTATTATCACTGACATCACAGGATCTGCGTGTGGGGGTAAGAGTGAGGGTAACTCTCTTCCTTTTTACCTTGTCATGAGTAGCAGATACAAGATCAGAGTACAACTGTTCAGCTGATGATATATCAAATGTAGGTAATACATGGGCCATAAGAAAGATGTAAGTCGGGCAATATTTAGGGGGCACAGCAATACGCAAACGAGTGGCTGAAGCATTTAACCCAGCTGGTAGAGAATAATGAAAACGAGGAGTGATGTGGTCAGAGAATAAGTCTGGCACTGAGGAACACTGGACCCGAGATGCTATCAGGCCAGACGAGAGGATGTAATCAAGAGTACCTCCCCGGCAATGAGTGGCACCACCAGTGTCCCAGCGGGTCAAATGATGCTTGCGGATATATGAAAGGAGACAAACACCATTACCGTTAATAGAGCCAGAACCATCACCCAAATCAGAATGCCGAGCATTAAAATCTCCCATATACACCATACCACGTACTGTTGGAGAAGGAAAAGCCTCAAGGGTGAGTCTAGCTGGGGCAGAATAGACATTACAAAAACAAGAATACAGAAACAATACAAACAACAACACAGGGAGAACGCCAAATAACACGTCTTCACTCCAGGAAGGTTGGAGCGAGACCCTGGATGGGGGTTATTGTATTATTGTAGACAATAAAGTTCTTCATATATTGTATCTATATTACTGTGATTTTTACAAATCGTTCTAAAAATGACGAAATAAACTCATCAACCAATCATCTCCGTCATGTTCAACTCTCTTCCTTCTCTACACCTCCGTCTCCACTTTGTGGGGTGGGGTATAGTGGAGGTTAGGGGGAGTACTAATAAACCTTGTATGGTTCACTCTCTCTCATACACAGTTTCAGATACATGAGTCGACAGATTGAAATTCTGAACCCAATACACTGTGGCATTGGCAGTGCTGACTATAACAGGAAATTCCGTCTGAAGCTGTACTATCGCCCACAAGTATTCAAACCACCCCAGTTTTGCCTCACGCAGATTTCATCTGGTAAAACTGACTCGCATGTCCAGTTGTACGATATCCTTCTGTTCCCCCTCTTCACTTTCCCTTCACATGAATAAGTCGACATATAGTATATTTGTAGCTATTTACTTACGTTGTGGCGATATACTATTCATTAGTGTGATTTATCCCCTCATTTTGTCAAACTATTTACTTTGATGTCCTTTTTATGTGTTAAAGATTAAGAGAACTGGTCCCCCTCCATCTTTCTTTCCCTTCTTTAGCTACCACTCCTTCATCCCTCCCCCACCTTTCTCTCAACTGCTCCCTCCCACCCCGCTCTTTCTCTCCATTGCCCCGTCTCTCCCTCTTTCTCACCATTGGTCCCTCCATCCCCTCTCGACCTAACATGCATCCTCCATCCACATTTGTCTCTCTTGCTCCCTTCCTCTCTCTCTTCCTCATTCCCTCAAACTATCCTCTAACTCTCTGTATCTGTCGTTTTCTTTTCCTCTTTCCTCTTACTCACATTCTCCTCTATCCTAATCATTCTTATACTCATAAAGTTTTATCTCGCATTGAGTTCGAATTTCTTTCGTATTTATTGTTTTTATCTATGAGTAGCGTTTCCGAACCTCTTCCTTGTATCTAGTGGATTATTTAATATTTCTATATTTTATCTGATTTATATATTTTTTTCTTAGTGACATTTGAGTCTGGTGGATCATGAAATCAAAGAGTTTGTTTATCACATGGGTGGACTCCACATTTCTCCTAGACCTTATACTTTCCATCATTCCAGTCTAACGACAGGTTGGAATCTTTTTAGCCTTGTCCATTAATATTTTCAAAAAACAGTGTAAAATATATGAAAACTCATGTTTTTTTCTCACTGTTTTAGTTTATAGAGCGGCGCCACATCAATAATGCTAACGTTCATTTAATTTAATTCCTGATTCAGCAAGAAAGTGCTAATGGAGAAAAAAAAAAGCTCCTTCACAAATACAGTTATTTATATTGGATTGTGTGTACTGATGTTAAGACTATGAATTTATTTTATTCGTATACTGTAGGACACCTGGTATTAGTTTATTACAGTTGTAGTGAAATGCATTATGAATATAGTGTTAGGTACTGCCATGATTGTTTTCTTGTTATTTTCTTAAATGTATAAAATTAATATTATGTTATTCCTAATTTTAATGCAACTTTTTTCTTGAGTTTTTACACTTGTTTTTTTTTATGAGGAGAAACGGTGGACAGGCACGAACTGACCAGAGGTGGTTGAATTCCATTTGTTTTTTAATTCGTTCGGCTGCATGAATCTCTCGAATCTCTTGGGAGGAAGCCAAAGGATTCATACTAATTGTAATACTGTTTTCTGTCCTTGGCTGCCGTTAATTAAGCAAAGTTTTTTTAGATAGAATACAGGGGAGAGAAGAAGGATGGAGAAGGAATTATAGAGAAAGAAAGGAAAGGAAGGAGAGGGAATTAAAGACAGAGAAAGGGAGGGAGGGAGGTATGGGGCCAGGAGAGACAGGCAGGGGGAGCGAGGAAGGTAAAGTCATGGTCTAATGTACTGCAACCTGGTGAATAAAAGCGAGCTATTTGAGTTAATTTTATGAACCAAAATTGCACACACCAACAGCTATAGTTTCGGATAATTTTTCGAAGCCATCTCATTGGAAGGTGTTGCAATACATTAGACCATGACTTTACACTCGCCAGCACTGCCACGTGTTACAGGGGCTCGCTCGTTTTAGGAGATGTGGCACCACTGTCATGATTTGCCATGAAAAATGCCCGCATGTGGGATGGAGTAACCTTGATACAGTGGTGCATGAAGTGAACTTTGTTGTTTCAAACTTCGAACCACAATATATCATTTCAGCCCGAATTTGTTTAACCTTAATGTTCTACATTAGAAAGTATTCAGTACTCGTCATTATGTAATGCATTTTAGCTGTCTACATTTTTGTGATTACGTTCTGTTTCTATCTTATCACCTAATAATGTATGGATCCCCAAATCTGTTGTCAGAAAAAGGGATTAGCCATAAGCCTCGCACATGGCATGCTGTGATAACACCACATTTGCTTCAATATTCATAGAACGAATCACAAGAATAGTGAACATCCATGATATTGTCGAGAACTCATTGGAAGAAGCTTCAGTTTCCAGTCATAACTTAAGAGACGAGTTTTTTTCACCTTATCGGTGGGGCTAGCATATTCATTATCGCCATCATTATGTAATGAACATACAACCAGGTAGTTATTGTAGCTGCAATATACACAATGTTGTTAGTGCGTTAATGAATATGCCTCTGTCTCCATAAAGCGTTCATTTTTGTTAATTGTTGTTTGTTAATTTTGTTTGGAAAGATTAGTTTGATATCCGTTTACAGGTTAATAAATATTCCAATTAGAAGGGATGTTAATATTATTCATCCAAATAATTGTAATAAAGTCAGAATTACAAACGTGATCAGTAGAATTGTCATTCACACATCCAACTTATCAGTGTTTACTCGTTTATTCAGTTCATGTTATCACTTTTTGAGAATAACTTCTACAATTAGTGTAGTAGGATGGTAAGAAATAGATAGATAGATATAGATAGTTTCTTTTATCTTACAATAAGTAAAAATACATTAAATGCGGCATAGGTTTCTTATTTTTAACTCCAATACATTACCAGCATAATCGTGTTTCTTCACTGTTCCTGTGTTTCTTACTACGATTATTGAAGCAAATGTGGTCACATCTGAGCTTGTATGTGCCAGGCTCACAGCTCACCCTTTTCTCTGACCTCATATAAGGCGCTGCAGACTAGATGATGATATACCAACGACACGTCATCACAAAACTGTGGCCAATTATTATGCATTTTATAAATAAATACTTTGTGTAGTACCCGGCGTTGACCGGGTAAAAAATAAGATACCCAATATTTGGAGAACAAAAAATATGTTGGATTAAGATTCATCATATGCATAAATTGCAAAAATCAATTACAAATTTTCCTCCTGATGGGGTGGTCAAAATTTGTTCCCGGTGGGGATATATATCCCTATTTTTTCTGGTAAATCCCCACTCCTCACTGGCAAGCTCGCCAGCAGCTAGAAAGAGCAAATATATATATATATATTTTCATAAAACCATTCTTGGGTCACCCTGATCAAGAAAATGTATATAGGTTCGCGGGTGTTGCTCTGATGGTTAGGGCGGGATGAGGTAAGATTACATACTTCTCTCTTTTATATATAAAGGTGGCAGATATTAAACATGAACTTATTGCATGGATCAGGTTAAACAAAGTTCAACCTGTTATGATACTTTGTGGTTCGAAACATTCAACAACAAAGTTCACTGTATCGAGGCTACTTATTTCACACACGTTGATTGTTTCGAGGCAAATCATCACAGTGGTGCCACATCGCCTAAAACGTGCGAGCCCCTGTACCACGGGGCAGTGCCGGCGAGTGTACCAGGGGAGACAGAGAGGGAGGGAGGTAGCACGGGAGACGGAGAGGGGGGACGGAAAGAACAGGAGACAGAGAGGGAGAAGAAGAGGGGGATAGGAAATGGAAACCTTACTATTCATCAATAAAATCATTTTAATTTCCCAATAAATACAGTTTGACTGAATAGGTGGATAAACCACAATATTCATAGAATATAACTTCAAGGTCTATACAGTAAATAACGACGAGAATGTGAAAGGAAAGTGAAGTAGGAAATAGAGGATATCATACATCTGGACATGGGGGACGGGGTTCAGTGTTACCAGATGAAATCTGCGTGAGGCAAAACGGGGGTGGATACGAATACTTGTGGGCGATGGTACTTTTATACTTGTGTACTATCATGGACAAAAGTCTTGAATCCCCATGAAGTTGTGTGGGTATCATTGTTGCCCTCCCCTTTTCCTTCTGTTGTCACGGAACCATTTCCTCTTCCTTCTCTCATGTCTGGCCCTTTTCCCCCTCTCTGTTTCCCGTATTGCGTGTAAAAGCCCCTATTCTAATTGAGCCTCCACTACCATCACCACCAGATTATATGACACATTTTGATTATGCGTGCTTACACCAAAGAATCTTTTGCTTTTTGTTAAGTATTTCACGTTCACATTTGGCATTTTCTATGAAATCTAAGATATTATGAACCTTTATGAACCTTTCGAGAATGAGTGTATATTTTAATAATATCAAATTTTGAAAGAAGTCACTAACATTCCAGGTTTTTCCTTGATGCCTCGTTTGTCGTTGATATGATTTGGGAATATTTAATGATGACCCTCGTGTAGTAAAAAAAAAAAAAAAAATTGAGGATGATTTACTGATATTACAATAAATCTTTGGAATTATATTACTTTTAATGTTGAATATACTATCCATGTCGGAAGGCTGTCACAGAAACCAAAGCTGCTAGTAGCTCGGGTGCCACTTCCTGTATACAAAACCAAAGTTGTTGACGACCTAAATGCAGTTGGGGGAAAACGGGTCGTCGTCATGAGCCCCAAGCTCATTCTGCTCGAAGACATCGCTAAAGTAATGAACTTCAGGTAAGTAATAATTTCTATGTGATTAACCCATGTTAGCTACATTATGGCCTTACATAGCAGTTACATTCTTATAACTCTTTTGCCAGCACCGAAAATAAAATACTATTTTCGAAATAATGTTTACAGTTGTCATAACTGAATGCTTGTCTGGTTACCATTTAGTGTATTGTATTATCCTGGTAAAAAAAAATAATTCCAGTATAAAAGAAACTTGTGTCATAGATAACTGTATACCAATATAAATTATATACACTGGCCAGGTAAGCCTATTGGCAGCTGCAGTATTGGCCCCTAACCTACTGTACACGCCAGGTACTGCTCAAGCTTTCATTCTCCCAACTTCTCTCTTCTTACTCTTTTTACAGATACTGCCTTCGCCCCGTACGCATATTTCCCAAGTTTGGACGATTCGAACCAACACCGTTCTTGGTTAGATTAATTTTGGTTAGATTAGGTCCGGTCCAAGAAAATATGTATCTGGTATAATGAACTGGGAAATACAATGGGACTATTTTCAAGAACATTCTATGGCTACTTTAATCGCTATAATCCAGGCGCAAAATTCCTTCATTCTGGCACTGCATTGGGAAATATGCGCCCCGTACGTAATTGCTGGCCTTTTCACAGTTTTTGTACACCTTCCCCTTTAGTTTCACCGGCACTTTTCTGTTGCACAATACTCCTGATGCCAGCTTCTCCATCCATCTTTAAATCTTTCAGTTATTTCCTCAACTTCACTACCATCTGCTGACAGAGTGGATCCCAGGTATTTAAATACATCTACCTTCCTCAACATCTTCCCATCTAGCCTAATATGTTCACGTATATCTTGCTCTTGTTTGGTGCACATAAAATATTCAGTCATTGTTTTACTTATTTTCATTCCTTTACTCTCCACTGCTTATCTCCAATCCTCCAGTCTAAGCTCAACCCATGCTCTTGTCTCACTCACCAGCATCAGGTCATCAGCATACGATATGTCTCAGGGTGTCCCCTTTCTTACATTCTCATTCAACAGGTTGAATACTATGTTGAAAAGCAGAGGGCTCAGCGCAGAACCCTGATGCAGCCCCATCTCCATTTCAAAACTGTCCATCAAGCCCACTCCATGCACTCACTTGTGTCTTGGCATTCCTGTACATTTCTTTTACCAGTCGTACATATTTTTCCGGTACCTTCCTCTCTGCCAAAGATCTCCACAATTTCTGTCTTGGTATTCCTATTTCTCTGTATTTTTCCACCAATTGTCTCAACATGAAAACTGGGAATAAGGTCCTTTTCTAGACATGAATCTAACCTAACCTCTAGCCACCTCCACCACCTGTCTCAATTTCTCCTCCATTATTCTTTCCCAGATCTTCATTATATGTGATAGTAGTTTGTTGCCGCGATAATTCCCACGCTCTTGTACAGTTGGCTCCACTCCCGCATTTCTCCCCTGGCGTTGCCAATGTTGGTCTAGTCAGAAATTCGATTCCCGGTCCACAAGTTAAGAACTTAGAAATATTCGTATTTCAGAGTGAAATATATGAATGTTTCGAATGCGTTATCTTGTGAATCGGGATTCGAATTTCTGACTGGCCCAACATTAGCAACGCCATGTTGTGGAGTGGAGCCAACTGTACAGTCGGCGGCAAAAGTCCTGTCGCCTCACTTGCTTCACCGAGGCACGCGATGTTCATAGACTCGAGATTATTAGGTGTAGAAGAAGTGCGTATTTCTCGAGTCCATGATCACTGCCTGTCTCAGTGAAACAGGTGAGACGACAGTTAGCATAGTTATTGACGAAGTAAACCTTTACATAGAATAATCCTTTAATCAAATTACAACACTCCATGATAAAATACCTCCGCTTGTTGAAGCTGTATAATTATGTGTTGGTTCAGTAATTTTAATCTTAAGTGTACGTAAGTGGGGAACCCAAGTCAAACGTTTGTCAAAAAGGAGACCCAAAAAGCGAGTCTCCTCGACACAGCGTATCCGATGACCATACATGAATAAGTCCGGATCAGGGTGGACACCTCGGATGCGGCAGAGGTGCATAGCAACCGTCTAGGTAGGAGAAAATTGAAACCCATGAGAACCAGTCCAATGTGACATCCTGTAAAGGGCCAGCTGCGTTCGCCGCTCCGCCACTGACATACGGGAGGCAGCAAACCAGACTGCTAGGTCATCAACGTACATCGAGTTGGCTATACCGTCCGGAAGGGATGAGGTAATGGCATTAATTGCTACTGCAACAATGTGACACTAAGGACGCTTCCCTGGAGAACGCCCTCCTCTCGTGCAACAGATGCTGAGAGAGCTGTACCAACCCTTACAGAAAAACTGTGACCCCGCAGGCCATATACATGGAGCTGCTGCAGGATGACATATTGCCATGTAGTGTCATACGATTTCTCTAAACCAAACAATACACATACAAGGTGTTGATGTCGTGCAAAGGCCTCACATGCAGCAGCTTCCAACATGACCAGAACATCTGTAGTGGAACGAGGTTTACGAAAGCCAGACTGGGATGGAGACAGAAAATCACCCCGTTCCAAGAATTATACCTGTCTAACATTTACCATTTTCTCAAATAGTTTACAGAGACAGCATGTCAGGGCAATCGGTCGGTAATTGATTGCAACATTAGAGTCCTTGCCCGTGCTTGGGGAGAGGAAGGATGGTAGCACCCCTCCACCCAGACTGGGAAGACACCCTCCACTCAGATTCTGTTATATAAAGCTAAAATAAATGAGTGTCGCAGGTCTCTCAGGGTGAATATATGGTTATAACATTCATTCTTGTGCCATGAAAAATCCAGGGCAGTAAACCCTTTGGCTCTTAACACAGGCCTCACAGCTAGAGGTCGAGAGTCACGGCTGGACACTCTAGCAAAAGCCTCCGCCATGGTATTGGCCACTGTCAACCTATCCATTATCCTAACTCCATTGACTTTAAGTACAGGTGGAGAACTAGGAGAAAACTTTCCCGCCATCTTACGGACTCTCCTGAACACTTGAGTGAGTGGAGTCTTACTATTAATTGAAGACACATAGGCCTTCTAATATGCACGTCGTGCCTCTTTTATAATTCGTCTAGCCAGGCCCATCGGAGTCCTCTAAAAGAGTTGGGTCCCCACGTTTGCGATAAAGGCGAGAGAAAGCATTGCGCTTCACATGCACTGCAATGGTGCAGACTGGTGACCACCAATGGACAGGACGTTTGGGAAAGTTGCCAGAAGTTATAGGGATAGAGTTGAGAGCGGCAGAGTGGAGTACATTAGTAAAATATGTTACAGCCTCGTCAGAGCTACCAAAATCGGCTACTGAAGAGACCGAAGAAGTTATCTTTCTAAAAAACAGCTAGTCAGCCTTCTCTAATTTCCACCTAGGAAGACGAGACTGTGGTTCGTACTTATTACCTTCTAAAAGTATAGTGAAATTTTCACTGCCATATAAATCAGGCAACATTCTCCAAGTAAAATCTAACAGAGCACTGAGTGAGCAAAGAGAAATGTCAATGGCGGTAAAAGTCCCAGTTAGGCTATTAAAATGTGTCACATCTCCGGTATTTAAAACCCCTAATCCCTCATCCTCAATAAAAAGAAGCCAATAAAACACCCCTGGGGTTGACCGAACTATCACCCCACAGAGGATGATGACCATTAAAATCACCCAATAAAATAAAGGGAGAGGTAAGGTCCCATACAAGACAGTTGAGATCACCCCTCTCTACTGTAACACTGGGAGGAAGGTACAGACTGCACACAGTGTAGGGACGGTCCATAAAAACCTTAACAGCAACAGCCTGGAGCGGTGTGTCAAGCTCCAGGCTCGTGCATGGAATATCTTGACGAACTAGGTTGGCAGAGCCACCATGGTGACCCTACCCTTCAAATGAATTGTAAAACAATATTACATTGGTAGTGTCCTGTACAGCAGTGGTATCACTGACACAGACAGATACATCAACATCCATAATACAGTTGGTAGAATCACTCCGCTGTTCAAGTAGAGGAGAAACTGAATCTTGTAGAGTCACAACTTCTGTGGTATCCATATTAACTTCACGCCCCTCTGATGATCCCGAAGGAAGCTTGCGAGGAGGAACTTCTGTTGAATCAAGAGATTCGCCTGAGTTACGAGAACGCATCTGGTGAAATTGAGAGGAAACTATGGATGAGTTAATAGAGATGGTTGCCTTGCAAGGAGGAACATCTATTGAGTCAAGTACCTCAAAGAAACCACGAAGTCATCTCTGTGGCCGTTTAGGTGACTTATGTTTCCTCTTTGGAGAGCGTGTGGCAGCGTGAACCTCTACCACATGGAAACCTTTAGCAAATGTCTGAGAATTGCCATCAGTTGAAGAGTTACCAGAATGAGTATCTGATAAAGTTTCCAAGACAGAGAAGGTATTATGTAGTGAATTATGTTGTGAGAGAGTTGAGTGGGTGTTACAACTGATTTTGGGCGAAGGGAGGAGGTGTATGTCTTAACACCACCATCCTTTTGTCGCCTGGAGTTGAGTTGTCGTCTGGCACTACCAATACTGATGAATTGGGTATTAGCCAAGTGGAGAATATCCTGCTCAAGGAGGTACATCTTACATTGGCGAGACCGCAAGGGGTGAGCATCCCTGCAGTAAAAGCAGTAACTCTCTGACAGACACTCAAAAGTAAGATGCGAGTCAAGAGCAGAACAATTCCCACACTGGGAACGGTTGTTGCAGTTCCTCCTCCCATGACCAAACTCATAACAACAGAAACACTGTAAGGGACGCTCAACAAAAGGCTTCACTTCAAAGGAGGTGGGGTTAATGTTAATGCGATCTGGGGTATGCGAACCATAGAAAGTGAGGATGATCATATTTTTACTGCCATTCATATTTGTTACTCGTTGGACATTGTCTGGGCACATAGCAAAAATGTCTTCTTTTGAAAATTCACACAGGTCCTCATTATATATTATTATAATTAAATGTTCGGTGTGGTTTGATGGATTCAAACATGCCATGAGATTGTAAGATCTTTGGCTCTAATTAAAACACCTTTACTGTAATTTTTTATGTGGCCCATCAGTAGTTATCCAATTCCTTTCTCCAGACACCTAGCAGCAGTAGTAAGCCACAAACCAAAAGAGTGTAAGAACCCGACACTCCTTAGGGACATGCTCTACAGAGTCATTGAAGATGTTAGGGCAGTAGTCATTGTCACTGTCAGCTATATAACATTTGTGGGCCGCATCATCTGAACTTAGCAGTGAGTATCCCCCACAATCAGAGAATCCCTTGCCTTATAAGCTGCTTTGGTAGCAGCATTTGTATTGAAAGTTAATTAGCACCGATTAGATCTACAATTACCACTCCAAAACACTTAATAATGGAGTGGATAGCTCCGTAGGAAAGGGGTGCAAGTACATTTGTCAACATTAACGTGTCCAAACTGATAACCTGGTTCGTCGACACAACACCACGAACTGCTGAGTCTACTCTTATTTCCAACTTCTGCATACCATCACGACCAGAGAGTGACATTTTGAGGCCCTGGTCGACCACCGGATATTGAGTTTTTCGTTGTCCATATAACATTAATTTTGTTAGATTGACCCCAGGAGCCAAGAGATACTACCTACCGTGCAGATAAGGGAACAGAGAGCTGGTCGCTATGGGAGGGGTCCCTCGTCCCCCACGAGGCCACTCGTTTAAAAAAAAAACAAACAAAAAAAAACAGCCCCAATAGCTCGAAAGTTTGCCCACGACGGTACTGAGCCCCCTTTCCCCAACAACTCCTGGCCCAGACACCCAACCATCCAACACAGGACAATCCCTCTGGAGGGCAGCAATGTTGGTTCGTACTGGCAGGCTATTACATGGGAACCATTTAGTCGTGTCTCGCACTAGCGACCTTACTAGCATAGAAAACCCTCTCTCCAGGGGTCGGAGCCCCCTCCAGTCCAGCTCGCCAGGTCTCAGAGACACGTAAGTCCCCCCCCCCCTCCCCCCACCACATCAAGGCGGTTCCCATTGGGGAGTAAACATTTACCGTATTTCTGCCTACCAACCTTCTACTTCTATTAGCACTATGATTTATAGTGAGAAAAAGGATATAATTTTTATAGTGGTATATTAAATATGGCAAAAAATATATGACGAAATAACTTTGCTACAAGATGATTAGATGAAATTATTTTTTTATGAAATATGTAAACCATGCAACAAGCAATTATTAAATGTATTTATTGCACATTTGTGGCATTTTGTCATCCATATACAGGACGATTCAGCATTCCATGCATTAAAATGAATTGTATGTTGGTTGGATAATTATAAGGAAAGATATCTCGGTTGTGAAATGTCGAATTATACATTGTTTCGCTGTTTGAATACATTTATGATACTGTATAAATGAGGGCGAACAGTAAAGTAAATACACCTAGATTTTGTATATCTTTATCTAATGATCACAACATGCATATTTATTTTTGCTACAGCCTCAAAAAAATGTTTAGCTCCGGCCTAAGCCGAGAGCTCAAGGTTTTATCGTAATTATTGTTCTTCTTCTTGGGGCGACCACTTCTTAAAAGGGGTTCAACTCACTCACTCCCTCTCTTCCTCCCATCCATTTTCTTTTACCGACATTGAATCATTTATTATTATTATTATTATTTTTTCTTCTTGGGATGACCACTTCTTAAAAGGGGTTCAACCAATATTTAAGAGGTTCAACCGAGAGGGGGTTCAACCGAGAGGGGGCTCAACCGAGGGGTTCACCCTCAATAAAAAAGGGTTCATTTTCAAAATTTCAATATAACCATAGGAATACGAAAATCCAGATAAAACATAATTAATATTTTTGAGACCTTTACATATGGATATTTTATTATTTCACTTGAATCATTAAGAGCCGGAGCTTTTGAAGGGTTTTCCTTCATGTTCTTGTTAAAGTACTGTTTGTTCATCTACAACCGCTCCATTCCTGTATTAACAACATCTGAAGCATATCCTTAGAAATTTAGGTAAGTTTCCCTTCATTTCTCACCTCATTAATGCAGTATCATAAATGTATTGTAACAGCTAACTATGAAAAAGTCGACAATTCATAACAGACATTATTACTTAAGATGTTCAAAGCAGGTCATCATTCAAATTAATGCATGTAAGGAGAATAATTATGTATATATGACGTCCTGGTGGTCACTGAGAAGCAAACTATATGATATAAAATATTACAGCCCAATATAGCAGGCATATTTCCATGATAAATTTGCAAAATTTATTTTTGTTCATCAATTAATTTACTTAAAATTGTGTCTAACCTTGTCTCACATTCCGGTATAACCAAATTGCATTACAGGTTTGCGTTTGTCACTCCAACCGACCGGGCATGGGGAGTAAAGCAAAGTAATGGTTCTTGGACAGGAATGATTGGACTTATGCACCGAGAAGTAGGTATACGATCACTCATTGTCTTTCCCCTCCCCATTATGGTGTACAAAAAGTGATCATTTAGTATTTTCGGGGTTCACTAGACTTTATCACTCTACTATATACTTTATACATTACTGTATATACGTATTTAAAGACTCTCTTTGCTCTTGTGCACCTAAACCTAATATTTCTGATTTCTTTACACTCTGGCCTTTGCTTACCTATTGCTCTCGAGTTAGATTTATTGCTGGATATGTCTCACTTAACACTACCGACTATTTAAAGTGTTTGACTATAACTTCGAAAGTCAAACACTCTCAGATATCTCCGTTATAGGTGATTTCAGTGGTCACCAATAGCCTATGGCCTTTTTCTTCATTCTAGCCAGTCTGCACCACTGCTGTGTGGTAGAAACGCGCTGCTTTCTCTCGCCTTCGTCGCAATCGTGGGGACCCTATTCTTTTAGAGGACTTCCAAAGGGCAAAGGCTCGGGCGAGACGAGTTTTATAGAAGGCACGACGTGCATCTTGGAAGGCCTGTGGGTCTTTAGTTAATACTAACTCCCCATTTGCCTAATTTGTCCATCAGATACCGAGGAAGTTTTCTCCTAGTCATCTACCTGTCCTTAAGGTCAATGGAATTAAGATTATGAATGGTGTAACAGTGGCCAACACCAAGGCAAAGGCTTTTCCAAGAGTCTCCAACCGTGACTCTCGACATCTGGCCTGTCAGTCATGAGTTGGGAGCCCAGGAGCGCAGTGCCCTGGACTTATCAGGGAAGGAGAATGAAAGATATATCATATATTCACCATGAGAGACTTGCCCTTTGTTCTCTCTCTCTCTCTGCAGCGACACTTCTCCTGGGCCAGACATCATCCCGTGTTTATGCAATGTTACAACACTTGGGTTATGAGGCTATTTAATTTCTTCTAGCTCTATTTAACAGAATCTGGCTGGAGGGTGTCTTCCCTTCTGGGTGGAGGGTTGCTACCATTTATCCTTTTGAGAATATGGTGAATGTCAGACTGTTGTACTTCCTGGAATGTGATGGTTTCTCGGGTAAGGTTGGACCGTTGGAAGCTGTTGCACGAGAGGCTTCTGCACGACATCAACACCTGGTCTGTGTATTTTTTGATTGGGAGAAAGTCTATGATACTACATGGCAATATGGCATCTTGAAGCACCTACATTCATATGACATATGGGGTCGCCTTTGTAGCGGTAGCTACTTTAACCAGTCTGTTTCTTGCCTTATTCCCCCTAAACAGTATCTACAATACTTCTCTTAATAAGTGTCTATAATTCTCTTAAGTGTCTATGATTCTCTTTTAAGTAGCTTAGGGAGAAAAAATTAAGAGACTGGTTGGGGAGTTAGTTCTGATTTATTTGAGGACCATCTGGCACATATATACATTATACAAGATCAAGTGCTACATAGTATAAGCCATTAAGCATGAAGTATCGTCATACGTTGTGGATGCATGATCCTGAGGTGTGTGGACGTGGCTTTTCCACGTCCGACCTTGAGCGTGAAGTTAAAGGACCACGAGCCTATCATTTTAGCCAATTAGCAACGCTTGTGGCAATATGCCGGTACTGACTGCCACAATACTCCCCTTTCAGTGAGAAAACCTGGTAGTGTGAAAGAGTTGAACGGGAGTGTCGTCCTGTTTCAGGTATGCAGGCTTGAGTCGGTCAATGGAGATCCAATCATCGGCACCATTAATTCGTAAGAGAAATGCTTTATTTTTTCTGTCGATGACATCGTAGGGGCTGGAGTAGGGTGGGATGAGAGGTGGTGTGTGTGCATTATTGTGGAGGAAAACGTACTTTGTGGTATGAAGGTCTTTAAGGATGTAGCGGATATATTGTGTTTTGTAAGTTTACTTGCTTGGCGCGAATTTTCGGACGATACTTCTGAAGCGCTGGATGTCGTTATCTGTAGAGGTGTTGGGGAAGAACTCGCTGGATACCAGGAGCAGGTCGCCGCAAACAATTTCAGCTGGGGAGACATCGAGGCCCTATTTAGGAGTGGTTCGAAAACCGAGGACCCAAGGAAATTGTGAGAACCATGTTGAATTGTTGAATCTTGACATGAGGTCACCTTTGAGAGTTCTGTGGAAACGTTCTACCATTCCATTTGCTTCTGGATTATAGGCTGTAGTGTGTTGGACTGCAGTGCCCATTAGTTTTCCTAAAGACGTCCTTAACCCCTACAGTCCGTCTGAAAGTGCACACTGTCTGTACGTGGAGTCTGGCTGTCAGTGTATACCATCATAGCTATTTTTCCGCCATGTAGCGCTATGTTTGGCGGGATTTTCTTGTTAGTAAGCTAGTAAACATCATCACAATATCGATCCGCTCCCCACTTAGTTGCCTTATAATCGTCACGATGGCTGAGGTATCAAATAATTTTTTGCGCGTGTCCGAATCTTTCCCCACCCACGCTGACACACCAAATTTATTCATAAGAGTGTACAGTAATGTCTTACATCTCGCCACTTATAGGAACCTAATTATTTAGTTATCATATTTGCAAATAATGGATGTATAAAAAAAAACGACCGACAAAAACACGTCTAAGTGGATGTGGGCAAAACGTCTATATGGCTGGTGGAAAGATCCTGGGCCAGTCTTGGTGTGTCGGTGTACTTTAGACTTCTGGCAGGGGATGCAGGACCACACCCAATTTCCTACCATGCCATACTAATTTCTGTGTTATATGTAGTGTTGATGCTCGATGTGAAGAATGTGATAGGTTGTGTACAAGGTTGAAGATGGGATAGCGAAGGGATGCTGGTATCCACGGGCATAGTCGACCTATGCTGATATCACAGAGAATGGTCTTGCTGGAATCTTCCCGAGGCACGTCCCTCCACTGTAGAGATATGATTGAAGTTCTGGTTGCTGATGCTTAGGGATCCTGCTGCTCTTCTCTGGCAATGTGATTGTAGTCAAGACCTAGTTCAACTGCAATGATTTCTATTCTGGAGAGGGCATCCCCTACTGGGGTTTTCTTGCCTGGCAGGTACTTGAAGGTACAGCTGAACTCGGAGATGGCTGAGATGTCTTGTGAAAGTGTGTACTATGGGCACGTGGTAATTTTGATTGGTGAAAGTGACACCTTCCAAGAAGTGGTGAAATGAGGGATTGCCTGGTGAACAGCAAGATGTTCTTTGTCGAAAGTGGAATATTTATTCTCAGATTCAAGGAGCTGACTTGTTCCAGGGTGGCTCCAATGGCAATGTTACTAGCATCCATGGTGATGATGAGAGGGCTTCCGGGACCTGTAAATGCAAGGAGAGCAGCAGCGGCCAATAAATCCTTTGCTTTCTTACAGGCGTCGGCTTGAGGAGAACCCCATACTAGGTTCTTGGTTTACCTGCTAGTGCTATGTGCAATTCCAGTCAGGTACCGGTGATAATAGTTGATTATACCCACAAATTCTTGGAGTGCCTTGTCTGTGGTTAAATTTGGAAATTTCTGGATTGTGCTTACTTTATCAGGAAGACGCGAGACACCTGTTGGAGTCAGGTGGTGCGCTAAAAAGTCCTCTTCTCTTGTACCGAATACACATTTGTCGTACCGTACCACCAGGCAGTTCTGCTGAAATCGTTCCAGTACCTTGGAGAGATGTTTCAGGTGTTCTTCTTTTCATGATGAGAAACTGAGGATGTCATCAATGTAGTACGTGCAGAAAGATAGATTGCCAGTGTCATCTGATATCATGTTTCAGTACTTCCTTTCATATCTTCGTAAACCTTCGTAAACTTTGGCTTCTGGGTCAGGAAGGCTATGAAGGAGATGGGCATTGGTGGCTTCCAGATGTGTCCTGTGCGGGCCCCCAGGATAGCTCTATGACTCCTCCCAGAATATTTCCCCTGCACCTGCTTTAAAGATAAGAAGGAATCTCTTCCTCCTCCAGTGGCTCGCTCCCGTTTTTTAAAACATCTTTCCTCTCACAGGGAGTCCCTACCTGTGTACACTGATGGAAAAATTCTGATGCTGGAGCTGGTTTTGGGGCTGTCTTTCCTGACGTTTGTCGTGGACGCAGGCTCCCTTCTGTTATGTCATTTTTTACTTCCAAGCTCTCTGCCATTTTATATACACTCCAAGTGATATCTACTCTCCCGTAGCTTTCTTTTACTATTTTTAGCGGTTCATGTAATGACTTGCAGGCTTTGGGCAATTCTAATTCTCCTCATCCCCTGGTGTTGGTCAAACTATAGTGGCTTGTCCTCTTGGGTCGTCGTGGCCGCAGAGTCACATTTTGTTGGGTAAAGGCCCATGTGGGTGTCGATGGGAATGAGTGGGCTGGCGACCTGGCTAGTTCTGCAGCCTCCAGTGCTCAGCCTCCTGCTATTGCTTTAAACCTTCTACTGCTGCCGTTTATTCCTTCTGGCAGGACATACGGGACCACATCGGAGCTAATATGCCCCACGGCGTCCGCCAGTGCCTGGGTTTGTGGAGCAACAGCGACCTGTCGTGCCGGTGGGAGACGGTTCTATTATCTATTTATATTATTATACTATTGTCCATAACTATATGAATGAGGGAGCACAGGGAGATGATATGATCACGTTATTGCCTCCCATCTGGCTGAAACAAATGTGATACACGTCATTGCACTAAAACCTGTCTGAGAGACATAGTCCTCTACTGTCACATCATTACCTCGCTGTGTGGGACGGGTTTTGATATTCTGATTATTGAAATACAGAACATTTGTCTTTTCATCATCCTGCACTACTAATAGTCTTGCCCTTTGACATAAAAGACGTAATTATCGTCAAGTTAGTCCAGCTGTTGTTTATTTCTAACAAACATAAAAGAAACTTAGAAATGGTAAAACAAAATATATTATTTTAACTATCTTTCCACCCATAAGGACGGAATTGGAGTAAAAAAATGTCGAACTGATGCATTACATCATATTGTAAGGAAAATCTCTCTAATGAGAATGGTAATTACAGTAATTGACCTAATTTTTACCCTTTCAGATCAAAGGCTATGCCAAATATTGTTGATGTTTGAACATGGCTGAGATAAACTCCTTTTCTATCCCCACATCAAATGTTGAGGTCATAGGAAAATTATTCTGGTTACTAGAGCCTTAATTAACAGAAAGACAAACAGACAGTTAGACATACAAACGGACATATAGACGTGACGCAATTACCAGCTAAGGCAGTAATGAAACTCTTCATTCCACAGGAAGTTGATTTAGGACTTGGTTTATTCGTCGTGACTCCCGAACGAGCTCAAGCAGTAGACTTCACACATCCAGTGGATATTATGTCCAATCGTATGATAATAAGTCGGGGACTGACTCAAGTAGACCCGTGGGCATTCCTGCTTCCATTAGAATCATTTGTGTGGGTAGCAATTCTGGCAGCACTGCTTGGATCCTTTTCTGTCACAATACTACTACCATACTGCCTTCACGTCGAGACGCTGAGTACAGGGTGGTACAGCAATGCGACCCGGTGTATTAGGGTGTTCATGCAGCAAGGTGGGTTTTGGATAGTGATTCTTGGGTTTTACAAGCAACTTTCAGAATTCCCCTTGCATGTTTAGCGTGTGTGGATTGTGTGTGTGAAAGGTGAAATCATTTATGTTTTAATCAATGTATTGCACCCATAGGCGTCGAAATTCGAGTACATATTAGTAAAATTAATTATGTTTTACATCTGTGTAGTAATTACGTTATACCTAAAATAGTGTAGAATTAAAAAGAAGTACCGAGTGAAATTTAAACAGTTACATATATTGTGAACATGGTGAGTTACTGAGCCTTATTCTAAAATTTAAATCTAAATGCATCAAGCCTAGTCTTGTGATTATTGTCTGTATGTACACTGACAATTAGGCAAGTTTCAGCACCCGCCAAAGTGAGAACTATTACAGTGTTGAGTTTG
>JAWZYT010000593.1:0-112500 GCA_034508575.1 Petrolisthes manimaculis | reverse complement strand
CTTCTCTTTTACTATACTTTTTGCATAAAATAAACTATTTATTCATTAATCAATTCATTCTTTCATTCATACTTCTAGGAAAAGTTTGCGAGAAGAGGTAATGCTCTAGCTGGAAACAGCGATATTTAATGGGTTTAAGTACTTTTGATAATATACAGAATTGGTTAATGTTATGTAGTTATCATATATGGAACAAATTCAAGTCTCTTTCTGGCTATGATTATAAGATATATGATAAAATAAAACCATAATTATAATGGGAGTAAAGCGGGCGAGGCAATGTTTTGAGTCAATGGGGGGTAGGGTAATAGACTCCGCCCCTTGCTTCACTTTGTGTGTACAGTACGAGCGGCTCATGCCGCCTCCTCTTAGATTATACCTCCATGGGGCATATATTAAACAAGGATAAGGATGCACATCTGTATTATTGATGTATACACTGCATTATAAGATCATAAAATATTGTCAAAAGTTCTTAGATAAATGTAAATACCAAAGCAAAAATTGAATTATTGGCAACCAGGTTTTGCGACTATATAATTCCTCGAGTTTCAAATTTATATATTGTAGTATTATGTTGGTTCCTTAATAAAGGCTGTAAAAACCGTGTAAATATTACATAATATTAATTACTACCGGACAGACACATATGATACAATAAAGGCTGGTATGATTCCTGCAAAGTGGCAAAAGGTTATCTGCACAGTGAACCACTTCACTTCTACTATCTTCGCCTTGCTGTAAACCCGATAAGTGAATCTGAATGATATGGTTCTGTATATTATTTCATATATGGCTGATCACAATATTATTATGAACACCATACTGCAACCAATGAAAAGTATGTGAATAGCTGCGTGCAAAAAGTCAACAAGCGCCAACCCCTCCCTTCCCCCCCACGACGAAATTGGGTTAATAGTAGAAATAAGTTATACAAATACTCTTCTACCTCCTAAACAACAGCTATAGTCAGATTCAAATATGAAGCTAGTTTGGGCGGGGGAGTTAAGGGACTTCCTCATCCAACAGTGTTGTCATTTAACCTAAACAAGGCATACAATATTTCATACCTTCGTTATTTAGTGTTTGAAATAGTCTTCAAATATTCTTAATCATTATTGTATATGATAAACCTTGAATATATGATGTTGTAAATATGTTGATATCTAGGATAATAACAATAATTTCTGTATAGAAGTGAATCAAATACACATGACAACAGTGTACTACTCTGCGCTGTTGTTATATCTGTGGTGAAGGTGGTCCCGGGTCTCAGGTCACTACCCCCTGGTAGGGAGGAATAGGGTGACAGATTGGGGGAGGGAAGTTGTCTATAGGTGCAGTCTGTTTTGGTGATTGCACGGTCTGGGGTCACCAATTGTTGCTCACCAGTCTTATTGAAGCAACTAATTGAGAGTTTGTATGTGTGTGTCTCTCTTACTATTATCCTTTGTGAAAACCAAGGTAAAAGGAAATGTAAGGTAGTTTCACATCGAAGAGGGGTGAAGCGAAAATGTGTCTGCTCTGCGCATGACGTCACAGATTATCCAGACTGTAGGTTCAGGGTTGATGGGTAGCTCAGTCAACACCATCGAGATATTTCGGTGGTGTTGGCTCAAGTCTCACACTCACGTGAACCACTAGTGTACTGAGCTCCGTTTGTTTTGATATAATCACTGACATCACAGAATCTGCGTGTGGGGGTAAGGGTGAAGGTACCTTTCTTTCATTTTACCTTGGTGATATCTATGAGATAGTGAATATCTCGTTGCCGTAATGAGTCCGTTAATCACTAGTGAGGTAGGATATTATAGTAAATATACATTCCTGATTTCCCGGCTTATTAAGAAAAAGAAGAATTTTAGGGATTTATGCCTATCGACTCGTAATGGTCATTAAGGCAGTCAGTTTTATTACATCATCATATCTTCTCCCAGCCTTTTACAGCCAGGTACAGCTCCGGACAAAACTCTCTCGACTCGTATGGCAGCATTTGGCATCTGATAGGGTGATGGTGGTTGGAGTTATGGGAGACTTTTCACTAAATCTTATTCAGTGTGTGTGTATGTGTGCTATCAGTGGGAGGACCTGTGTATGTATGTATGATAGTATACTTAGAGCCAGTGTACAGTAGTTTGTGCTTCTCTCAAGATTCAGAGTTGCCAAATGCTGCCAACCAAGTCAAGAGAGTTTTGTCCGGAGCTGTACCTACTTACTGCTAGGTGAACAGGGACATAGGGACATAGGGGCTTAGGAAAATTGTCCAACAATTCCACTGCTGTCCATTACACCATCAGCATCCCTGGTTTATTAAAATAAATCGCTAGGTAGTCCAGTTTTTAGTACACAACAGAATAATTTACAGTGGTATAAATGCTATCATTTGTATATAATAACAAATAGATATGCATGTCCCTTTCCAATATGGTGTAATATTTTAGTCTTCATTTAATAGTAACAAAATATGTTACGGTCAGTAATAGATGATCGGCATTTGAAGGTTACATATTATTAGTAATAAATAAATATAGGTGAGTTTATCTTAAGTGGGAAGACGTAGAGAATGGGATATATGTAAATTATGAGTAAGATGAGTTAGCTAGCGTGTGAGCAGTAACTATTCTAAACTACCAGAGCGGTAACTATGAAATATATAACTTTATTAAACATGTGATAAATATATATATATATATATATATATATATATATATATATATATATATATATATATATATATATATATATATATATATATATATATATATATATATATATATATATACAGGGTGTTTCAGAAATGCGTGCCGAAAATCCGCAGGTGTATTCCTGGCACATAATTGAATGTAAATTAGTCAATAACGATTTTGGAAATTCTCAATAGTTTATAAGTTATAGTGCCTTCAAGGTTTGAAGAGTGTGTTTAAATCTAGAGATTGTACCATAATCTTTCAGACACGTGTGAAATTACTTAACTCCCATGAAGGCATTGGAAACACAGTAAAAGTTACTAAAGAATATGACAAAAGCTGTAGAGTGTACAGTCACAGCAAAATTACCAGGAACGGAGTTTCAGGGATAGTTATCAAGAAATGTGTGTCATGGCTCTTCAAACCTTGAAGGCACTATAACTTATTAACTATTGAGAATTTCCAAAATCGTTATTGACTAATTTACATTCATTTATGTGCCAGGAATACACCTGCGGATTTTCGGCACGCATTTCTGAATCACCCTGTATATATATATATATATATATATATATATATATATATATATATATATATATATATATATATATATATATATATATATATATATATATATATATATATATATATATATATATATATATATATATATATATATATATATATATATATATATATGAATGAACACTACAAGTCCAACACCTGAGACATTCATTCATGGGTATATACTCGTAAATATTTTATGTGTTATATACTTTATATGTCAGATATGTACTATTGAACATTGCTTTTAAAGTTTTGTAGATAATTAATTATAATATCGGTATGTGTGTTCGTTTTTTTTTCACATTACAGTAACAAAGATATATATATATATATATATATATATAAATCAACACTGACAACACTTCCGAGATTAACTGTAAATCGCCCTACATGAGTTTGACATCAAATTCAAGATCTACACTAACTCTCACACCCTGACGGTCCCGAGCAGAGTAGAGACAAGGCAACACTGTAGAGTAGGAAGGTTACCGCCCAAACTAGCTTCATATTTGAATCCGACTATAGTCATTATCTGGTATCTCCCGCTATGTCTAGGAGAATTTTAACCCTAAGAGTCCGGGGAGCAGTATTAGCCGCTCCATTGGAAGAGTCCGGGCAGCGGTATAAGCTGCTCCCAGGGGGAGTCCGGGCGGGGGGATGTACCGCTATTGCCAATGTTGACATTTGCGCTCCAAATTTGGCGAATCTTTTTGGCTATACTTCACCACCAGCCCTACAAATCACGATAATGAATCAGTGTGCTACTGAGCGTGAACATGGCTGGACGTGGATCTGATTTGTCCGAATCGCTACGCCCTACCACGCTACCAAGCGCATCATCTCTCGTGACTTCAACTCCCCGAGTGCAGCCTGCAAGAGCTCGCAAGCCACCTACTAGGCTCTCGGACTCTGCAATTGCATGGGAATTGGGTGATTTATCAGATTTATCGCTTGGTAGTGACGAACTAGACAGCATTTATGATACGGAATGGCACCTTGAGCAGTCGTCAGAGGAAGAAGAAGTGTGTGACGCTGTATCCCACACAGCTCTTCCTTCAACGTCAGGTGCGCAAGACGTATCCGATGTTGCAGCCCCTGTTGCAATTCCGTCCACCAGCGGGGTGGGAACTTTGAGAGGTAGTTTGGGAGACATTCTTTTGTCTCCTATTTCTGTTACCTCTCACGTGGTTGCTGAAGAACAAGAAGCTTCCACCTCCAGACCCTACTGCGGGGTTACTCCCCAAGGTAAAAAGAGGTCAAGGAGGAAGTTGGATTTTTCTTCCTCCTCATCTTCCTCTTCGGATGAGGTATTGAAAAAAGGCAACATTAAAAAAGGTGTTGGTAGAGGGAAGGGTAATGGAAGAGGGAAGAGAACAGAGGAGCGGAGGATTATCTCGCCTGACATCGACCCTGATAATCCACCAGACGTGACACCATCTCGCCCACCACCACCACCACCACCCGCTACTCCTGCTCCCTCTCCCTTGTCTGACAACCAGGGGGGTGACGACGCATCACTGTTGTCTGCCCTCCCAATGTTGGCTGCCCCCCAACGTTGCCTGCCGCCCCACCGACACCACCGCCACCACCACCAGCAGTTCATCGCGATGCATCTCATCCACAGTGGATGGATTGCGATGCGTTTGTGCCTGATATACCGACGTTTGATGACAGTCGGTCAGGTATACAAGCCGCATTCCCCTGTCGTCCGTTGTCATCAATATTGGACTACTTCACTGCCTTCTTTGACGTAGTATTGATGACATACTTGACACAGGAGGTAAATAACTTCAGACAACTCAGCAATCCACCAGAGAGGGAACACAGCAAGATGTTGCCCTGGACTGACGTCACTATTGCTGAGATGTATGTGTGGTTAGCTCTGACGATGCTGATGCAGCGATGCCGCACGTCAGGAAACATCGCCTCAAGGACTTCTGGAGCACTAACTCCCTTCTTTCGACCCCTGTCTTCGGGAAATTTATGTCCAGGGACAGATACAGGGACATACGTACCTACCTGCACTTCGCTCCCAACATGGGTCCACACCTGAACGACAGGCTTTGGAAGATTAGGCCCGTTATGTCTATGCTCCAGGAGAAAATACGAGGTTTCTTTCGACCATTCCAGAATGTGCTTATCGACGAGTCTCTGGTGCTGTTCAGGGGACGAGTGTCCTTTATTCAATATATCCCGTCAAAGAGGCATAGATTTGGCATCAAATTCTGTCATCTGCGACTGTAAGACTGGCTATGTATTGGATTTTATACTTTATTCAGGTACGGATGTGGATATCCCGGGCCAGGACCGTCTCGGCTTCAGTGGGAGTGTTGTGAAGCAACTCCTGGGGGATTACCTGGGCAACAACCACATCCTGTACACTGATAACTATTACACCTCTCCAGCACTTAGTCAGTTCCTTCTGCAGCACCAAACGTGTTAATGTTAATAACTAACCACACAAAAACAGGGGCTGCAAAGGTATAGGGTAAGATTACGGTACGACCGCGCGGTAAATGGGGTGAATAGTATTGCGTCATCCACCTTGCCGACCCGCTGTCCACCACCACGTCCAGCTGACGTCAGAGCAACTCTAGCCGTGCGAACACAACCCAGCTCTCGGCCGAGAAATGAACTTTATTTCTCACTTCATTTCTCGGCAACGGAGAATCCCAGAGAGCTGGGGTTTATTTCATTGGAGAGAGGAAGAGTTGATGGTGAGTACAAGACCAAATTTAAGTTGTTGAGGCCCGTAGTTTTAAAACATTTGAGGGCCCTTACTGGAGCTTTATGAACCCTCCACTTAATCCAGGCCAAAAAATACTTCAGTGTTTCAAATAGGGAATCTGTTGCCTGGAGTAGTTTGGAGGGTTCATCGAGCTCCAGTAAGGGCCCTTAATTTTTTAAAACTACGGATGTCAGTATCGTAGTTTAGACGTACAGAGTAAGTGAAATAGAGCGATTTTGGTAAAATCGCCTGGACACGCGGAAGGGATAGTAATAGTAGCCCCGGATAGATAGAGTGCATTTTCATAGTTACCTCGTCGCCCAATGGTTAAATCAAAGGAGTCATTCCGTCTGAGGAGAATGGCAAATAGTTAAGAAAATTCCACCCAAGAAGGTTTTTTAATTCGTAACATTATGTGATTTTCTATTGGATAACCGTTGAGAACTGTGGTTATTATGTATGAATAACATTGATATACATACCCATTGTTTAAACATCTCTTCAGAAGCCATTAATTATAACTAATTGTGTAAATCTTTTATTATAATCTGATCATGAAATGGCAACCAGTGAGCGATGCCAGCAGGTTGCCAGCCCGGCCGGACCACTGGTTCAAACTCTCGTACTGCATTTTTAAAATGTCTCAAGAATTTATGCCCCCCCAAACGGGAATCGCCTTGACGAGGTGGGGGGGGCTTGCGTGTCTCTATGACCTGGCGAGCTAGGCTAGAGGGGGCTTTGGCCCCTGCTCTGCCCCAATTTTGGGGAGAGAGGGTTTCCCATGCTAGTAAGGTCGCCAGTGAGAGACCAGACTAAATGGTTCCTATGCAATAGGCTGCCAGTACGGGCCAACAGTGCTGCCCTCCAGAGGGACTGCCTTCTAGGGGCAGTCCTATGTTGGATGGTTGGGTGTCTGGGCCGGGAGATGTTGGGGAAGGGGGTCTTAGCACCGTCGTGGGCAAACTTTCGAGCCATTGGGGTGCTTTTTAAAACGAGTGGCCCCGTGGGGGAAGAGGTACCCCGCCCGCGGCGACCAGCGCTCGGTCCCCTCATCTGCCCGGTTGGCAGTAGCTCTTGGCTCCTGGGGCCAACAACTTTAATTAAATGATATATGGATAAGCAAAAACCAAAACCCAAATCTCTCTCTCGAGCGGTGGTCGACCAGGCCCTCGAGACGCCAAAATCTGGTCGTGGTGATGAGCAGAGAGCTCCAAATATGAGTAGACCCAGCAGGTCGAGTGTAGTGTCAGATAACCGTGTTAGTGGTTGTGACACATTGATAATAACGAATGTACAGGCATCACTTTCGTATGGCGCTATCCACTCTATTTTTAAGTGTTTCGGAGTAGTCCTTCGTATCCGAATCACTTATGATTGTGATTGTAGGTCTAATCGGTGTTATATTACATTCAAAACAAATGCTGCTGCCAAAGCAGCATTTGAGGCAAAAGATTCTGTGACAGTAGGGGATACTCACTGTAAAGTTCAGTTAATGCGGTCTGCCAATGTAGTAGATAGTGATAATGACTACTGTCCTAACGTTTTTGATGAATCTAAAGAGAATGTCCCAAAGGAACGTCAGGTTCCAACACCCTTTTGGTTTGTGGCATATTACAGGGAGGGACGTGGTAACCTCATCCATGCTTCCCGTTATTTGGAGAAGGAAGTTGGAGTACTACCAATGGGCCACATAAAGAAATATGGTAAGGGCGTCTTAATCAGAGCCAAAGATCTTACTCAGGCCATGATGCTCCTCAATCTCCCCTGTCCTACTGATAGTATGTTTGAATCTATCAAACCACACCGAACATTCAATTATAGCAAGGGGCGTATATATAATGAAGACCTATATGAATTTTCAGAAGAGGACATTCTTGCTATGTGCCCAGACAATGTCCAACGAGTAACAAAGATGAAAGGCAGTAAAAATATGATCATCCTCACTTTTTATGGTTCGCATATCCCAGATCGCATTAACATTAACCCCACCTCTTTTGAGGTGAAGCCTTTTGTTGAGCGTCCCTTACAGTGTTTCTGTTGTTATGAGTTTGGTCATGGGAGGAGGAACTGCAACAACCGTTCCCGATGTGGTAATTGTTCTGCTTCTGACGCACATCTTATTTCTGAATGTCGGTCAGAGAGTTACTGCTTTTACTGCAGAGATGCTCACCCCTTGCGGTCTCGCCAATGTAAGATGTACCTCCTTGAGCAGGATATTCTCCACTTGGCTAATAGCCAATTCATTAGTATTGGTAGTGCCAGACGGCAACTCAACTTCAGGCGACAGAAGGATGGTGGTGTTAAGACATACGCCTCCACCCTTCGCCCCAAATCAGTTGTAGCACCCTCTCAACCCTCTCAAGAGGCAGCTGCTTTATGCTCCAGTGAGAGCGTTTCTAAGGTTACACTACATAATACCTTCTCTGTTATGGAAACCTTATCAGACACTCATTCTGGTGACCCTTCAACTAATGACAATTCTGCAACTTTAGCTAAAGGTGTCCATGTGGTAGAGGTTCACGCTGCCATACGCTCTCCAAAAAGGAAACTTAAGTCACCTAAACGGTCACAGAGACGTCTTCATGGTTCCTCTGAGGCACTTGACTCAATAGATATTCCTCCTTATAAAGCAACCATATCTGAGGACTCATCCATAGTTTCCTCTCAATGTCACCAGAAGCGTTCTCGTGGCTCTGATGAATCTCTTGATTCAACAGAAGTTCCTCCTCGCAAGTTTTCTTCAGGACTATCAGAGGAGCGTGAAGTTAATGTGGATGCCACTGATGTCGCGACTTCAAAAGATTCAGTTTCTTCTCCGCTAGAACAGTAGAGTGATTCTACCACCTGTATTATGGATGTTGATGTGTCTGCCTGTGATACCACTGCTGCACAGGACAATACCAATGTAAATGCTTCTAAGAATATCCCTGCTCATATACCTTCATCTTTATCAAACATATCAAATGCTTCAGGGACTCGTCAGCGGGTCCCAATTACTACCCCAAGTACTACTCCTCGGGTTCGCTCTTCTAGTGGCCCAGGATTTGACAAAACGTATCGTTTGAGTAGACCCTCAGGTCGAGGTGGTAGTGGGAAGTACCTCGATGAGGCTTCCCATAAACCAGGACCAAAGTAACACTTTTTAACCCTTAACGTCCGGACCGCGGTCATAGACAGCCCCAGGAAGCACCCGGGTGGTGTCTTACACCCGTGCCATGTGGTGACCGGACGGGATGAAGCACCGCTATTGCCAATGTCGGCATTTGCGAGCCCAATTTAGCGGGTTTTTCTTGACTTGGCTATACTTCACCACCATCCCTACAAATCACCATCGTCAGTCAGTGTGTTACTGACTGTAAACATGGATGGATGTGGATTAGATTTCTCGTGCGTGTCCGATTCTGTGGTGCGCCATGCTTACTTACAACACTGACTGCCACCCGCGCGGGCCACGTTCAGTTGTCGTCAGAGCCACTGCACCTAAGCGAACACAGCCGCGCTCACACGAAAAAGTACCCTTCATTCCTCACTTAATTTCTCGGCAACGGAGAGTTGTAGAGAGCTGAGGTTGGTTTTATTGGAAAGAGGAAGAGTTGATGGTGCTAACAAGACCAAATTTAAGTTGTTCAGTATCGTAGTTTAGACGTACAGAGTAAGTGGAATAGAGCGATTTTGGAAAAATCGGCCAAAAGCGCCCGGCCAGGCAGTAGGGAAATTAAGACTAGCCCCGGACTGACAAAATGGCTATCCATAGTTATCCCGTCGCGGAGGGGTTAAGGTCCTTCAGTGGAATTGCCGTGGCTTACGTGCTTCTTGGGAAGAACTTCGCATTCTTCTCTCTAGTTTCTCTCCTGCATGTGTTTCTCTTGAAGAGACAATGCTTGGGGACTACATTCCTGCCAGTCCTCCAGCATATTCTGCATTTTATTCAAATTCATTTGAAGGGCAGGGTCACCATGGTGGCTCTGCAATCCTAGTTCGTCGAGATATTCCATGCACGAGCCTGGAGCTTGACACACCACTCCAGGTTGTTGCTGTTGAGGTTTTTATGGACCGCCCCTACACTGTGTGCAGTCTATACCTTCCTCCCAGTGTTACAGTAGAGAGGGGTGATCTCAACTGTCTTGTACGGGACCTTCCCTCTCCCTTTATTTTATTGGGTGATTTTAATGGGCGTCATCCTCTGTGGGGTGATAGTTCGATCAACCCCAGGGGTGTTTTATTAGCTTCTTTTATTGAGGATGAGGGATTAGGGGTTTTAAATACGGGAGATGTGACACATTTTAATAGCCCAACTGGGACTTTTACCGCCATTGACATTTCTCTTTGCTCACCCAGTGCTCTGTTAGATTTTACTTGGAGAGTGTTGCCAGATTTATATGGTAGTGACCATTTTCCTATACTTTTAGAAGGTAACAAGTATGAACCTCAGTCTCGTCTTCCTAGGTGGAAATTAGAGAAGGCTGACTGGCAGTTTTTTAGAGAGCTAACTTCTTCGGTCTCTTCAGTAGCCGATTTTGGTAGCTCTGATGAGGCTGTAACATATTTCACTGATGTACTCCACTCTGCCGCTCTCAACTCTATCCCTAAAACTTCTGGCTACTTTCCCAAACGTCCTGTCCCTTGGTGGTCACCAGTCTGCACCACTGCTGTGCGGGAGAAGCGCGCTGCTTTCTCTCACCTTCGTTGCAATCGTGGGGACCCAACTCTTTTAGAGGACTTCCGACGGGCAAGGGCCCGGGCTAGACGAGTTTTAAAAGAGGCACGACGTGCATCTTGGAAGGCCTATGTGTCTTCAATTAATAGTAAAACTCCACTCACTCAAGTGTTCAAGAGAGTCCGTAAGATGGCGGGGAAGTTTTCTCCTACTTCTCCACCTGTACTTAAGGTCAATGGAGTTCAGATTATGGATAGTTTGACAGTGGCCAATACCATGGCGGAGGCTTTTGCTAGAGTCTCCAGCCGTGACTCTCGATCTCTGGCTGTGAGACATGAGTTAAGAGCCAAGGAGCGTACAGCCCTGAATTTCTCAGGGAATGAAAATGAAAGTTATAACCATATATTCACCCTGAGAGACCTGCATTCTGCTCCCTCTCTCTGTGGGGACACTTCTCCTGGACCAGACAACATCCCATATGCAATGTTGCGACACTTGGGTGAGGAGGCAATCTCATTTCTCTTAGCTTTATACAATAGAATCTGGGTGGAGGGTGTCTTCCCTTCTGGGTGGAGGATTGCTACCATCCTTCCTTTCCCCAAGCCAGGCAAAGACTCTAGTGTTGCCCTCAATTACCGACCAATTGCTTTGACCTCGTGTTTATGTAAACTATTTGAGAAGATGGTGAATGTCAGACTGGTATACTTCTTGGAACGGGGTGATTTTCTGTCTCCGTCCCAGTCGGGTTTTCGTAAACATCGTTCCACTACAGATGCTCTGGTCAGGTTGGAAGCTGCTGCATGTGAGGCCTTTGCACGACATCAACACCTTGTCTGTGTATTCTTTGATTTAGAGAAAGCATATGACACTACATGGCAATATGGCATCCTGCAGCAGCTCCATGTATATGGCCTGCGAGGTCGCCTTCCACGCTTTTTTAAAGAGTTTCTTAGTGGTCGCAGTTTTTCTGTAAGGGTTGGTACAGCTCTCTCAGCATCTGTTGCACAGGAGGAGGGCGTTCCCCAGGGAAGTGTCCACAGTGTCACATTGTTTGCAGTAGCAATTAATGCCATTGCCTCATCCCTTCCGGACGGTATAGCCAACTCGATGTACGTTGATGACCTAGCAGTCTGGTTTGCTGCCTCCCGTATGTCAGTGGCGGAGCGACGCATGCAGCTTGCCCTTGACAGAGTGTCACGTTGGACTGGTTCTCATGGGTTTCGATTTTCTCCTGCCAAGACGGTTGCTATGCACTTCTGCCGCATCCGAGGTGTCCACCCTGATCCGGACTTATTCATGTATGGTCATCGGATACGCTGTGTCGAGGAGACTCGCTTTTTGGGTCTCCTTTTTGACAAACGTTTGACTTGGGTTCCCCACTTACGTACACTTAAGGTCTCTTGCCTCAAGGCTCTTAATCTGTTGAGGGTTCTGAGCCATACTCCCTGGGGGGCTGATCGGGCCACCCTCCTTCGCCTATACCGTGTTTTTATTAGGTCAAAACTTGATTATGGGTGTGAGGTGTACTCCTCTGCCACAGATGTCCGTCTCAGAGTTTTAGACCCTGTTCATAATGCTGGGATACGTCTGGCAACTGGAGCGTTCAGGTCATCACCAATCCCCAGTCTCCTAGTGGACGCTAACGAACCACCTCTAGATCTCCGTCGCCAGTCCTTGATGGTTCGATGTTGGCATCGATTACATCGACTTCCCGACTCCCTTCCTTGCTTGGCGATGTCATCTGATATCATGTCTAATTATTACCTTTCACATTCTCGTACACCTTGGCCCTTTGGCTTCCGGGTCAGGAAGGTTATGGAGGAGATGGGAATTGAAGATTTCCAGATTCGTCCTGTGAGGGTCTCCAGGGTGGCTCCATGGCTTCTTCCACAAGTTTTTCCCTGCACCTGTTTTACAGACAAAAAAGAATCTCTTCCTCCTCCAGTGGCTCGTTCCCTGTTTTTAGAACATGCCTTCACTCACAGGGAGTCCCTCCCTGTGTACACAGATGGGTCAAAGTCTGATGCTGGAGTTGGTTTTGGAGTTGTCTTTCCTGACTTTTGCCGTGGTGGTAGACTTCCTTCTGTCATGTCGATTTTCACTGCTGAGCTCTCGGCCATTTTATATGCCATCCAAGTGATTTTTACTCTCCCTCAGCATTCTTTTACTATTTATAGTGATTCTTGTAGTGCCTTGCAGGCCTTGTGCAATTTTAACTCTCCCCATCCCCTGGTGTTGGCCATCCTTGAGTGGCTTGTCCTCCTGGGTCGTCGTGGCCGCAAAGTCACTTTCTGTTGGGTCCCGGCCCATGTGGGTGTCGATGGTAATGAGCGAGCTGATGCCCTGGCTAAGGCTGTGGTCTCCAATTCTCGGCCTCCTGCCGGGCGTCATCCTGTCCCTGCAGTGGACCTTCGACCCTATATAAATGCTGCCGTTCGTTCCTGCTGGCAGGACAGATGGGACGGAGTCGGGGCTAACAAGCTCCGTGACATCCGCCAACGCCTTGGTTTGTGGAGCTACAGCGGCCTGTCCCGCCGGTGGGAGACGGCTCTTGTCCGTCTCCGCATTGGCCACACATTATTGACTCATGGTTTTTTAATGGACAGGATTAACCCTCCCTACTGTGATGATTGTCTGGTCCCTTTGACAGTGAGGCATATTATTGTTGAGTGTCCCAGTTTTGGGGACCTGCGTCGTAGGCACCTCTCTGAGTACCGTGTGGGTGACGGTTCTTACAGTCTCTCCCTGGTGCTCGGGGAGGAGGCTTGTAGTGTGGGAGGGAACACTCTCTCCTATGTGGAGGAGGCTGGCCTCCTCCACAAATTGTGATTTTATTATACTTATGGTTTTTAGATAGTTTGATATTATTTAGTCTTGTTTCTTTTTTATATATTAGTTAAGTTGACGCGTTCTTTTAGTAATGGTGTGTGTTTATAATTTGTGTGTAGTTTAGTTATGATGCGTGTCCCTTTCGGGGGTTTGTGATTTTGTTAGTTGAAGATAATAATTTTGTGTTGGGCGGTATATGACCCTAGCTGTTGCGCCGCCAGATGCCTAGTTGCATCAATAAATAAATTCTAAATTCTAAATTCAAGAATTTATGTTTATACTATGTGTCTCACTGTAAGTTAAGGGAAGTTTTATTACTTCAATATTTCTTAGTAAATTAATGACAATACATCGAATAAGATACATAATTAATTAAAGTTAATAATAATTGTGAACTGATAGCACGGGTAGGGTAGGTAGTAGTGCAGTTACTGCAGTGACTGAGTCACTTTAGTCACTTAGAAGTTAGTCAGTCACACAGCTCACACTATGGTGATCATGGAGGTAGTATAGGTGGAGGCGCCATGGTTCACTAATCCAGGGGATTAAGTGAAGCCGCCGAACTGTCATTTTCGGCGCCTTCAATATGGCGGACACCAAGATATGTTTCAGCATATAAAAAAAAAGAGTTGAACTTCTGACCTGACTTATGACCTGATTTTAATAGGTATGCGCCACCTTATAGGCGCCGGAATGAAAGATTGGTGGCTTCACAAATCATGTCCTCCTGGCGCCTCCACCTATATAGCTCCATGATGGTGAGAGACAGAGTGAGAGAGTGTAGGGATAGACAGAGGATTAAATAGGGATGACAAGAGGAATGGATATGGGGGATAGAGGGAGGGTGGGTTGGTAAAAAATGGGATGGTAGGGGTAGGAGGAGGATGGGTTGGTGTGGAAGGAAGTGGATAGACATGGGTAGAATAGGTCGAGGATTTTATGGATGACGGGAATGATTGGGATGGTGAAATATGCAAGGTAAAAAGGAAGAGAGGTACAGTCGCGTGCACCAATCGGTATCCCCCCTCTTTTCTGAAGCCCATGGTCAGAGGAGGGCAGGGAATCGAATATATTATTGCAGATTACCTCCTTCTGGTGTGTTAACGACGGTATTGATAATTCAAGTGAATGCTTAATCATACATATCAACATCAATAGTCAGTGATATCACAACTAACTGGCAACTATCCCACCCAGCCCCGGTATGAAAGTTGCCGTTAGGCGTCTTATCACTGACTATTGATGTCGACATCTGTTATTAAACATTCACTTTAATTACCAATACCATCCATAACACACCAGAAGGAGGTAATCTGCAATAATGGGTTAGATTCCCTACTCTCCTCTCACCATACCTTCAGCCAAGAGGGGGGATACCGATTGGTGCACGCGACTGTACCATCACCCTTACCCCCAGATGTAGATCCTGTAATGTCAGTGATAATATCAAAGAAAACTTAGCTCAGTACACTAGTGGTGCACGTGAGTGTGAGACTGAGCCAACACCACCGAGATATCTCGGTGGTGTTGACTGAGCTCCCCATCAACCCTGAACCTACAGTCTGGAATATCTGTGACGTCATGCGCAGAGCAAACACATTTTAGCTTCATCCCCCTTCGATGTGAAACTACCTTACTTTTCCTTTTACCTTGGAAAAATGTGTGGATGTGTGCATATACACCAGTGGGTGAAAATATGAGGACGGGGAGAGAGAGGATGAGTTTGTTTTGAGAGGAATCGATTGTATGTCTGAGAAAGATTGATAATGGAAGGAGAGTGGTGATGATGGGAGATGTGAATGGAAAGGTGGGAGGTGAGGAAGTGGAGAATGTTGTGGTTAGATGGGGTGTAGAAGGTGTAAATGAGAATGGTGAGTATCTGGTGGATGTCTGTGCTGAGAGGGGGCTGTTCTTAGCAAACACCTTCTTTCAGCACAAGATGATCCACAGGTATACATGAAGAAGAAAGGATGAGAGAGGAGAGCAGAAGAGTTTGATTGATTATGTGGCCATGGATGAAAGGTCAAGGGACCTTGTGATGTAGTCAGAAAATTGGAGGTTTGTGAGTCCTTCAAATTTTGCCACGAATCATCACCCATATTGAAGGAGTGTGTTTCGTGGCATAGTCAGGAGGATTCACAAGCCTCCAAGTTTCATACAATATCACAGGACCCTTATTAAGGAAAGATGTGGTCGATGCAAAAGTGGTGAGAGGAATGATTATTATTATTATTATTAAAAATAGATCAGTGACATATAGCTGGAAGACAATTCAATCATTCTATCAGTCCGAGGACCCCAGCCCCATGAATCCAGCCTGAAGAAAAGAAGACAGCTTAGAGAAAGAAAGATGAGTAGTTAGCTTAATTTAAAAACATATTAGCCCTTCTCTTGAAGCCAGCCAGTCCTACACCATCAGAGACAGATTCATCATGGCTTTTCCACAGAGACACAGACCTAGGGACAAACGATCGACTATACTGACAGGTTCTACAGCGCAGCAAGACGTAAGCATACCTATGGGAGTCTAATGCACCACGAGTGACACGAGCCGGAACACACAGACGTGGCTGAGAGGAATTAAGAGCATGCAGCACATTACTTCTAATCTTGAAGAGCATGCATAATGGTGCAACAGAACGACGGTGACTCAGATTACAATCAAGTAAACCAAGGCTAAGAAGTCTCCTGAAGACAACACTGAGGCTGGGAGCTAGTACATTAGCCGTCTATTGAAAGAACAGAGGAAACATTACCAATGGGTCATTACCACCATAATAATCCAACTCATGATGAAGTTTTTTTTTAACTTCCCTTGACCTAAAGGCTAATGAAGAGAGAACAGGACAGAGGTGACATGTGGAGGGCAACTCTACAGATTCCCTAGACTGCTTGCAAACAACACAGCCTTACCTCCGACAATTTTGCGGTGTTGGTATGGATGAAGGTTAGGGCCAAGTGGGAATAAGGTAGGAGGGATAAAGGGGTGAGGAACAAGGAGGTGGCTAATGGGAAATATGATGGAGCAAAATATAATGAGAAATATAAGAAGAGGGTGGGTGAGGTGCTGGTGAATGCAAAGATGGGGATAGGGGAGTGAGTGGGAGTGAATGATGTGTATGAAACATTCAAAACTTTAGTGTGTAGGTGGGGTACAAAGGACATAAGAGAGGGAAGAAAGGGAGTTCATGGTGGTCTGAAGAAGTGAAGGATACAGTAGAGAATAAGAAAAAGGTTTTTAAGAGAACCCTGCAGAGAAATATGCCAGAGGAGGTAAAAGAAAGATGGAAGAGGGAATACAATGAGTGTATGAGGAAAGTGAAGAGGATGGTGAGTGAGAGCAAAAGGAGAGTGTATGAGGAATTTGGTAGGAAACTGAATGAGAAGTTTAGACAAAACAAGACATTATTCTGGAAGGAGGTTAAAAAAGAAAGAGGAAAAGGAAAGTCTGGTAGTGTGAGAATGAAGAGAGGATGGAGTTACTGTGAGTAGAAATGAGGAAGTGAAAGAAGTGTGGAAGAGGCTTTTTTATGGTTTGATGAAGGGGGGGACGGGAGGGGAGGCGGTGGTGACCTGCATGGGGATGGAGGCAGATGGTAGACGACAGGATGTACAGGAAGATTTGGGAAGGGAAGAGGTTAGGAATGCAATAGGAAAGTTGTTTTAAGATAGTTTTAGCTGGACACATCTTCATCAGGCACATTGGGAAATAATTATTTCAAAGCTAATTCAGTGTTGAGACATTTTTTGAGGGAATTTAACCAGCCTCTGTGTCCACTTCCTCGACTTTTGTCGATCTTAATACAAAGCGATGAAATGTAAACACTTGAGATTCTCTAGGTCTTGCCGTTATACATACTCAAGTGGCATCATTATGAGGCATCTAGCGGGGCAACACCTTGGGTTATATGCCGCGCAACATAATATTAAATTCTAGGGATTTTGAAATACGGTTATTTACACCATTAATAAAATATATACACGCATTAGGTAGGCTTCATTACCTCGGAAGGGATAGATTGCATGATTAAAAGGAAATGTCAACTAAAACTCACATTTTTACTAAAATAACCTGATTAACTTTAAGCATAATATATCAAAGAATCAAAATTAAAAACATACAATTGCCGGTAACTAAGTAGCCATAAATATAATCAAATTCACAATTTGTGGAGGAAGCCAGCATCCTCCACATAGAAGAAGGTGTTCCCTCCGACACTACAACCTCCTCCCTGAGCACCTGTGAGTGACTGTAAGAACCGTCCCGCCTCCGGTACTCAGAGAGGTGACTATGGCAAAGGTTCCCAAGGTTGGGACACTCAACAAGAAGATGCCGCACTGTCAAAGGGACCAGACAATCATCACAGTGAGGAGAAGCCCTCTCCATTAAATATCCATGAGTTAAATGTGAGTGGCCAATTCTGAGACGGGCAAGATCCGTCTCCCACCGGCGGGACACGTCGCAATAGCTCCACAAACCCAGGCGCTGGTGGATGCCGCAGAGCTTTTTAGCCACGACGGCGTCAAATTTATCCTGCCCTCAGGAACGAACGGCAGTATCTATGTTTGGTCGAAGGTCTAAAGCAGGTACAGGATGACTACTCGCAGGAGTTCGAACAATAGAGGCCGCAGCCCTTCAAGGGTGTCAGCCCGCTCATTCTCATCGATACCCACATGGGCCGGGACCCAACAAAATATGACTCTACGGCTACGATGATCCAGGGGGACAAGCCAATCAAGGATGGCCAACACAAGGGGGTGAAAAGAATTAAAATTGCTCAAAGCCTGCAAGGCACTACAGGAATCGCTAAACATAGTAAAAGAAGGCTGAGGGAAAGTAAAAATGAATAGCCGAGAGCTCGGCTGTAAAAATGGTCGCCACGACATAAGTCAAGAAAGACAGTCCCAAAACCAACACCAGCATCAGATTTTGACCCATCAGTGTACTCAGGGAGGTATGTTTTAAAAATAGCGAGCGAGCCACTGAAAGAGGAAGAGATCCCTTCTTGCCTGAAAAGCAAGTGCAGTTGTAAACTTCTGGAAGAGGCCATGGAGCCACCCACGGGACCCGCACAAGACAAATTTAAAAGTCAATCTGCTACTCATGACTTTTATAGGCTATACGTCACCTGCCACACCTCCAGCATCGTCATACTGTCCACTCATATAAGTTGGATGCACGTATACAGGAGGCAAAGGAGGAGGCTGAACATGATAGCCTATTGTTTTAAGCCAACCCAACCCATGACCTGCTCCATCGTTACCAGATGTCTAGGGACGCTTTAGTTGCCCTGCAGGAGTGTGCTCATACCGAGTCTTGGCAGCGGGTTACGAACAGCATCAACCAGAAAACAAGTGTGGTTTCTATGTGGCACCTCATAAGGCGGGTTCTTAAGAAGACGCTGGCCACTGCTCGTCATCACATTCCTGCGAACTATTGGCAACAACTTGTTAATGCCTGGTCAGAACAATCTACCCAGCCAGTCTACCCATCCACATACAAGAAGTACTCGCTTCCCGTGCTGCTATCCATCGGCTACGTCTAATGTCTGCTCTGTTGCAAAATGATGACGATGATGCATAGCAGATAACTGAGGAGGAGTTGCGCTGTGCTCTCTCGCAGGATAGAGCTTCTACCCCTTGTGATGAGGTTATTACTTATCCTGTGCTGCGCCTACTTCAACGAGTTCCTGGAAACCCTCTACTTCAACTGTACAATCTTTATCTTCGTGACGGTTGTGTACTACGAGCCTGGACCAGCAGCACAAAAATACACCCCAAAAACTGGCACGGCGAAGTTCAGGCTTATTTCCCTTACTCCCTGTTTTTGTAAGGTTATGGAGAGAATGTTAGTTAATCGTCTCATGAACAGACTGCAGTACCGCCTTTCTCCATGGGTGTTTGTTTTCCTTCACCAGTGGAGCACACACTACTGCCTAGTGGACCTGTACACTCGTCTTTCCAGCGACAGTGTGGTGGCCTTCATTGACATTCGAAGTCCCTTCGATGTTGCTAATAGAGAAGTCATTTTGGATCAACTGGTTAACGTCGAGATAAAGGGTAATCTACTACGGTGGACTCGGGGCTACCTGAGCAACAAGATCTCCCGTGTGTTTTTCAGTGGTGCGCTCAGTCTTTCGAGCAGTTTTCATCTTGGTACGCCTCAAGAGGGTGTTCTTAGCCCATTGTTATTTAATATTCTAATGCATCGGCTGCTCACTTCTCTCCCTGATATTCCTGGAACTACAATTACGTGCTATGCTGTTGATATCTGTGTTCATTCTACCTCACCAAGGGATCTCCAACGGTTTCTTGACTCCTTTGTGTCCTCCTCTCACTGTGGCATTATTATCTCACCAGATAAGAGCAAAATATTCACCTGCCCCCTTCATCAAGCTCAGCCAGTGCTCACAATTGGAGAGACTGTCATTCCCATGTGTTCCCAGTACCGCTACATGGGCACGCCAGTCAATATTTGGCCGATTGTCCCTGCCAGACCACAATACCATCCCAATGTCCAGGACTTATTGGGTCGTCTCCAGCGCCGACTTACACCACTTCAATGGCTCTTTAACAACTCCTCGGGCATCTCCATCCCAGTAGCCAAGACCATCTTTATTGCTTTTATCCGTTCAGTACTTGATTGCCTCTCCCCTGCTCTAATGCACCTTCTCAGGGCTACTCTTGAAACTTAAGAAACATTTCAGAATAGAGCAATGAGAATAATTCTTGGTTGTCCAATATCGACGAGGATAGTGAACATGCAGCGTGAGTTGCATCTTTCCCCATTAGTAGAGATAATATGTTCTAATGTTACTTTACTGTCAAGTACCTCTATTTCCTACATTTTTCACCCCATTACTCTCAATTAGTCAGAACTTCTCTTCGACCAAACTACCCAGTCCCTCCCATACTGCCTGCTGAACGTATTCTTATTAGGTATATTTCCTCTATGATCCGTAGTCTTAATATAGATATTGTCCAACAAAAATCTCATTATCGTCTCTGAGCATTATTTAATTACTGTGATTTATACCTTTATATCCAGATGATAATATACAATAACTTTCGTTTACAACTAACTTGTGTATTACATTATGATGCAAAATATTTATACATTGTCTAAATAAAGAAACTTATGTATTTTTGACAATAATAATTAATATAATATATATATATATATATATATATATATATATATATATATATATATATATATATATATATATATATATATATATATATATATATATATATATATATATATATATATATAGGCTATAATGTTTTATTGGATGTTACCTGAATTAATAAGTAATGAGTCTGAAATTATTAACTTCGCAGATATAACCAGACTAAAGGAATGGTGGTGGTGGGAGCGTATACTGCTGGGCTTGTGGATGTTAATGACATTAGTACTGATCCGTAGTTACTCCAGTAACCTTATGTCACTCTTGGCTGTCAGATACATCCCACTACCGATACAAACACTGCAGGATCTCTTAGACAGACGTGCTACCCTCATCCTTCACAAAGGAACAGCACAGGCACAAACATTTCTGGTAAACGGAGACATCGCCGGTAAAATATTATAACATAATAATACTTATGCCAATATGCAAAATCATAAAGACCACAGTGCAATCCTTAGAACCATGCAATAGATTGTTTTAGTTTCAGTAATGTGACTGTATCTCTTTTACTTAGAACGTTGGAAATAGATTATTGTGGGAAATCCGAATATTCAGTAGAAAGAGAACAACCAGTGAGCTTGCAATCTACTTCTTTATTTGTGAGATCAGACGCTTCAACATGCTTGCAGTGATTTTTTCAGTATGTACAGTCTCCTCCACTTCCAAGTTCATCACTCAGCAATGTCAATGTGTGTATCGCGTATTCTATATGGCGTGAATCCCCTGTTTCGATTCACGTATCCGAAACACATACCAGTACGACGAGTAAGGAGAGGGAGTGATGGAAGTGTGTTGCTACAATGTGCCACGTCACCATCAGACCTCATAGTTTACCATAACCTCCAAGTTAGTCATGCTTATTAATCTGTGACGATAGCCTACAATTAATAGTTAATACAATTTTATGAGCATTATGAACATTGCAATTTTAGCTATTTCTTGACACCTCCTACTAAGGGAAATGTGATATAAATAAACTTTTCTTGAGAAAATGAACTTTCACAGGCTACTTTGTTCAAATTATATATAATGTGGAAAAGAAACAGATTTAGCAAGGATGACAATTTACAGGATATTTTTTTAATGTCAAGGACCACTTATGGGTTGAACTATAATGGTTCATCTGCTGGTTATCAATTTACCCAAGGGACTATGAAACTACCTGTCCCTCACCTACCCTCCAGGACGTTAACACAATGCGCACTTTCATTCAACAACCAACCAGTATAGTGTATGGGTCAGTGTTAAGAGGACGCTATTACTGTCAGGACCGGCCACAGATAACACTCACTTCTATACTCCACGCCACGGTAAGGCAATACAGTGAATATATTAACATTAGAATCCTTTTGCTTGTTAATGTTGTCCCCTACATTAATTATCACGGCGTCTTCAGTAGACTTTAATTTAGTTTAACTATTTAATTTTAAATTTATATTCTGATGATGGTATTGTGGTCCCACCAATACATAGTTGTTCATGCTGTCAAAGTTTGCTATGTTATGATAAATCTACGTTGTATTGTCCTTTGTCGGAACAGCATAAAAAAAAAAAAAAATCGTAAGAATTACGTTTGTTATAATACCTGTACCAATGTTCATAATACTCGTAAAGTATTGGAATGTGTTATTAATGGCATTTTTGCAGATTGATAAGCATGTTACAATGATTAACTTGAGGGACGAGTCTATGTTAATTTATGAGGTCTGATGGTGGTGTGACATCACTGACATGTTGTAGTCATGAAGGTGGTAATAGGACGGTATACTACAGTACCTCCATGGTTGTAGCAACAGTACGTTGACGTGATCAAACTGTACACTCTACATAGTTTACATACGTGCAATAATAATTATTATTATTAGCGTTATGATGCATAAAGTGAAATATTAATGTCACAATTCATTGCTTATCTCTGTTATTTTCTGAACAATCATTAAACGATATTTGTCTGAAACTATAACTACTTCCTCGCAAACCGACATAACTGTTACTGTATGAGTGCATCGTATATTAACAAAAAATAATAACTAAGGACTTTCCTTATCAACAAACTGTTTTGGTATACAATCGATAATATTATATAACATTGAAGTATTATTATGTTAGTGCAACATTACTGGTTACAATCCATGCTCTACCCTACCTCCCCGTAGGGGGGTATTGCCTGTAGTAATGTGAGCAATACTTACAGGGTTTTGTCGCCCCTTCGGCCCCAGCCACTGACTTTCATTTCTTCAACTGTCCCACTTTTCTTTGTATTTCCTTCCTGCTTGTAGTTACCCCTCTCTATCACCTTTTTCTGGCGTTATAGGACCTCGATGTTGCGGCGCCTTATATCCATCAATCAATCAATCTACCCTATCTTAGTACAGTCAGCGGCATAAGTCCTGTCGCCTCACCTGCTTCACCGAGACAGGCAGTGTTCATGGACTCGAGAAATACAAACGTTTTCTACACCTAATAATCTCGAGTCTATGAACATCGCGTGCCTCGGGGAAGCAGGACTTTTGCCGCCGACTGTACAACACCACACCAGTCCCCACCCTTCCATGACCCTCCCCCGGACTCGAACTGGCATGCGTTTCGGATATACGAGTTGAAACTGGCGGTTCACACTTTGAGGGATACACACATTGTCAACGCTGGAGTGATGAACGTAAAAGTGGAGGAGACTGAACAGTACAGAAATAATTACAAAATTAAGAAACTGAATAATTACTCTAGTCAAATAATCGTAAAAAGAAATATAAAGACCGTAGCAATTTAATTAGATGAAGGGGTGCCAAAGACTCCATGTTTTCCAACTTATAAGACAGAAAAAAAAAAAAAAAAAAAGTAATCCGGCACCAGGGACGAATCCTTAAGCAGCCAAAGAGCCGTCCGTATCGATAGGAGCAGAGTCTCATGAATTGAGGCCTGTTTTCTGTATCAAGCTCATACACACACACACATACATACATACACATAGATATATATACACAGTTTGTTTGTTTGTAAGACCAGATTAAACAAACGAACAAACATACATACATACACTTAAAATCTACCATGGTAGTGTACAGTCGCGGTCAATAATAATCATCCACATATGGGTATCTTAAACAAGTTGCTATCTAATGTTTCCACGTTCACATATAGTATTATTGTTTTAAGTAGTGCATAGCTGCTTGCAATAAATTATAAGATGGTAGTTATCCTATTTATTGGAATGTTTATCATATAAGGAACAGAGGGAAGCTGGAAGCTACTAAACTCTTACGTGAGTTACCCCTATATGGATAATTATATTTGACCGTGACTGTACCTTTAATAAGCGAACTATAGAAAACTATGCCCATAAACTCACACAGCCATAATCTCATTGAACGGCCGAAAGGTTTGGCAGGCTATGCCCCTGCCAAATGGTGTGCTATATGTGGCACCACAGCTGTAAAGAAAGTAGTCACTAGCTATCTTTTCCCAGACTGTCCAAACGTGTGTCACAAACAGTGCCTCATCGACCTCCAAGCTAATTTTGACTGTGACACGGTAGGGGAATTAAGGAAACACCATAAAATCCCTGATCCCTTCACGTACAGTTGCGGTCTGGAGTTCGTGGGCCTCCCAGGGTTGAGAGTATGATATCCGCATCGCTCTTACTATCCAGACGAGGAGTCTCACATGTAGAGTATCTCGCTGAGGGTTGTTCAGACCCTACAGGAATTATTAAAAATAGTAAAAGAAGGCTGAGGGAGAGTAAAAATCACTTAGATGGCATATAAAATGGCCGAGAGCTTAGCATTGACAATCGACATGACAGAAGGGAGCCTACCGCTACCGTAAAAGCCAGGAAAGACAACTCCAAAGCCAACTCCAGCATCAGACATTGAACCATCAGTGTACACAGGGAGGGTCTCCTTGTGAGTGAAGGCAGGTTCTAAAAAGAGGGAACGAGCCATTGGAGTAGGAAGAGATTCCATTTTGTCTGCAAAACAGGTGCAGGGGAAAACTTCTGGAAGAAGCCATGTAGCCACCGTGGAAGTCATCAATTCCCATCTCCTCCATAGCCTTCCTGGTTCGTAAGTCAAAGGGCCATAGTGTACGAGAATGTGAAAGGTAGTAATTAGACATGATATCAGATGACACTACCAAGCAAGGAACGGAGTCGGGAATTCTATGTAATCTAGAGGTGGTTCATTAGCATCCACCAGGAGACTGGGAATTGGGGACGACCTGAACGCTCCGGTTGCCAGATGTATTCCAGCTTGATAAACAGGGTCTAAAACTCAGAGACAGGCATCTGTGGCACAGGAGTATACCTCGCACCCATAGTCGATTTTTTACCTAATAAGAACACGGTATAGGCGAAGGAGGGTGGCCTGATCAGCCCCACAGGTCGTATGGCTCAGGACCCTCAATAGATTAAGAGCCTTGAGGCAAGAAATCTTAAGTGTACGTAAGTGGGGACCCAAAGTAAAATATTTGTCAAAAAGGAGACCCCCAAATCGAGTCTCCTCGACACAGCGTATCGGATGACCATACATGAATAAGTTCGGATTAGGGTGAACACCTCGGATGCGGCAGAAGTGCATAGCAACCGACTTGGTAGGAGAAAATTGAAACCCATGAGAACCAGTCCAAGCTGCGTGCGCCGCTCCGCCACTTACATGCGGGAGGCAGCAAACCAGACTGCTAGGTCATCAACTTTCATTGAGTTGGCTATACCATCCGGAAGGGATGAGGTAATGGTATTAATTGCTACTGCAAACAATGTGACACTGAGAACGCTTCCCTTGGAGATGCTCTCTCTCTGTGCAACAGATGCTGAGAGGGCTGGACCAACCCTTACAGAAAAACTGCAACCAGTGAGAAACTCTTTAAGAAAGCGTGGAAGGCGACCTTGCAGGCAATATACATGGAGCTGCTGCAGGATGCCATATTGCCATGTAGTGTCATATGCTTTCTCTAAATCAAAGAATACACAGACAAGGTGTTGATGTCGTGCAAAGGCCTCACATGCAGCAGCTTCCAACCTGACCAGAGCATCTGTAGTGGAACGATGTTTACGAAAACCCGACTGGGACAGAGACAGAAAATCTCCCCCTTCCAAGAAGTATACCAGTTTGATATTCACCATCTTCTCAAATAGTTTAGAGAGACAGGAGGAGGTCAAGGCAATTGGACGCTAATTAAAGGGCAACTCCAGAGTCCTTGCCTGGCTTGGGGAAAGGAAGGATGGTAGCAACTCTTCACCCAGAAGGGAAGACACCGTCCACCCAGATTCTGTTATATAGAGCTAAAAGAAATAAGATTGCCTCCTCACCTAAGTGTCGCACCATTGCATATGGTATGTTGTCTGGCCCAGGAGAAGTGTCCCCACAACACAAAGAGAGAGAGAGAGAGCCTAGTGTAGGTCTCTCAGGGTGAATATATGGGTATAACTTTCATTATCGTTCCCTGAGAAATCCAGGGCAGTGTGCTACTTGGCTCTTTACTCATGCCTCACAGCCAGAGGTCGAGAGTCACGACTGGAGACTCTAGCAAAAGCCTCCATCATGGTATTGGCCACAGTCAAACTAGCCATAATCTCTACTCCATTGATCTCAAGTACAGGTGGAGAACTAGGAGAAAACTTCCCCGCCATCTTATGGAATCTCCTGAACACTTGGGTGAGTGTTTTACTATTAATTGAAGACACATAGGCCTTCCAAGATGCATGTCGTTCCTTTTATAATTCGTATAGCCCTTGCCCTTGCCCATCGGGAGTCCTCTAAAAGAGTTGGGTCCCAACGTTTGCGACGAAGGAAGCAGCGTGCCTCTCCCGCACAGCAGTGGTGCAGACTGGTGACCACCAAGGGACAGGACGTTTGGGAAAGTAGCCAGAAGTTTTAGGGATAGAGTTGAGAGTGGCAGAGCATATTAGTGTAGTATGTTACAGCCTCGTCAGAGCTGCTTAAGAGATCAAAGACGTTAGGTCTCTAAAAAACTGCCAGTCAGCCTTCTCTAATTTCCACCGAGGAAGACGAGACTGTGTTCATATCTGTTACCTTCTAAAAGTATAGGAAAATGGTCACTACCATATAAATCAGGCAGCATTCTCCAAGTAAAATCTAACAGAGCACTGGGTGAACAATGGGAAATGTCAAAGGCGGTAAAAGTACCAGTTGGGCTATTAAAATGTGTCACATCTCCCGTATTCAAAACCACTAATCCATCATCCTCAATAAAAAGAAGCCAATAAAACCCCTGGGTTGACTGAACTGTCACTATAGAGGATGGCGACCATTAAAATCACCCAATAAAATAAAGTAATGGAAGGTCCTGTACAAGACGGTTGAGATCACCCCTCTCTACTGTAACACTGGGGGGAAGGTATAGACTGCACACAGTGTAGGGGCGGTCCATAAAAACCTTAACTGCAACAGCCTGGAGCGGTGTGTCAAGCTCCAGCCTTGTGCATGGAATATCTCGACGAACTAGGATGGCAGAGCCACCATGGTGACCCTGCCCTTCAAATGAATTGGAATAAAATGCAGAGTATGCTGGAGGACTGGCAGGAATGTAGTCCCCAAGCATTGTCTCTTGAAGAGAAACACATGCAGGAGAGAAGGAAGAGAGAAGAATGCGCAATTTCTCCCAAGAAGCACGCAGGCACGGAAATTCCACTGAAGGACCTTGAACAGTGTTACTTTGGTCATTTTGGGGGGGAAGCCTCATGGAGGTACTTCCCACTACCACCTCGACATGAGAGTTTACTCAAACGATATGTTTTGTCTATCCTGGGCCACTAGAAGATGAATGAACCAGAGGAGTAGTACTTCGAGCAGGGATATTCTTAGAAACCATTTCATTGGTATTGTCCTGTGCAGCAGTGGTATCACTAACACAGGCAGATACATCAACATCCATAATACAGGTGGTAGAATTAATCCGCTGTTCAAGTGAAGGAGAAACCGAATCTTTTGAAGTAACAACATATATGGTATCCACATTAACTTCACGCCACTCTGATGGTCCCGAATGAAGTTTGCGAGGAGGAACTTCTGTTGAATCAAGAGATTCATCAAAGCCATGAGAACGCTTATGGTGAAATTGAGAGGAAATTATGGATGAGTCCACAAAGGAGGAACATCTATTGAGTCAAGTGCCTCAGAGGAACCATGAAGGCGTCTCTGTAGCCGTTAAGTGACTTAAGTTTCCTTTTTGGAGAGCGTGTTGCAGCGTGAACCTCTACCACATGGACACCTTTAGCTAAAGTCTGAGAATTGTTATCAGTTGAAGGGTTACCAGAATGAGTGTCTGATAAAGTTTCCAAGACAGATAAACTATTATGTAGTGTAACCTTAGAAACGCTCTCACTAGAGCATAAGACTACTGCCTCTTGAGAGAGTTGAGTGGGTGCTGCAACTGATTTGGGGCGAAGGGTGGAGGCATATGTCTTCACACCACCATCCTTCTGTCGCCTGAAGTTGAGTTGCCGTCTGGCACTACCAATACTGATGAATTGCGTATTAGCCAAGTGGAGGATATCCTGCTCAAGGAGGTACAGTTCCGAACAAATGAAACGGAGACATGCCAGCCACCGACGGGTGGTGTAGTGCTTCCCTCATCTCTTAACACTAATAGGATCGGGGCTTCAACAGCAGTGAGACATAGGTTTATCGCTAGCACGATTCTACCTGTTGTTGATGTATAATATATGAGCACTATCCATTCATTATTATTATTATATATTATTATTACTATATATGTTATTATTCACCATTATTATTACCGTATACTGTATATTATTATTATCTTTGCTCATTGTCATTATTGGCTTCACTGATTACATTCATCCATACAAAGGTTATAGGTTCTGAGTGATCCAATGATAAAATACAAGTGTTTACTTTGGAGCACCTGCCAGATATTGCCACACACCAGCAGATTTGGTTGCAGTCTTTTCTTGGGCAACTGTACCTAACATTCTAATGCATAATACAATGATGATTGAAATAGGGAGGGACACGAGTGATGAGGGAGTCGAGGAGCTGGGGGAGAAGAGGAGGAGGGAAGGATGAGAAGGGGGGAAATAGTTATGGTTTGGGAGGGTGTTGGGGGGGCCACACTTTCCTTCGAATGCGTCAATATGACTGGCCAGCTTTGAGCTAGTTTTAACAAGTGTACTCCTTGCATAACACATATAAGAATATGGTATGTCAGCCATAAATTACGCCCGGGTGTTAGAGATAGTGTGCTGAAATATTATATAGAAACAACGATTCGTTTAGGAGATACTTGCGAAAAACAGCGTCTGTCAGGCGCTGAAACGGATAGTAGGTTACATTTACCTTTCTCGATTTGAGAGGAATATAATAACAGATATGTTTTCGAAAAACATTCACAAAACCGATAGTTATTTTCGCTTTTGCTTTTGAATGGATAATACTCATCAACAACGGGTAGAAAGGACCACTATGTTTGAATCGTGCTTGCGAATTACTGAAGCTCCAAACCTATCTGTGTTACCAGATGAAGAGAACACTACACCACCTCGTTGGTGGCTGGCATGTCTCCGTTTCATTTGCTCGGAACTGTACATCTTACATTGGCGAGAACGCAATGTAAGTAAGATGCGAGTCAAGAGCAGAACAATTACCACACCGGGAACGGTTGTTGCAGTTCCTCCTCCCATCACCAAACTCATAACAACAGAAACACTGTAAGGGACGCTCAACAAAAGGCTTCACCTCAAAAGAGGTGGTGTTAATATTAATGCGATCTGGGATATGCGCGCCATAAAAAGTGAGGATGATCATATTGTTAGTGCCTTTCATCTTTATTACTCGTTGGACACTATCTGGGCACATAGCAAGAATATCCTCTTTTGAGAATTCATACAGGTCTTCATTATATATACTCCCCTTGTTATAATTAAATGTTCGATGTGGTTTAATAGATTCAAACATGCTATCAGAAGGACAGGGGAGAATGAGGAGCATCATGGCCTTTCTAAGATCTTTGGCTCTAATTAAATCGCCCTTACCATATTTCTTTATGTGGCCAATTGGTAGTACTCCAGTTTCTTTCTCCAGATACAGGGAAGCATGGATAAGGTTACCACGTCCCTCCCTGTAGTAAGCCACAAATCAAAAGGGTGTAGGAACCCAACGTTCCTTAGGTATATGCTCACCACAGTCATCAAAGTTGTTAGGGCAGTAGTCATTGTCTACTACATTGGTGGACCGCATCATCTGAACTTTACAGTGAGTGTCTCCCACCTTCAAAGAATCTTTTGCCTCAAATGGCAGCATCTGGCAACTCAATCACCCACGCTAGCAACATCTGGCAGCCAAACCACCCACGCATGCGCAGTATGAACGCACGGGGACTCTTCACTTCATTTTGCTACAACGGCACACCATGCACACTTCGGCTTGGCAGAACAGTACCGAGAGATATGCCTAACTCCCCAGCCCCTGTAGCACCAAGGCTGGTTATTATGAAGTTTCCTCATCTCATATGGTCGAAGACAGGGGAGGAAATCAAAGGAAATCTATATGACTATTACTTTCTTTCTAGCCCTACAGAGTCTTCCAGGCCTAGGGTCGTGTTAAGACGATTTAATACTGCACGATTTTAACGTGACAAATACATTTCAAATATCTAAAGAATACAAAGAATGATGAACAGTTGAGCAGATCAAAGTAAAGTTCGATTACGTTTTTTTGACACATGCACTAACATTGGGTTAGAACAGATATGGGGATGATATTATATCCATTTCTGAAATCGCCTTGCAACTATATATATCTTTTTCATGTTATAGAAAAGGCTAATTACATACTTACATATGCAGACTGGCCACATATTTCCATAACTTCAATTCATTCACCACAGGTCCTTACATATTGATCAGTCTCATAGGTTGGTAAATACACACATGTTTGAAGCAATGAATACGAATCCCCACATCCCAATTGTAGCCTCTCCCTTCATTCAAGACTCTAAACAGCGATTGAAGCGCCATTTCTGGGTAATAAAAATCTCATAAAGCTTCTCCTAGGACTTTAGTCCCCGATTGTACAAGAGATAATACAGGGAAGTTAGACAGGTGGTGAAGGTAGTCACTCAAAAATCTTAAATACATAGTCTAGAGTATGCTACCCTTGTATCAAGTTATAATTACTTATTCGTCTTTATAATATATATATATATATATATCGAGGGGGTATCAATGTAACGACTTATTTCTCTCTTGTATAGTCTGCTGAAGGTGGCATCATGGGCAAGGTTGGTGGACTGCAACAGGAAGGACGATTACAGACGGTGCCAGGAGGTGAACTTGTCAATAAATTAAGGAAGGAAGTTTGGGGTGGCGACCACGTCATAGTAACAGTTGAACCCACAACAATTCAGATGATGGCAACAGAATTTTCAAGAACAGGTGTGATTTTATAACAAAATTATATTTCAACAGCTTTCAAGTAAGCATTTTAGTTTATCGAAGATACATCTTGCCATAATCTGTAAATATGCTGCACAGAAAATATAACAAAATGTCTTGCAGTCAATTATATTACTCTTCAACATCTCGGCTGTTCGTTTTCTTGAATTAAAATATCAAACTGACATACTGGGGGGGGGGGGGGGAGGAAGAAATGTGTGATGGAGCAAGTAGGCTGTCACACTTGCTACTCAATAGCTGTGATAAAGGAATCCTTTTTTATTCAATGCTTTATAAAACCATAGGTTAATGTTTGGTTCTTTACATTACAACTTTTCTTATAAATGTTCCTTCTTACACTTACCAATATCATGAACACAGAATATCACTTGCTGAGTAATCTTGGTCATTCAATTTGGGGTAGAGCTTTTATGTTATACTAATTTATGCTTATATTTGTCTCAAATTTGTGCCGAACGACCTCCACAGAAAGTAAAGAAACAGTGGTTCACTTTATGTAGGTAGTATTAAAAAAAGTAACCAAGCCTCACCTGATTCACGGACTCTGGATGCCTAGGCTCTTTCTGTCGCCCCTGGTCTAGGCAGTGTTATGTAAGCCAGATTTGTTTTCATATTTGTTTGTAGTAGTTGAGTGTAGTTTAGTGAGTGTAGCCTAGCAAGTTTCCCACATCAACATGGTGAGAGGTCCTGTGACTCCCGCATCGTGGACGCGTGGATTTCCGTCAGGATCATGGGAACCATTTATTATACCATTATACCAAGCTTTAAGCTTTCAGAAGATTAGATTAAGACTGTTGAAAGCAGTTTAAGTTAAATCCAGGCATAGCATTTTATATGGAAATATTCCATACAGGCAGGTGCGACTTCTATTTAGCACGGCAGCAGCTTCTTCCTCTACTGGCTTCGATGGCATTTCCAAAAGGCAGCCCTTTGGTCACCGCTTTCAGTCGAAAGTAAGTGTGCCAGCTAAACAAGCAAAGCACAATTAGACGGGTCGATATACAGAAAATAACCACCTAACCACAAAAAAATTGATACAAAAGGTTTTTCAATGGATTTTGATACCTTTGGCCATACCTAAAAACATACTAAAAATCTAGTGAAATTTGACTTCCGGAAATTGGTGATTTTTAAGATGGCGTCCAAGATGGCTGCCGGGAGCCTAAAATGGCTTCCAGGAGCTTTAAATTGTTATATCTCAGTTGCTTTTCAACAGGCTTCCCTGGTACATACCACTACACTTATTGGAGAAGATACTGACATACTTGTCCTACTCCTTTACTATGCACAGAGAGATAGTAAGGACCTTTATTACAGATCAGGCAAGGCCAAAGCCGATGGAAGATTCAAAGTGTATGACATCAAGCATCTACAGGAAATACTCGGACATGATGTCTATTCTCAGTTGATGTTCATCCATGCCATGACGGGCAGTGACACAACTTCTAGGGTCGCGACCCCCTGGGAGGGTCGCAAGGGCTTACCCAGGGTCGCGAACCTTGCTCGATGTTACTCGGGTCTAATTTTTCCTCTAAAATTGTTAAAGTCTACCTTTTCCAAGTTGAGAAACAAGTTGTGAAAATTGATCGGATGATTTTAAGGGGTCGCGTCTGCTTCAAGATTTTGCAAAGGAGGTCACGAGTGGAAAATCGTTGGAAACCACTGATATGCTACTAGGTTCCCTCAAATACCTTGTGGTAATTTAAATAATTTTGATGATTTTGACGGTGCCACAAACGTATGTCTAGACTACCGCAGGGCCAATTTAGTGGAACGGGATGTCACCTTGGGACACCATTTTGGATTTGTCAAATACATAATCATAGCACGGTAATTTCATTGCTACAGCTGGATTCCTGGACCCCAAAAACCTAGGGTTAGACACTAAAATCACCTTTCTATGTTGATTACTTGCTAGGATAGAGCCATTTGTAGCACACGGCAGCCATCTTGGACGCCATCTTGGAAATTACGCCTTTCTGGAGGTCAGATTACACTAGATTTTTAGTATGTTATTTAGCATGCCTGATGGAAATAAAATCCATTGAAAAACCTTTTGTATCAATTTTTTTGCGGTTCATAGACAAATTGACCCGTCTAAATGTTTACTATAAAGTTGAGCAACTGAACATCTACTCCATAAAATGTCTCAGTATCATCAAAACGGCATTTTCAACCATACCTCACCCTTAATCAAGCCCGTTATCGTGGCCCAGGTCAACTGATGCTCACACACACACACGTCACGACTTCGGAACTGGTACCCAGCCACAGAGGGAGGGAAGTGAGGGTGATTCCCAAATACTGCAGCTGTTATGGTACCAGCGAGGGTGTTTTACGACGTTCGGTGGCCTTATAGTTAGTGCCTGACACTCAAATCGGAAGAGTAAATATTCTCAGGCCCTCACCTGAGAGGATCGATCTCCCGACCTATAGGTTATAGCGTCATTTGTTCTTTTATCGCCGGCTAGGTTCTATACCCTAGTTGCAATATTCATGACCTTATTGTTGTGAGAAATGTATTGTTTTTTGGTGGTTTCTTACTAATTTGGGTCTATATAAAAAATTTAGCTTGGTTGCCTGATCGAAAACCCTGGGGAAATGTTGTAATTTGCATAAATCAAAATGGTCGCTTCTGACGGTGGTGGACTTAACTTTTTCGCCAACTAACTGAGAATCACATGTGATAGTTGTTTTCCATACATTTTCGACTTAATTAATCGATATCTGTAGTCATGTTTGTGATTTAAATTAAGAGTAGCATGATTCTTAGGATGAAAACAATTGTATTGATGTTTAATTATATTGATGTTTAACCTAGAGTAATAATTTTTACATACGTTTTTTCGCTGAGACCTGAGGAGTGTCTTGGCCCTATAAATTATTTCTTTCTTCAATGATTAACCCCTTAAAAACGACTTTTTTTCTTTTTCACCCCCAGCTGAAAAATGGGGGTCATTTTTTTCAAGTTTCAACTTTCATTTATTTATCTCTTGCCGTCAATAGACTATGAAGGGTATTACTGAAAAGCACAATTACAGTACAAAGTTCTTGAAAATCTGTCGTGATGAGAATTGCAACATTCCCTGTTGTATGTCTTCACTTCAGCCTTGCAACCAGACCTCACCACATCCATGAGATCTTTGATTTCTGGGGATTGATCAGAGATTGATAATAGTAATAACGAAACACTTAAATATGCTTGGATAAATATAAAACAATAATAATAATGAAAGTATGGGAAAGAATGTTCAGAATACCTCAATCACCAGGAAGCCCAACCGACTTCCCCATCCTCTCAACAGCCAACACGTTGTACTCCTATGAGATTTTTAAGTATTTGCCCTTGTCCGAATTTGTGCTCTAACGATCGTAAGACAATACCGTAGTGAATATATGTATCATCAGATACATCTAGATGTAATGTATATAAGGCTATTAATCCGACCATGAACGTACATGATTTATATAGAGTGAGACACACAGTTAATGATATACAGAGAATCTCGTTCACGAGGTTCAGAGTATCAGGACATTCACTGGCTATCGAGACGGGACTGTGGAATAGACGTGTCGAGGAACGTTTGTGTGTGTGTGGCTCAGTCCAGACAGAGAAACATGTCGTGGAAAACAGTCCTGTAACTAGACACTTAAGAGATGATTATATATTTAACTCTTTGGATGATTTATTTTGTAAATTTAGTAATGATGTTGTTTGCAAGTTTGTTCATGATATATTGCGGTCGTATGCTTAGTTGTATAATTGTTAGTTTATTTCAGAGTATTATTTACCATTGTGGACTACAAATAGCTGATAATGTGTAGTTGGTGATATAATAGTATTAACTTGTAAAAATTTGTATTTTGTTTGTGGTCAATAAACTATCTATCTATCTATCTACGTGACAGTGACACCATGATATTCCTACAAGGTTACAAATTATTATTTAGTGTATAGATCATGACACACGATAAATAATGGTAGTAATAAGAAAATAACACCACAAACACGCCCAGGCAGGGGAGAGTGATGGTTAGTATACGTGTTTCCTACGGTACAAATCAGTTTGTTTATCATTTTCTAAGTGACAGTTACACGATGATATATTCCTACAAGTGTTTATACTATTTTTTAGTGTTGTAATCATGACATACGATACATAATAGTAGTAATACGAGTGATTAGACAAGGGAGTTTCACGGGCAACTGGACACTATAGCCACAGTTGAGTCAACCCGTGCGTACACACAAACACTCTGCTGATTCGCGCGCAAACATGGTCCACTTTAACTCGCCCTATCTCCACAACTACTCATCGTACAGCCCTCCCGATGGTACCATTCGATAGAGGAAGAGTTGAAAGTATGTAAAAAACTATATTGAAGTCAGTAGACTATATAGGTTAAGAGTGAGAGCGTTGAGAATATAGGGGAAATCGAGGAATTTTCACGCTAGCGGCAGGGTAGAACAGGGAGGCAACTATCCCCCTATCTGCAGGGGTTAAGGCGGTCAGTCTTGTTACATCAACATATCTTTCCCCAGCCTACAAGGTTGATATCCTTGTTTTTACAGCCGGGTACCTACTTACTGCTAGGTGAACAGGGACATAGGGGCTTGGGAAAATTGTCCAACAATTTCACTGACCCCTGGAATCGAACCCGGGACCTCTCGCGTGCTTGGCGAATGTGCTAAGCCCAGGATACACTCTCCCGCTGTTATATACCCTGGGTTACCCACCACCTTGGTTGAGGTCTGAAAACGCATATACGAACAAACACATACGGGCGGAGTGGGAATCAAGCTTGGCTGTAGACTTGTACAAAAGTAACAAATTCTGGGATACATAACAATATAAATGATCTGCAGATAAGCACGTAAGATGTGCAGGAAAAGGTTTTGTGAGGGGCACAGTACATATGTACAGTACATGTTGTAACTTACTTTAATCATTGGGGTGCCATATAGGTCACAAAAGAATGCTTTTGCTTCCATAAGTTGTGCATGGGTGGTATCGTGTTCACCTAAAACTGAGAACAGGCCAGGGAAGTCGTCAGCTATAAGGTCACTATTTATAGGACACACATGGGGCAAACCGATTATATACTGTTTTGATTTCACCCAGTTCCAAACAGCCATGTTCAAGTAGATATCAGACCTCTCTGTACTAGAATAGCAGCTGCTTGGGGGTGAAGAATTCATAGACTATGAGCAGCATATCCATCTTCTTTAAAGCAGTTTTAGATAAAGACGCAAATTGATCTCTCCAAGAGAGAGAGAGAGAGAGAGATTGCCAGAAGGAAACGGTAGGAATATCGGTTTCAATTAGTTGAATGAAAAATGAATTGTATTCTTGAAACAGTGAGAGCCACAAGATTTCTCTGTTGCAGTCTGAGTGAAATGTCAGTTGGCTAGCGTACATTTTCTTCATCACGTGATATGGAGAGTAGCATCGTGGATGGAAGGATGTCAAACCAGGTAGAGTGTACTCTTCGGCATATGAATGGTCAGAGGAAGTTGTTACAACAAAGAAGATGTTTGAGCAAAAATAGAAGATAATCTAAAGATAGAACAGAACCCTGAGGAACCCACTGTTAATAGCTTTAGAGTAAGGTAGTCGCTATAAATTGACCAGAAGGTGATACAGGCGCTGAGCGAAAGAAAGAAATTGAATGATCATACTTTGGAAATTAACTCCTTTAAGTCTTGGGCATTCTAACAGCCCATACTGGTATTTTTCCTTCCAATAGCTTTTTAAATTTTATTCCTACTCCTTAATTACAATTCATAACTAAAAACTTTCATCTTGGTTCCTATTCGACTTAAACTCATATTTTTCAAAATGAGACCAACCCCAGTTCTCTACCTAATCTCTCTGCTGGTCTACGACTTGAGTAGAAAAAAAACAAAACATCATTTCACCTTAACCATGTCAGATCTGTCTACCATTTTCTACCTATTGTTGAGTCGTACAAGCGTGCAGGAGGTTACGTTGAATGCTAGATTTGCACACGTGGGCTGAAAGAAGCATCTGTCGTGCCAAAGTAGGCGTCATTAGCAGAAATTTGGTAATGGCGGGACATCCCAGAACGACAGTGTATGAAATCTCCTCTGGTATTGTATTATATTCCTGACACCTGCCTATCACAATAGTCAGCGAAATCCCAGACACTATAAACAGTTTTTGGTTCGTCAAGTGTAATTATAAAATGTCACTGAAGATCTTACTAGAAAAAATATCATGTATCAGAAAGAACAAGATGCATGTAATCGTACCGACCATTAGCAAGTAAGTTATGAGAAATTAGATGCCTTTTTATTTTGAAGTTTATGATAGATTTGAAGATTATTGATAGTTAAAAGGTCTGATCTGTAGAATTATAATGCTGGGAGCGATCATCCCCTTCGGAACTGGATCGATTAGAGGAAAAATTTAACAGGAAGTATAGTCATTTGATGAGAAAAGCTGAAAGGTTAGCATAAGCTGGGAGTCAGCATAGTGCAACAGCATAACAACATCCATGTCCCATGCTAACCCACTCAGGAATGTAGAAGCCTGAAGAAGAAGAATTTTAGGGCTTTATGCCTATCGACTCGTAATGGTCATTAAGGCAGTCAGTACTCAAGCACGGTTCTTCACGACAGCAGAAAAAATATATCGGAAACATAAGCCATCCAAGTGTCGAGAGCAGCAAGAACAGCAAAACTTTCCTATGAAGAAATTCAAATGAGAGTCATACGTATTACACGTCATAGTGGGCGTTAATGAACAAGTTGTGCCTGATTCGTCCAGAGGGGAGTAACAGGAAAAGGTTCGAAAAAAAAGTTCAGATTTATCAAGAGAAGAGATGGCAACATTACCATGGGGAAAAATGGTTAGGGAAATCTGAAAATTGTGGGACTGCAAAACACTCGTATGAATCTGAGCACTATGCAACTACATATCGAAAGAAATAACTTAATCATTATAATTGTGGCTAATATAAGGAACGTATTCAAAATAACTAATTATAACAATCCACTTATCAATGTCAGTGCCTGTGATTCTTACGAGTTTATTTAGTTTCCCACTATATGAAACAGTGGAGCTTCATGGTAATGATTACGTCATATGTGAACGTGAAAAATGTAGACTACAAATTGTTTGAGATACCATATGTGAATTATTATTATTGACCCCGACTGTACCTGCTTCCACCACCAGCTTGGTTCTCCACTCCATTTCCCGAATGAACTTCGGTAATGTGATACTTTGAACTTCAGGAATACACTAGATAAATAAACGCTGCAAAAACTGCGAATTTGTGTGCTCGACTGCACAAAATGTCCAACCTCATAGTAACCTGTACATATGGTTGTTAACACTATACATATATTATAAAATTATATTATCTTTCCATGTCAGAGTAACTGAAACAAAACAGAAATTTAAAATACGGATCATAAAAGTTATGTGGGTTTTATAATTTCAACTGTTTTGTACAAGAAAATTATTATTTACACGCCTCGATTTTCCTAATTGTTTACTCCACTTCAGGGTTGTAGAAGCGACAGAAGCTGGTTTGTACGTCCACTACATGCAAGAAAACACTCCCAACTACACATCCTGCGTCAATCCTAAGACCACCTTTTTGGCCAATGATTCTCTCTCTGTTATCAATATTTGGGTAATGTATCAATGATCGAAATATGTGTAATACTTTTCATAGCCTCCTTCACGTTAGGATGCTTAAATTAAGTTAAATTAATACTATAGTTTACATATACATATACATCGAAACCTACTCGTCTACTTGCATAGTTACCTATACATTAATATGATTCATGACTACTTATACATCAACTTGCACATGTACTATACTTATATAACTATTGACGCAAATTTTTCCAAGTTCATAATGTATTACTTACTTTCCTTTCCTCTCTCTTATACGCTCGCACGATCATGCATACATACAAATATGTATGCTTCTTCTTTTTCTTCTTCTTCTTTATACTTTGATATTGTTAAACATTTATTATTAAAATAATTGTCAACCACCACATAACTTACCATCCGAGATGCTGACTGCAAGGACCACTCACTCACTTGTTACTCACTTGTAGGATTTATTGGCTATCAACCAGTGGCATATAGCCACAGATCATTAAGCCAATGGTTCCATTTTATTATATGAATCTATACAAGCAGTTTGATTATAATATTCTTATCATCAGATAGAATATTTTCGATGGTGAAAGCCTTATTTTAAAGTTGAAAATATCTTTTCATTTTAATTCTTTGATTTACATACTTATCACAATACATGAGCAGATGACTTATTGACATTATGGTGTTGCAGGAGGGGCAATTATGGGGAACAATTCTATTTATATAGGGTTCAAGGGGGGTTAGCCTTGCGGAGTTGACCCTCAGACGGGCCAACACCACCTCGTTCATACGGCTACGCCATGATGACGTAGCACAGGGTTCCATAATGGTTTTAAATTCATTGTTGATGTTTAATTTAATCTGGTTCACTGCCTTTGCCACAGGAGACAATTTCGAGACTTAATGAGGGAAACAAAACAACTGAGATCCGTACGGACTATGCTAAGGTCCCAGATCAACAGTTGACCCGGCTTGTCTATCAGTCTGTTCATTGCCATAGATACCATAATGTGAAGGTACCCATATTAGGTTGATTGATATATTGGCACAACACAGATTACTAATGATATTACCCTGTATTTCATTGTTAGTTGTATTCAAGGATTTAATAGCTTTAACTGAACTTAATGAATCAGTAAAGATAACTATCCTATTAATAGTAAAAAGTTCAGCAATGAAAATCGATGTATGATTCGGCAGTCTGAATCTCAACTGTCATTCAGTCGACAACACACCTGCACCCATACATTCATCCGTCTTGGAGCCGTCGATATACAGATGGAAATATGAGATGTTTAACAATTATTTCAAGAAACCTCTGGTGTACCTCCACCTCCTGCACCCGGTATTTAACCCCTGGAAACCAGGTGTCCAGAATAGTGAAGGGGGGTGTTACCCAGGGTGCAATGTTTGCTAAAACCAGGAAATCGATTGTTGATAATTCTATACCGACACACTCTACGAGGTCGTGGAGTTTTACTCTGAGGGACCGTACGCTAGTGCCCTCCGTGGCCATGCGACGCCCAGGCGGGGGCCTTTCGCCATGGCCCCCCGGTTGCAGGTGCCTCACACAAACTTGGGGCCTGGTCCCCATTGGCCTCATGCCAGTGCCCATTTTATGGAGTAGATGTTCAGGGGTCTAGCACCATGACCACACCCGGGTGCAGTTGCCGAACCATTGCATTCCCAGGAAGATGACTCGGCACCCTGGATTTCTTAGGACAATATACTAACAGTTGTTGATCTCGTCTTAGACGGAGGGGTGGCACTTGTGACTTCAACTCTAGATGCTCGATTCGAGTGCAGCGTAGGGCTCCAAGACACACACGCAAACACGCATTCTGCACAACATCCACACCTTTCAACACACACTCAGATGCCGAACCATACACTATTGACCCATAATCTACTCTAGATCTAATCAGGGTTTACATAATATTAGCAATGACTTCTTATCTGCTCCCCATTGTGTACCAGAAATACACTTCAGTAAATTGAGTGCTTTTAAACATTTAGTTTTTAAATGACTGACATGGACTCGCCATGTCAGTCGACTGTCAAAATGCAGTCCACAAAATTTAGTTACATTTTGAATAGTCAGCAGGACATCTGGCTTCTTTCTATGAGTGAAAATGACCCTTATACACTCTTTCTTACTGAAAACTTACAACCCTACTGGAGGCCCCAATTTTTTTTTTTTTTTTTTTTTTTTTTATATTAACAAAGATGAGGACAAAGGCCACAGGCCCGCTTACCGTCCTCATCTACATAGTACAGTGAGAGAGTGGTCCAAAATCATGTCCAATTTCGTTCGAGATGCCCTGACACATTGCGTTTGAAGGTACATAAGTCGTAGAAAGGTGGAAAGATGGATGAAGGTAGAGTGTTCCAGAGTTGACCAGTTGTGTATATGAAAGACTGAGAGTACCGGTTAACTCTTGCATGAGGGAGTTGGACAGAAAAGGGGTGAGAACGAGAGGCTTGACGAGTGTTGCATGTTCTCCTGAGGGGAGGAAGCATACATTGAGAGAGTTCAGAAGAGCAATGTCCAGTGTAATAGCGATAGAAGAGAGAAAGTGATGCAACACTGCGGCGAAGAGAGAGAGGTTGTAGTGAATCAGTAAGAGGAGGAGAGTTGATGAGACGAAAGGCCTTTGATTCCACCTTGTCCAGTAGTGTTGTGAAGGTGGATCCCCCCCACACATGAGAGCCATACTCCATACAGGGGCGGATGAGACCCCTGTACAGAGACAGTAACTGCGTGGGGGTGAAGTATTCACGGAATCTGCGCAGCACACCTAACTTCTTTGAGGCGATTTTAGTCAGAGAGGTAATGTGATCTCTCCAGGAGAGATTATGAGAGAAAGAGACTCCAAGAATATTAAGAGAAGAGGAAAGGTCAAGTTGTGTATCGTTAAAGGAGAGGGGATAGACATCAGGAAGATTAGTACGAGTTGAAAGATGAAGGAACTGTGTTTTTGAGGCATTGAAAACAACAAGGTTCTCTCTGCCCCAGTTAGAGATGAGGGAAAGATCAGGCTTGCTACTGCATCATCACGTGATGTGGAGAGGAGCTGCTGGGATGGACATATGTCAAAATGAGTGGAGTAGTGTAGGGTGGAATCATCAGCATAGGAGTGGATAGGGGAAGAGGTACAGTTAAGAAGGTCATTAATGAACAAAAGAAAGAGGGTGGGTGATAGAACAGAACCCTGAGGAACACCACTATTGATAGCCTTGGAAGAAGAACAGTGACCGTCTACAACAGCAGCTATAGAACGGTCAGAAAGGAAATCAGAGATAAAGGTGCAGAGAGAGGGATAGAAACCGAATGAGGGCAGTTTGGAGATTAAAGCTTTGTGCCAGACTCTATCAAAAGCTTTGGATATGTCGAGGGCAACAGTAAAAGTTTCACCAAAGTTCCGAAAGGAGGATGACCATGAATCAGAGAGGAGGGATAGAAGATCGCCAGTAGATCGTCCCTGACGGAAACCATACTGGCGATCGGAAAGAAGGTCATGACAAATAATGTGCTTATGAATTTTGAGGTTAAGAATAGATTCGAAGACTTTAGATAGACATGAGGTCAGAGCAATAGGGCGATAGTTGGAGGGCTGGGAACGGTCTCCTTTTTTCGGAACAGGTTGGATCAGAGCAAACTTCCAGCAAGAAGGAAAAGTGTTAAATGATAGACATAGACGGAACAGTTTGCCTAGGCAGGGTGTCAGCACGGAAGCACAGTTCTTGAGAACAACAGGAGGAATCCCATCAGGTCCGTACGCCTTCCGAGTGTTAAGGCCAGAGAGGGCAGAAAATACTTCCTTTGAAGAGATTCTAATGGCAGGCATAAGTAAGTCAGAGGGGGGTGGAGTTGGAGGAACAGAGCCGGAATCGTCCAGTGTAGAGTTAGAGGCAAAGGTTTGAGAGAAGAGTTCAGCTTTATCAGGTGAAGAGATGGCAACATTTCCATCAGGAAGGATGAGGGGAGGGAAAGAGGAAGAAGTAAAGTTACTGGAGAGATTTTTGGCTAGATGCCAGAAAGAACGAGAGGTGGAGGAGTTGGACAGGTCATTGCACTTGGCACGGATGAAGGATTTTTTGGTTAGTCGGAGAACAGATTTGGCGCGATTCCGGGCAGAGATATACAGAGCACGAGATTCATCAGTTTGAAGGCGTCGGTGCCGTCTGAAAGCTACCTCCTTGTTGTGGACAGCAGTAGAACAAGCGTGATTAAACCAAGATTTTTGTGAATTAGTAAGAGGGAAAGAATATGGAATGTATGCCTCCATGCCCGAGATGATCACCTCCGAGATGCGTGCAGCACTCTCTGAGGGACCCCGGCCACGAAAGCAAAAATCACTCCATGGGAAATCTTCAAAGTACTGCCTCAGATCATCCCAGCCAGCAGCGCTGTAGTGCCACAGACGCCGCTTGCTGGGAGGGTCCAAAGGTCTTACAGGAGCGATAGGACAGGATACTGAAATAAGATTGTGATCGGAGGAGCCCAAAGGAGAGAAAAGTTCAGTGCCAATTGGATCCGAGTTGCCAACAAGTCTGCTGGAATGACATATTGCACAATCATCGGCATACAGTGAGTACTTAAGATTTCGAGGAGGAGCTGGTAGAATGTCATTGATCATACATAGAAATAAGGTCGGAGATAGAACACTCCCCTGGGGGACCCCATTTGCCTGGACAAATATGTCCGAGAAAGTGACTGATTCTAAAAAAAGCTTCAGTCAGTTCAGTCAGAAAAGAAGTTCTTGACGAACTTCCAGGTTTATCAGCTGATCGAGCGTCTGGCGACTTGTACGAAAGCCACATTGCTCGTCAACCAAATTCCGGGAATTAAAAAATGCAGTAGCCTATGATTAACAATTCGTTCCATGACCTTGCATAAATAACTTGTGAGCGCAATAGGGCGATACAACGAAGTCGATCTGGGGACACTCCCTTCTTTCGGTATGGATTTGACATGTGCCACGAATTTGGAAAGGTGTGACCCTCCAATTCTCGTTGAACACCTGAAACATCTTGACCATGGAATCATGATCAACATGCTTTCTCATCTCATACCGAATCTTATCGGGTCCTGGGGATGTCACACTACAGGCTCCTAGGGCTTGGACAAACTCTTGCATTGTTAGATCACTGTTGTTATCTAATTCATCTCCAATGGCAAAGTCAATATACAGCAGCTCTGATGTTTCCTTGATATGCAGAAAAGCTGGATGGTAATTTTCAGAGCTGCTAGCAAAAAAAAAACGCCTGGCGAGGGCGTTAGCACACAGTAAAATGACGTTTTTACAAAAACACAAAAAAGCGTTTGTTTGTTACACTTGTAAAACACTTTTCTTCGTTTGTTACACTTGTAAAACACTTTTCTTCGTTTTATTATGAACACTTCTTTCCTTTAAAAAAATGTGTTTATGACCTTGTTACACTTGACAAACAGATTCAGCTGTTTATAAGTGAAACAATTGTTCTGTTTAAAACACCATTTAGTTTTCGTATAAACATAAGTTGATTTACAATAAATCTGTACATTTTAAATTTATGGTGCTCTCAAATAGAGAAATACTGGACCATAAGAAGTGAAGTATGTGTAATTAATTAATTAGTGGGGTGTTATTTGTGATGAAAATGTACTCTGTCCTTCCTCATGTACGTCCACTTTCCGCGTGTGAATTCCTGGCGCTATAGCTGGTCACAAGACAATTTGTATAGCCCGACAGACAAACGGAGTCTCTTCATTTAGATATATGGATATCTAATTGGAGTCAAAGTCTTAATATATCCATGAAATTTGCACAAAAATATTTTTCTTCTTTCACTATAATTATGACAAAACAAAAGTATTTACAAAAACACATGAAACATGAGATTGTCTCATTAATAATAGCAATTTGTTTTACTATAAACATATATGATTGAAATACAACTTATCCAGAAAACGTTTTTATGATTAAAAAAAAGAAAAAAAGAAAAGAAAAAAAGAAAAGAAAAAAAATACAGTGATGTCTCTAGGTTCATCATATTTGATTTAAATAAATGATATGTTGGTGATTTTATTAGATACTTTTTTCTTATTGAATTTTCTTACAGTGGACCAGACATTGGAAACAGATGTTTCACTGTTAATACTGAAGACAGAGCATCGCCAGGAGTCTCGTTTTATATATATATATATATATATATATATATATATATATATATATATATATATATATATATATATATATATATATATATATATATATATATATATATATATATATATATATATATATATTCTGACTCTGGACATAGACTTAATCAAGCCCAACTGCTGCTCACACACACACGTCACGAATTCCGAACTGGTACCCAGCCACAGAGAGTGGGAAGTGAGGGTAATTCCCATATACTGCGAGCCCTAGCTCTCGCAAAAGTTCTCATCACTAATATATTTTTTGAATAGCCTGTAGGCTCTATTCCTCTCACACAGTAGCCTGCGGCAATTTTTCGTCCACCATGGAACTTGAAGTCTTAGGAATTGTTGCCATTGAGGCTTTGAGAATACTATCTTTAATATTATTTACTTTATCATCAATGGTTTCTCCAACAATTTCAATATTGAGACTCTTTGTGAAGGACACCCAGTCTGCTTTTTTTGTTAAATTTAGGTGCTGAAGGCTCTTTAAAAGTGTCGATTTTATATTTAATCAAAATAGGAAAATGGTCGCTTCCCAATGAGTCATCAATAGGTAGCCACTGGCAAGAAGTGGCAATTGATGGGGAGACCAGAGATAGGTCAAGGACGCTAAAATTACTGGTATTATCATCAACTCTCGTCGGACTACCGTCGTTCAGAAGAATCAAACCAGAATTACTGATAAGCCTAGCCATCTGTTCCCCCTTCCTGTCATCCCGCAGTGAACCCCATAACGTATGATGTGCATTAAAATCACCTAAAATTAATTTTCTACAGGGCAGACTGTCCTGCAGATCAAAAACATCATCATAAGTTACTGTATCAGGAGGACAGTAGACAGAGCAGACAGTCAGGTAGGTACGACCGAATTTCACTCTACAGGCGACAGACTCCAGAGGGAAATTAGATGGCACCTCAGTGAAAGGGAGGGAACGGCGGATGTAGAGAGCTACCCCACCTTCCCCCCTCTCGTTTCGATCCCTCCTAATTAACTCGTAGTTCCGAAGCTGGATAACCTCGTCTTCAACTTGGTTATCCAGATTTAGTTTCCTGAAGGGCAATAATATCGGCCGCGTAAGTGCGGGCCAACAGTTTGAGTTCATTTAATCTACCTCTAAGACTTCGACAGTTCCATTGTACTATGGTTAGCGCGAAGATTATCGTGGTTTACGGGGGTGGGTGTGGGGGGCCGTGTTCGTCTTGGCGAACCTTCTTGTGCTGGGAAGGAGTATCCTCCTCCTCCCCTGCACTTCCCAGGGACCTCCCACGGGATGATTTGGAGGTGGTAGTCTCCATCCCATGTTCCTCTCCACGAGTCACAGAGTCAGTCCTCGAGCAGCTCGACGCGCGACGAGCTGGCTGAGTCCCGGATGCATGCTTCGTGGGAATCACCTGAGCGAGAACATGAGATTGAGTTTTATGATTCTTTACGGTGTCATTTGCCTTGTGGTGCTTCTTCTTTTGTTGGGTTGATTCAACAAGTTCTGCAATTGTCTTCGTTAATTCCTCTACTTTATTTTCCAAACTATTTACTTTAAGTGTCAATACAGCATTCTCCTTTTCCTTAGCCTGTAGAAGTTTCAAGAGGTCATTCATAGCAGGAGCATTAGATGAGCCAGCTACAGCTCCGGCATAGGATACAGTAGGAACCTGGGTTACCCACTCCACCTTCCTCTTTGCCTCACCATAACTGACATCATGAGCCCTCATGTATGCCATTGTTTCGGTCTCCACTATCAGACTTCTGCAGATACCTGCACCTGCCCGGTGGGGGCCGCCACAATTGGCACACTTGAACACTGTCTCTGAACACAGATTCGTCTCGTGACTTCCGGCACATTTACCACAAATGAATTCTCCTGAATCTTTAGTGAAACACCTCAATGCTGTATGTCCGAATTTTTGGCACATGAAACAACACATCGGTTTCTGAATATAAAGTCTTACGTGAACAATTTCGTATCCATTTTTAACAGTGTCAAGTATCTGAACAGCAGCAAAAGTCATGAAGCATAAGCCAAATTTCTCTCTCTTGTTCTCTCTCAACCTGGTCATACTTTGTACTTCCACAACGCCCTGGTCCTTCATTCCCTCAAGAATGTCTTCATCATCCAGGACTGCCAAATCCCTATGGAAAATGACGCTCTTACAGGTATTTGGTCCAACTGGAATGGTGGTTTTCGCCCTGAAACAATGAGTCTGCGTCAGTTTAAGTAAATCCTTAACCTGGGAAGAGTTGAGCACTTTTACCAGGAGACTACCATCTCGCAATTTCTTAGCATATTCAAGACTGCCACCCACCTGACCATCAACGACCTTTTTGATGATAAATGGGTTAACAGCCTTGAGAGATTCAGAATTATCAACACAACTAATATTCACGTAACGAGCATTCTGGGAGGGAATATCAATATTCTGTTGCCTTGGTCTGTCAGCCGTAGGGGTTCCATTAATGTCTGCCGTTGTCTTAGTATGGTCATCAGCCTCCCTCCTTGAGGAGGGGTAGGGCTAGTCGGGGGATCAGCCATTCGGGACATCGGACTAGGTCCGAGCCCTCTCCACTCACCCTCTCATAACTCCCTTAACTATTGTATCAACCCCCTAAAATAAGGACAATAATTTAGGGAAAAATCAAAGTTACCTTACTCGACCCCCCCTAGTGGTAGCCTGGCGGCGTACTCCAGTACCAGCTAGGGGATCGGAGTTAGTGCGGAAGGAACTTCCCCACCACCGAACCTACCTAATGCGAGGGGTGGTGTAGTCGGAACCCACCTCCCAAGCGAATACCGTTGCCCAGAAATAAGAGACAACCGTAGGCCCAGGAGGTCGCGGAAAATATGGAAGAAAGAGTAGTTTGAGAAAAAGAGGTGCCCAAATGACGCACCAGACTACTGGGCCCCACTACCACAGGGTTTCCCCTGAGGCAGCGAGTGCTGCGGGTCTGGTGTAGGGAACAACTACCTACTAACTAGCATGCACTTCTGGGTGTCCTCAAACAGAAACAAAACACTGAAGGTGCACAACAGCAGTGCAGCAAAACGCTGCAAATTACGTTACTTTCTTACTTTACAAGTGCAAAGTAACAACAGAGTACTGCTGGTAAGAGGCCCCGGATACCAAGGTAACTCCACGGACAGTACTGTAATATATATATATATATATATATATATATATATATATATATATATATATATATATATATATATATATATATATATATATATATATATATATATATATGCCTTTGTATAAGGGTAAGGGGAGTAAGGATGAGTGTGGTAGCTATGGAGGAATAACCTCCCTTAGTGTACCAGGAAAGGTGTATGGGCAGGCTCTTACTCATTGAAGTAATGGGGAATAAAGTTAGTGAGAAGCAGGGAGGGTTCAAAAAGGGTAGAGGATGTGTGGATCAGATATTTGCATTAAAATCAATAGTGGAGAAATATATTGGGAAGGGTAGGAAGTTGTATGCTACCTTCATGGACTTGTTGAGGATTTTTGGTGTTGGGGGGGGGGGGGTCTTTGCTGAAAGGCATTGAGGCCTTTTAAACAAAGGCAAAAGCATGTGTATGGGTGGAGGGTGATCTAAGTGAGAGTATTAATATTAGTGAAGGGCTGAGACAAGGGTGTGCTATGTTTACATGGCTGTTCAATATATACTGTATATGGATGGTTGTATGAGAGAAATGAAAGCCAAAGTGATTGGCCTGGGTGTGAAGTTGAGGTTGAATGAAGTAAATTGGTCCTTGGTGGCAAGTTTATTTAAGGATGACACTGTGTTGATGGCTGAGAGTGAAAGGGAGTTGTGGACGAGTTCCAGTCTGTGTGTAAACGAAGGAAACTGAAGGTCAATGTTGGTAAAAGTGAAGTGATGGTATTTGAGAGAGCAGAAAATAAAGTGATAGACTTTGCTGCACCTTACAGAGTGGGAGTACCAACTGGGACTAAGATAACTTTGAGGGGTGAGAGGATGGAGGAAGTGAAGGAGTTTAAGTACCTGGGGACAGTTTTGTGGAAACATGGAAGTATGGCAGGAGAAATTAGGGAGAGAGCAATGAGGGGTAAACAGGTCATAGGATCAATGGGGAGGAGTATGAAGGGTAGAAGTGTGAGTATAGTAGTGAAAAGGGGATTACGAAATAGTATAATCCTGCCAACACTGACATATGCGTCTAAGACATGGACATACAGTAGGGCTTATCAGTCTAGAATAGGTGCAGTGGAAATGAGTTACTTGAGAAGAGCATGTGAAATTTCTAGGTGGGATGGAGAGATAAATGAGAGTGTGTATGAGATATGTGGTATGAGTGAGGAGACAATTTATATTAAGTGTGGGTTGGTTGAGAAAGTTAAAAGTAACACATTGAGGTGGTTCGGACATGTATAGAGAATGTACGGTGAAGAGTTTGTAAGGAAGGTGTATGGAAGTGAAGTTGTGGGACCTGGTGTAAGAGGTAGACCTCCGGTTAGATGGCAGAACAGAGTATGTATTAAAAAAAAAATAAGTTAATGACAGACATGAAAGCCAAATCCATTACCGTGGGCGAATGATCGAACACTTCTAAAATTACCCCCCCCCCCCACGGCACCCCGTGTTCTCTCTCGGGTAGACGAGGGAACTTAGTACAACGTATGAAGCAATAAATCCTTATCAATCACGGGATTCAAACAGATCCTTAGGCTTTGAATTGATCCCAAGTATTCGTGTTTCTTGTAATGTCAGATAGGCTAAGAGAGTAGTAACCACTAATAGTTTCAACATATTTTTTTATTACAGGGCGTACACTAACAGTGTATTAATTAAGTGAGTGTCACATACAACCACAACAGAAAATCCCATACGTTTATTTACACTGCATTGTACAGTCGGCGGCAAAAGTCCTGTCGCCTCGCTTGCTTCACCGTGGCATACGATTTCATAGACTCGAGATTATTAAGTGTATAAAACGTGTGTATTTCTCGAGTCCATGAATACTGTGTGTCTCGGTGAAGCAGATTAGACGACAGGACTTCTGCCGCCGACTGTACACCCTATACAAAATTATTCGGCACTTTAACACACGATGCAATATGCGACACCACACCATGATCGATAAGGGTTTAATTGCTTCATACGTTTTAAATCTTGCCTCATCCACTTAATTAAGAGAGAGCAGGGGATGAGGTGGGGGGAGGAGTTAATTTTAAAGAGTTCGATCGTTCGCCCACGGCAATAGATTTGGCTTTCATGTGTGTAATAACTTTGTAACTTTTTGAAAAATAAATATGGAACTATGTTTAACATCATGTCAGGACTTTACCCTGTCATTTTGTAAATGAAGTTTTGAATAACCCTGTATATATGTAGTATGTTTTATAGCAATGTTGTTATGTGAAAGTGGAGGCCTCATCGAATTGAAGTGCATATTTAATATAAAATAATTTGCTCTAACTACAACCAAATCAACGGCTGAATTATATTATTACTCTTTTTCTCCAGCTGTTCTTATTATTTTCAATAATTTGTCTATTGCTATACAGTCACGTTTGTTGATCAATGAGCTGCGCTTGAATATACACTATTTAAAGATTGTGACAGAGGAATAATGCTGTCGCAATAAAATTAATGGGTTTCCTAGTACCTATACTCTTCATATTATTTCAATGAGAACAGCACTGCTTTCGAATTACACTGGATGATAGTAAAGTGACAAGTTTTTATCAGGGGGAATGATTAGCGTCATAATAAATGTCACACTTCTTTATGTTAATCTATTATGTTAATCTATTAATATATTAATTATGTTAATATATTAATTAATATTTATATCAAAAGTTTTCTTTTTCACAGGGAATGCTGGTGGTACTGGCAGGGGGAGGAGTCCTCAGTGTGTATGTCATATGTTTGGAATTACTTTTCTCTCGATTCCTGCACTGACTCAAAACCACCATTACTCTTCTTGTTAAAACATAGTTAAGAAAACTGTAGTTTGTCTTGGCAAATGATTATGCTGTTAGATTGTGTAGTTGCTGATGTCAATATATTTTATTGTATTTAATCAATCCTGATACTAAGGTTGTCAAAATAATTAATAATAAATATAATATAACCAGTTATAATTTTTTTTCTTAGGCATTGTCAACTTCATCCTCAGATACTGAGATGCATTGAGGTATAGTACAGTCGGCGGCAAAAGTCATGTCGCCTCACCTGCTTCACCGGGACGCACAGTGTTCATGGACTCGAGATATACGCATGTTTTCTACACCTAATAATCTCGAGTCAATGAACACTGCTTGCCTCAGTGAAGCAAGTGAGTCGACAGGACTTTTTCCGCCGACTGTACACTCGCCAGCACTGCCCCGTGTTACAGGAGCTCGCACGTTTTAGGAGATGTGGCACCACTGTGATGATTTGCCGCGAAAAATGCCCACATGTGGGATGGAGTAACCTCGATACAGTGGTGCATGAAGTGAACTTTATTGTTTAAAACTTCGAACCACAATGTATCATTTCAGCCCGAATTTGTGTAACCTTAATGTTCTACATTAGAAAGTATTCAGTAATCGTCAGTATGTAATGCATTTTAGTTGTCTACATTTTTGTGTTTACGTTCTGTTTCTATCTTATCACCTAATAATGTATGAATCCCCAAATCTGTTGTCAGAAAAAGGAAAGAGCCATAAGCCTCGCACATGGCATACTGTGATAAGACAACATTTGCTTCAATGTTCTTAGAACGAATCGCAAGGATAGTGAACATCCATGATATTGTCGAGAACTCATTGGAAGAAGTTTCAGTTTCCAGTTAATCCAGTCATAACTGAAGAGACGAGTTTTCTTAAAAAACATAAAACCAGATAGTTACTGTAGCTGCAATATACACAATGTTAATAGTGCGTTAATGAATATGCCTCTGTCTCTTATAAAACGTTCGTTTTTGTTAATTGTTGTTTGTTAATTTTATTGGGAAAGATTAGTTTGTTACCCGTTTACAATTTAAAATATATCCTAATTAGAAGTGATGTTAATATTATTCACCCAAATAATTAAAATAAAGTCAGAATTACAAACGTGATCAGCATAGTTGTCATTCACACATCCAACTTATCAGTGTTTACTCGTTTATTCAGTTCATGTTATCACTTTTTGAGAATAACTTCTACAATTAGTGTAGTAGGATGGTAAGAAATAGGCAGATAGATATAGATAGTTTCTTTTACCTTACATTAAGTAAAAATACATTATATGTGGCATAAGTTTCTTATTTTTAACTCCAATACATTACCAGCATACTCGTGTTTCTTCACTGTTCCTGTGTTTCTTACTACGAATATTGAAGCAAATGTGTTCACATCTGATCTTGTATGTGCCAGGCTCACAGCTCCCTCTTTTCTCTGAGTCTGACCTCATATAAGGCGCTGCAGACTAGATGATGAGATACCAACGACACGTCATTACAAAACTGTGGCCAATTATTATGCATATTATAAATAACTACTTTGTGTAGTACCCGGCGTTGACGGGGAAAAATTAAGATTCATCATATTGCAAAAGGAATCACAAATTTTCCTCCTGAGGGGGTGGTCAAACTTTGTTCCCTATTTTTTTCTGGTAAAGCCCCACTCCTCACTGCCAAGGTCGCCAGCAGTTAGAAAGAGCAAATAAGAAAGTGTTTTATTTTTTCCCCCTAAAACCATCTTTGGGTCACCCTGATCAAGAAAATGTATATAGGTTCGCGGGTCTTGTTCTGATGGTTAGAACGTGATAAGGTAAGATTACATACTTCTCTCTTTTATATATAAAGGTGGCAGATATTAAACAGTTATTGCATGGATCAGGTTAAACAAAATTCAGCCTGTTATGATACTTTGTGGTTCGAAACATTCAACAACAAAGGTCACTTCAAACACGTGGATTGTTTCGAGGTAAATGATCACAGTGGTGACACATCTCCTAAAACGTGGGAGCCCCTGTATCACGGGGCAGTGCTGGCGAGTGTACCTTGAACCGTGTTACGAAATAACTCAAATACACCTAATAACTATCGTTCCAGAGATATCATTGACTGACTCGTGACTCGTGATGAAATCGCCTCCTGTGAGGATGAGAACAGAAGAAAGAATCTAATCAATCTCACTTTATCACTATCATCTTAGGATAAATTACTATTTAACACACAACAAACACTTAGTTGACATTTACTCTACAGTTATTGAATATTATTATAGCCTTAATCACTTGATTACTATAAATATTACGGACTTATTATTGAACGAACCAGTGAGGATGAGATCAGAAGAAAGAATGAGTTTACTCAAGCTTAGCGAAATATTGGAACAATAATTACTTTCATCAATAATTCTCTAAAACTGTTAATTACTTTTGTAGTGAGTTTTAAAAATAAGATAGGAGATTGGTGAGTCAGGTAAGTGGTATTGGAGGTTAGTTAAATATACATTATTGCTAATCTGGGAATTACAGTACATTATTTTAAAGACTGCTATACGTGAATTACTTCGATACAGGCTGACGAAAGAAAGATGACGCAATAACGTAAAAACAACCTCGATTTTTATCACGTCCCTGATCAACCCTTCTCTCAAAATAAATACACATAATGAATTTCCTACCTATTATAATAACTAACACGTCTATAACATATCTATAAATACACATAACATTCCAGTAATAACTACTATCACGTTTTCTTTCTTTGGCCGTGACCATAGCTATCGAGGATGGACAAATAATAAAAAGAAAGGGGTAACTCAACGAGACCCAGTGAATAACATAAAAAGGAGCGTTACAGTTTTCTTCTTGGGTCGCCATAGAAGTATCATCATATACGCAATTTTATACTGTATGGTAGTAATGAGTGGGTGTAGGGACATCAAACAAGGATGAAAGGGATTTATAGCAAGTTTTTTTGTGTTTTTTTGAAGCGAATAATTAACATGGGGAGATTTGAAAAGACGAAAGGCATGATTCCACCTTGGATGAAGACATCAACTGCGCAGCACACTCAATGTCTATAAGGCATTGAGAGAAGTATGTACAGCCATGGCTGATAGTGCTTGACCACAAGGACTCAAGGAGTGTTGGAGAGCAACTGAGCACAGTTCGAACACGTGAATTTTCCAAACCATTCTCAACGCTGAGAGCGGTTTAGAAGACTCACGTTTTTGAACTTTGTTCAGTTGCTCTCCAACACTCCTTGGACCCTGTTCAAGCACTATCATCCATGGCTGTACCGTAATATGAAATCTTTTCTTTCTTGCTAAGAATTTGCTCTTACATAACTTGTTCTGAATATAGGTTGCAGCTCATAAGAAAAAGACTCCAAGAATAATATGAGAAAAGGAAAGATTAAGTTGTGTGTCATCAAAGAAAAGGAGATTGTACTGTAGTCTGCAAGATGAAATTGAAGCCTTATGAAAGTATTGACAGCCACAAGATGTTTTTTGCCCCATTCGGAAGTGAAGAAAATGTCAGAAGTCAAGCATGCCACTGCGTTATCAGGTCATGTGAAAAGAATTGAGGGGATGGACGGCTGTCAAACTGGGTGGAATGGTTGAGGATAGGGGAAGAAATACAGTAAGGCTAAGATCATTTATGAAAACTAGAAAGATAGTAGGTGATAGAACAGAGCCTTAAGGAACACCATTGTTGACATGCTTAGAAGAAAAACAATGATTGTCTACAACAACAGATATACTGTAGAATAACATATGAAATCTGAGAGAAGGTGCAGAGGGTTGGATAGAAACCATAATAGGGTTGTTTGGATATTAAAACTTTGTACAGCTCCGGACAGATCAATGGTCCACACTATATCCATCTGTGTCTTGGTTTGGGCCTCATCGGATCTGGCAACAGTTGCGGTGGAGGGAGGGGGGATGTTAGTGGGAGAGGAGGAGAGAAATGTGGGCGGGGCTATATAGGACAGGTAGAGAAAAGGAGGAATGAATGAATAGTATCGAATCACCAGTAGTTTAAACCAGGGTTCTTCAAACTTTTTCAGTCGTGACCCAGTTTTTATATGACATCATTCTCGCGACCCATACAGAAAGATGTTACAAATGACCAGAATCATCAACCTAAGAAAATACAAGGCCAGAAAATGAAATGCAACAATTATGATTAAAAGTAATTTTAACCATAATTATTTACAGAATTGTAAACACTGCGGCCACTACCTCACCTACCCCCCTCTCTCTCTCTCTCTCTCTCTCTCTCTCTCTCTGAAGAAGGCTAATATTTGTGCAATGATTTTGTTTTATTGATAATTAAATATATAAATATTCGATTATAAAAATATGTTAGGTGTATTCATTTATGAACTTCATATTTATTTAATGTCACGAACATTATTCTATTTTAATTATGCGTTAATAGTTGTGAGTTTGAAGGAATTCGGGATCCATAGTTTGAAGAACCAGGGTTTAGAGAAGTGCATACTGCATTAACGTAGGTGGATATAGGAGAGAAGAAATGTGATGATTTAAGGCGAGGGTGAAGGGCAAGAGGGTAAGAAAAATGAAGCTGATTAGTTGAAAAGTAATAACAAACAAATATAATTAGAATATCTGTTATATTATATCCTTTAAATAAAGGCAGTGTATTTTGTTCACCATCGTAGTGGGATAGACTATTGAATATATATTATCCTTTGGATATTAGACAGCTATCCCTGTATTCCTTTTATCTCTCGTGCTTGCCCCGTAGGGGGGTATTGCCTGTAATGATGTGGGCAATACCTTAAGGGTTTTGGCGCCCCTTCGGCCCCAGCCACAAGCTTACATTTCTTCAACTGTCTTTCCGTTTTTCCTATCTCCTTCTTGCTTGCTGTCACATCTCTCTTATCACCATTTCCTGGTGCTATTTGACATCGCTGTTGCGCCACTTAATATCCATCTAATCCCTCGTGCTTTTAGTCCAGCTTATTTATCACCTTCTCCCAAGCACAGCTGTTTGTTTATTGTTTTTTTTTGGTAGAAGACGGTTTAATTTTCTAACTTTTTTAATAATCATATATGTCAACAAATTCATTAAGCTATTTACCAAGATTTTGTCTTCTAAATATGCATTTTCTTAAAAATAATCGATTTTAAACTTGAATGGCGTTTTCAATAAACTTGGAATAATTTTATGCATAGGCTATAATTATATATTACAGTATCTCTCAAGTAATTGGCAACCTTACATATCCTCCCAAATGTCTCATCCCTCTTTCACTTGCCCTTCCCTCCTTTCTTACCGTTTACCTTGTCATTCTCATATTTTTAACCTTCTCATTCGTTCTTAAAAAGATTTAATGACATAGGCCTTTCTCCCTTATCACTTATAATCCAATTAAATGATTCGAAAAACTGCGCCAGAAAACGGTGATAGAGAGGTGAGACAACAAGCAGGAAGGAAATAGAAAGAAAAGAGGGATAGTTGAAAAACTAAAACCTAGTGGTGGGGCCGAAGGGGCGCCAAAACCCTTAAAGTATTGCCCACATCACTAATGCAGGCAATACCCTCCTACGGGGTCAATATGTAGATAAATTAGAAAACCACTAGAGATTTTAGGGGAAATATGTATAAATTATTTAGAATAAAAGTGTTGTTAGATACACATTATTGACGGGATTATCTCAGCCACAGCATTTCGCCTTCATAAAACTGAAGGACTATAGGTTTCACGCATTGCCATTTACCAGTCTGTTGCTAGTCAGAATGCTAACTTGTTAAAGCCATTTGAAGAAAAGATAAATATATTATATATATATGTTTAAGTTGTTTATAAGTATTTTTTTTATTAAAATCAGTTTTGATATACATTACCTTATTTTTATCTATTTCGAGCATTACTGCACAGATCACCATATGACACAATAATGACACAATAATACTACAGTACCCCCCCCCCTAGTGACGAGGAAGGAGGAACGATATAGATTTCTTGCTTGTTGCAGTAGGTCATTCCGTGGTGCTATGTGTTGATGAGTTGATAGAAGGTGGCGAGGTAGATTCTTGGCATATGAGGTAGGCAGATTTCACTCTGTCGGTGGATACAGTGTTTGGTTTACCATGATAGTTGATAATGATGGTCTTTCTGTGTCATCTGATGATAGGGAAGGGACCAGAGTAGGGTTGTTGTAGCGGGTTCTTGACTGAGTCAACCCGGACGAAGACATGGGTAAAGGTTTGGAGGTCCTGGCTGACGAAGGTCTTGGAAGGTTGCTGACGAGTTGGTGAGGGCTGCAGGGAACTCATGTGGGAAGTGAGGGTGGCAGCGAAATCCTGGACGTCAGTGTTGTTCCGAGGCGTGGTAGTGGCAAGGAGTTCACCAGGCAGTCGTTGGGTGGAGCCATAGAGTAGTTCAGCAGAGGAACAGTTGAGGTCGACCTTCAGGGCAGTGCGGATACCTAGTAAGACAAGAGGGAGAGAAGAGAGCCACTCACCGTGGTGGTGTACTGTTGCTGTTAATGAGGTTTTAAATTATCTGTGAAATCTCTCAACAAGACCATTTGATTGTGGGTGTTAGCTGGTGGTGCGGAGTCTCTTGATACCAAGGAGAGTCATCAGCTCATTCCCAAGGGAGGACTCAAACTAGCTGCCCCTGTCAGATGTGATGGTGATAGGGACACCATAGCGGGAGATACAGGTGGAGATGAAGGCTTTGGCAACAGTGGTGGTGTTGATGTCGGAGAGAGGTGATACTTCTGGCCATCTGGTGAAGCGATCAACACAGATGAGGAGGTATCTGCAATTATCAGAGGGAGAAAGGGGACCTACCAGGTCGATGTGAACATGGTCAAATCTGGCAGAGGGTGGTAAGAAGGTTGCTAGAGACGACTTGGTGTGTCTGTTGATCTTGCTGGCTTGGCACTTTTGGTAGGAGCGGGTCCACTGTCTTATGTCCTTGTTGATTCCTGTCCACACAAACCTTGAGTTTAGAAGCTGCTGAGAAGTACATATACCTGGGTGAGTGAGGTTGTGGAGTTGGGAGAAAATGAGGAATCTGTGAGCATTAGGAACATAAGGGCGGACTGAACCTGTGGAAGAGTCAGCATAGACGGCGTAGTCGATGAGGGATGCTGAGTTGAGTGAATGAGAGAGGGCATCTGCAGCCACGTTATTTTCACCTTGAATGTAGCGAATATCAGTGGTAAATTGTGAAATGTATGTGTGGCGAACTTGTCTAGGTGTGTGAGAGTTCTTGTTGTTGATGTGGTGATGAGAGGTTTGTGATCAGTCAACGGAAGTGTTTGATGGCTTTTTAAATGGTGAGAAGTTCTCTATCGAAAGCGCTGTATCTTGATTCCGCTGGAAATAGTTTCTTGTAGAAGAATGCGAGTGGCTTCCAGTCATCAACGTGGAGTTGTTGTAGGACGGCACCCATACCTGTGTCAGATACGTCGGTGCAGATGGATGTGATAGCGTGTGGAGTAGGAAAGCAGAGGGAGGTGGCTTCTCCAATAGCGTTGGTAGCATTGGTGTAGGCTTGATCAGCAGTGTCTGACGATTCTAGAGTGCTTGACTGACGTCTCTTGCACGGCTTCAGCATGTTGTAGAGTGGCTGAAGGAGTGCTGTACAGTGTGGGATGAATCTGTTGTATTAGTTGAGCATCCCAAGGAAGGGCTTCAGTTCGCATTGAGTTGTGGGTCTTGGGAACTGCTGGATAGCTTTCTGTCTAGAAGATGTGTAAGAGATACCAGAAGAGGACACAGTATGGGTAGAGTTAACACCGAAAGAGGACTTGGCAGTGTTAAGTTGTATGCCGTAAGTTTGGAATCTCTCAAATACCTGTGTAAGATGTTGCTGGTGTTTTTTTTTCGTCGGGGCTGGCGATGAGAATGTCGTCGACATAGGCGAAGCATAAGGGCAGTCCGCGTTATACTTTGTTAGTGAATCGCTGGAAAGTCTGTGCGGAGTTCTTGAGACCGAAGGGCGTCCTGACATATTCAAATAAACCCAAAAGTGTTATGATGGCTGTTTTGGGAATATCATCAGTATTAACAGGGATTTGATGGAAAGCCTTTGTAGTGTACCCTAAAAATACTGTAGGCCCATTTTCTTTGTTAACCATTATCTGCCTGCCCTGTATTGTTATTCTTTTACCATTACATTCCTTCGTCTATGTAATTTCTTTCAGCATTTTCTCTTTACCATATTATGTCATATCATTGTCTGTATACTCTTACCAAATTTCATATGTACAAATTATGTATTATAGATTTATTAGCATAAAATACTTGTATCTATGTTAACGTCATGTCTGTCGCAACCTGTACATAAATAATAACTTGTTTTTACATTAAACCAATTGGGAACTATTCACTGCATCTCTCTCTCTACCTTGAGCACATTACACAAAGAGAATTGTAGACAACACTCCCCTGAGAGAGTAAATAGACACTAGCTCCTAAGGTTGAGCAGCTGTGGTGGAGAAAACCGGACAAAGGCCCCTGCACAGGAGTCATCTTTAGTAGCACAACATAGTTGGTGACTACACGAAACCCTCACCAACAAGTGGTGACCCCCGGAGTGCTGCCGCAGCCTCACCATCAAGTGGTGACCATCGGAGTGCTGCTACTGCGTCACCAACAAGTGGTGACCCTCGGCGTGCTGCTACAAGCTTCACCAACAAGTGGTGACCTCCTGAAGAAGGCAGCTGCAGCAGTCTACAAGAACGCCTTCGCCCTACAGTCACTGTCAAGTAGTGACCTGGAGTGCTGCTGCTACTCCATTATAATCCACATTAATGCCTTTAAGCCTGGCAGTCACCATCAAGAGGTGACTTACTCAAGTTGCTACCTCTCCTGTGCAGCTGTTGCTCCCACTACTGTCCTATCTACTCTACAATGTCGCTGTGAACCCTGAGGCAACACCAGTCCACATCAGCCATCTGTAAGCCTCCAACTACACTGTTGCTGCCTGCAGTCCAACACCTACACACCACTGGTCCTCGCAGCAGTCTAGCTACCAGCAACAGTGCCTCACCTTGGACCGCAGTGCATCACCTTGGACCGCAGTGCATCACCTTGGACTACAGCGCCTCACCTTGGACTACAGCGCCTCACCTTGGACTACAGCGCCTCGCCTTGGACTACAGCGCCTCACCTTGGATTACAGTGCCTCGCCTTGGATTACCGTGCTTCGCCTTGGATTACAGTGCCTCACCTTGGATTACAGTGCTTCGCCTTGGATTACAGTGCCTCACCTTGGATTACAGTGCTTCGCCTTGGATTACAGTGCCTCACCCTAGATTACAGTGCTTCACTCTTGAGTTACAGTGTATTGTCGTGTATTATTAGTGCCTTGTGTGTGGATACAGTGCCAGTGTATTCAGCATACTCATGTAACTTGGCTAACGCAGCTATCGTGATATCAGGTAACTCTTGTCAGCACTTACACCCTGAGTTCACTGACCAGTATGTCTACTGAGGATCTCTCTAACTCAGGCAACTACACTGCCACTAGTGTAGCCATGAGAGCCCCTGCTTTCTGCAACCAAGACCCCACCATATGGTTCTCAATACTGGAGTGTAGTTTTGCTGCTTCTAACATCAAGAAAAGCCTCACTAAATTCTCACATGCCGCAAGCCTGCTACCACCTGAAGTTCTCACTCAAGTGTCTGATGTCATTACTTCAGCCTCAACCTCTGCTACACCCTATGAAGATCTTAAGGCAGCAATTTTAAATCGCCTACAATCATCAGTGGCAGCTCGTCTCCGCGAGTTGCTATCAAGAGAAGAACTTGGTGGAGAGAAGCCTACAGACTTGCTACGTCGAATGAAGACACTGCTTGGTGACAAGTACCAGGCCTTTGATAAAGATCTATTCAAACAACTGTTCTATCAACGCCTGCCATCTGACATTCAACGTGCTCTCATCAGTGTGAAAGGCAAGCTGCCACCAGATGAGCTTGCCAATCTTGCAGACGACTACATGGCAACTCTTCCACCTGTATCGGCATCACCAATCTCCTCCATCTCAACACAAGAAAATTCTCAAATTGCCCAGCTTGTCAGTCTAGTTTCCCAACTTACGATGGAAGTCAGCAACATGAAGAAACAAATGAACGACCGCCAAAGTTACCGATCCTCGACGCCAAACCGCCAACACTATCGGTCACGTTCAAGGAGCACTTCAAACCTCTGCTACTACCATCGCAGGTTTATGGATAAGGCTCTCAAGTGTGAAAAGCCCTGCAGCTACACGGCGTCAAACTACAACGGCGAACATTAACGCAGCATAATGTTTGTCATACTCAGTCTGCGCTGCTCCACATCTTTGATCGCCGGTCCCATACCAAGTTCCTGGTAGACACCGGTGCCGACGTTAGTGTCCTCCCTGCTACAACCAGCCAGCGGTCGCTACCTCCTTCTTTGCATCTCTACGCTGCTAATGGTACCAGGATACCTGTATACTCGCGGCAAACAGTGCATCTGGATCTGAACCTTCGCCGCTCTTTTCAATGGACATTCTATGTAGGAGCAGTGTCACAAGCCATCCTTGGTGCTGATTTTCTCCGTCACTTCAACCTGATGGTAGACGTAAGAGGACGAAAATTGATTGACCCACTCACAGATATCTCTGCTAATGCACAGCCAGCACCTGGTGACAGCACACACCTATCTACTATCAACCATGACCACAAGTTTGCTGACCTCCTTAAGTCGTTCCCTATGCTGACACAACCCTACTCATCCAGCATACCTGCCAAGCATAACGTGACTCATCATATAGAGACTACTGGACCCCCAGTGCACGCCAAGGCCCGACGCCTAGCCCCTGAGCGTTACAAGAAAGCCAAAGCCGAGTTCGAATCTCTGATGAGTAAAGGCATTATACGGCCCAGCAGCAGCAACTGGTCATCGGCTCTACACATCGTGCCTAAGAAGACTGGAGAGATACGACCCTGTGGAGACTACCGTGCCCTCAATTCACGCACCGTAGAAGATAGATATCCTGTGCCCAACATTCAAGAGTTCACTTCCCAACTCTCAGGTTCTACAATCTTCTCTCGGATCGACCTCATCAAAGCCTTTCATCAGATTCCAGTCCATCCCACTGACATCCCGAAGACGGCCATTATCACACCTTTTGGCATGTTCGAATACGTCCGGATGCCCTTTGGATTGCGGAATGCGGCACAAACATTTCAACGCTTCATAGACCAGGTCCTTCGAGGTCTACCCTACTGTTTCGCCTACATAGATGACCTTCTCATCGCTAGTCCTGATGAAGCCAGCCACAAACAACACCTCCAAGAAGTCCTCCAGAGACTGCAAGATTATGGCGTCCAAATCAACACAGACAAGTCCGAACTCGGCGTAACATCCCTTGAGTTCCTAGGTCACACAGTCTTTCCAGCAGGCATTGCTCCACTTCCCTCAAAGTGCGAGTCCATCCAGCAGTTTCCCAAGCCGTCTACCCAACGCCAGCTCAAGGAGTTCCTTGGGATGGTTAATTACTATAACCGCTTCATTTCACACTGCTCACTCCTGCTACGACCATTGTACGCCATGATCAAACCTTGCAAGAGAGGTCAATCTGTTACCCTCATCTGGACTGAAGAAGCAGAAGCGGCCTTCCTTTCAGCAAAACAAGCCCTCAGTGACGCTGCCACGCTGTCTTTCCCCGCACCTGACGCAGAAACTTCAATTGCTACAGACGCCTCAAACATTGGTGTTGGTGCAGTCCTACAACAGCGTGTCGGTACATATTGGAAGCCAATTGCCTTCTTTTCCAAGAAACTCACCCCGACAGAGTCAAAGTACAGCGCCTATGACAGAGAGCTACTTGCCATCTTCAAAGCTGTCAAGCGTTTTCGCTACTTCATCGAAGGACGCAGTTTCCACATCTACACTGACCACAAGCCACTCACTACAACATTTCTCAGAAATAAAGACTCTTACACACCACGACAAATGCACCACATGGACTACATTGCCCAGTTTACTACTGATCTACGATACATCAAAGGTGCCGACAATGCCCCAGCTGATGCCCTCTCTCGAAACATCAGTACTGTAATATCTTCTCCCATCGACTATGCCACCATTGCTGCTGATCAAGTCGGTGACGCTGAGCTACAGCGACTGTTGGATAACCCTGCACTACAGATGAAGAAGATTACACTTCCAGACACCCAGGTCACACTGTACGCTGACACCTCTACAGACACTCTCCGTCCATACGTACCAGAGAAACATCGACACCAGCTCTTCAAGAAGTTACATGACCTCTCTCACCCTGGAATCCGTGCCTCGCACCAGATGATGTCTTCCCGCTTCATATGGGAAGGCATAAATAAGAATGTCAGACACTGGGCACGCACATGTATACAATGTCAAGCTTCTAAAGTCACACGCCATACACACTCTCCTGCAGCCACCTTTACACCAGTCACCGAGAGATTTGACCATGTCCACATAGACCTCGTTGGCCCACTTCCGTACTCCAATGGCTATCGATATCTACTCACCTGTGTGGACCGCTTCACTCGCTGGCCTGAAGCAGCACCTCTCGCCAACATCACCACAGATACTGTTGCACGTGCCTTCATCGCAACATGGGTATCCAGGTTTGGTGTGCCTCTAAGCCTTACTTCCGACCGTGGTGGTCAGTTTGAGTCAAGTGTATGGAATAAGGTCATGATACTCCTTGGCATCCGTCGATACAGGACCGCCAGCTATCACCCACAGGCCAACGGAACGGTTGAACGATTCCACCGCCAGCTGAAATCTTCCCTGGCAGCTTCAGCCCAGAGAGAAGATTGGTCACTAGCACTACCTCTTGTCCTCCTTGGCGTCAGAACTTCACTCAAGACGGATCTGCACAACTCCTCTGCTGAGCTCGTATATGGTTCTACCCTCAGGCTCCCAGGTGAGCTTCTCTCTGCCACACCAGACCCCGAGCCTTGCAGCGTTCAGGATTTTGCAACACACCTGAAAAATACCATGAAGTGCCTCCAGCCAGTGCAGCCTCGTACGTCCAACACGAAGACCTTCGTTCACCAGGACCTGGAAGCCTGCACACATGTCTTCGTCAGAGTCGATGCAGTCAAAAGGCCCCTTCAGCAACCATATCAGGGCCCCTTCCGAGTAGTTCGCAGAACGAGGAAGAACTTCACCATCGACAAACATGGTTCTCAAGACGTTGTGGCCATAGACCGGGTCAAGCCTGCTTACATCCTGAATCCAGACCAGATGCTACAAGCAGTGCAAGTGACTGTTCCTCCAACTAATGCTGAAAATGACGAAGTACGACACACAAGAGTATCGTTCCTCCTTCCTCGAAACTAGGGGGGGAGTATTGTAGTGTACCCTAAAAATACTGTAGGCCCATTTTCTTTGTTAACCATTATCTGCCTGCCCTGTATTGTTATTCTTTTACCATTACATTCCTTCGTCTATGTAATTTCTTTCAGCATTTTCTCTTTACCATATTATGTCATATCATTGTCTGTATACTCTTACCAAATTTCATATGTACAAATTATGTATTATAGATTTATTAGCATAAAATACTTGTATCTATGTTAACGTCATGTCTGTCGCAACCTGTACATAAATAATAACTTGTTTTTACATTAAACCAATTGGGAACTATTCACTGCATCTCTCTCTCTACCTTGAGCACATTACACAAAGAGAATTGTAGACAACACTCCCCTGAGAGAGTAAATAGACACTAGCTCCTAAGGTTGAGCAGCTGTGGTGGAGAAAACCGGACAAAGGCCCCTGCACAGGAGTCATCTTTAGTAGCACAACATAGTTGGTGACTACACGAAACCGTCACCAACACCTTGACGAGGTCGAGATTGGAGAAGATAGTGGTGCCAGTAAGTTGAGAAAATAAATTATAGATGTTAGGGATAGGGTTCCTGTCCATAACTGTCTTACTGTTTAGTGCTCTGTAGTCGCCACAGGGTCTGATGTGAACATTCTTCTTTTTGACAATGTGGAGTGGAGAGGCCCAGTTGCTTGAGCTTGGTCTGATAATACCTTGGTCGAGAAGTGACTCGAATTCAGCCTTGGCAAGTTTGTAACGTTTAGGGGCGAGTCGTCTGGCCTTGGCATAGGTTGGGGCTCCAGTGGTCTCCATGTAGTAAAGGGCGTGGTACTTGGCTGGCGTGACTGCAGAGTATGGCTGTGTGAGAGAGGGGTAAGACTTGAGTAAAGATTCATACCTGTTGTCAGCTGAGATTGTAGACAGCTGTGTGCTTGAACCTTTGGCGATCGAAGTGTTGGCAGATAGACCAATGAGTGCATCATACAACTTGCGGTTCTTGAGGTTGATGGAGAGATTGTAGTGGGTGAGGAAGATGGCACCTAGGATGGGTTGGGAGACGTCAGCGACGTAGACTCAAGCGCTCGTCGAAGGTGGATTTCAACATTGAGGATGAGCTTGGTGTAGACTGGTATAGTGGAACCGTTGGCTGCGAATATTGAAGTGATGGGAGGTAGTGTCCATTGGCCAGCTGTAGGGGGGAGAACACTGATTTCTATTTTCTATTTTCTGTGTCTATTAAAATGAATTGAGTGGATTCCAGATGTTGAAGAGTGTGTACCTCCGTTTGCAGGCACTATGGACCACTAGTGACTGCTTGTGTCGTTTCCCTGAATTGAATGAACTGGGTTTCTGACAATGGTGTGCATTTTTACCAAAACGATGATGATTGTAGTACATACCGTTAGTGTTGGAGTTGGTGAAGTTGTTGGAGATGTTGCGGGAGTCTCTGCTGCGGGAACTGTGGTGTCGTGGAGATGGCGAGTAGGCACGAAACTGTTGTTTTATTTTTAATTTCAACTCACTTACTTGTTCTGCCAGGCTGGAGATGAGGTCTTTGAGTTGTGAGACTTTGTTAGAGGAGGTGATGTTGCAGATGTTTGTCTCGTTCGGGATGGTGTCCATGAACTCATCTGCGAGCTGTGCTAGGTCTTCTAGCGATAATTTGCCTTTTACTGTAAAGAGGTTGCGTTGGATGGTCTGGGGAAGACGCTGGTAGAAGAGGTGGGTGAGGATTGTGGTGTCAAAGGACTGCTGGTGTGTACCGATGAATTTCTTCATCCGTCGGAGTAGGTTAGTAGGCTCTTCGTTACCTAGCTCTTTCTTGGAGAACTTCCGAGAGTAGTGTACAGAGAGAAGCTTCAAGACGTGTGGTGATGGCAGTCTTCATATGGAGTGTTACTGGTACAGGCGGCTGTGACAGAATCTGAGAGTTGCAAGAGAACTTCGGGAGGAAGGAGGGCTGTAGCGGTTCTGAACTTTTTGAGACTGGAGGTGATACGAAGTGCTCTCAAGTTAACTTCAAGATAGGTAAACGACAAGGTGGGGTCGTGAGAAGAAAAGGATGGAACAGCTATATATATCCTCATTTGTGTAAACCGTTGATCTACCACAGTATTTATGCTAAGAATATATATATATATATATATATATATATATATATATATATATATATATATATATATATATATATATATATATATATATATATATATATATATATATATATATATATATATATACTTGTTAAATAGTGTTTATTCTATCTACCAATAATCATTGCACACTTACTTCATTTTTAAGGCATCAGCTAGTCCTTTTTCGATGGGAGTTCCTACGTGCATAAGGCGTCCCAGATTTTGATAAACGTTGCTGTCTGAAGCCGTAAAATTTTTTTTGTACGACATCCCATAAGATCCGATAGTAGCCCTGTAATGGAAATATAAACCAATTAATACATTTTCTGGTGGTTTGGTGTTGAACGAAACGTCTGTGACAGAAACATTAATTATAATTCACTTTTTCCCTACAGTATATCATGTTTCAGGACCTTAATTTATTTTATAACTGTGTATCTATAGAGATTGTGAACTCTCTGCACATTGAAATGAAACGGTAACGTTGAAGCCCCTATTATACCATGGAGTTTTTGAAACCTTTAATGTGTTCACTTTTTCTCCTATTAAGTCCTTGTCTTTGGCTTGGTTTTCTTAAACATATATGGAACATAATTTTCCTTAAAAAGTTGTTTTTATTTAGGGTAAGATGTTTACATGATATGTTAAACAAATAAAATTGAACATAGTTGTTTCCAATTCTGGAGGAGGTGAATAGTTCCACTCTTTTAAAAAAGCCATTCCTATAATGTTAGAATGAGGAGGGTAGATCAATGTGCACAACAACGAGGCGAGCACCACCAACGCCAAGGTCGTGCCTATAATACTCACTCTTACATGGCAAATGTGCACACTCCCTCCCCCCTCCTCTACCCCTCCCTCCCTCACAAGCAATCCTACGTTCACTCCTTCCTCATCCAATCATTACACATCCTCTGAATTCCTATACATATTCTCTACATGGAACTTCGCCTCGTCTCCTTAACACAGCAACACAGAGATTTCCTCTTCGCCCCGCACCACCGATAGTCCAGCGCCAGAACTTCCACGGCACTCACTCAGTGCAGGTCAGAAGAATATCTCCTCACTCCTATGGGGCTACTGTACAAAGTAATCCACCTCGTAGCATGGAGGAGGAAGCACAAGTAGGACGGGAGGTTTTAAGGAATGAACAATATGCCAGTACTCCACTGGACCGGCACGACGCCTGACCGACAGTCATCTACCCTCACCAGCGCCATACACCACACACCTCACACCACTATACACCAAGCGCGTATACGCCCACAAATGACAGGCACGGTTGTTACAATTGTGGCAAACACAACCATCGGCAAGCTAACTGTAGGATTGATCATATAATTATATTATGTGGTTTATGTCATCGACTAGGGCATAAGCAGAAGTTGTGCCACCACTATAGTCAACAAGAACACGGCAAAGAAGGCAGGGCCACCAGATCTGTGAGTGAAAGGGACAAAGTGAAAATTCATCATGTTAATGCCCAGCGTATCATAGCTAACAAGGATGAGATAGACCTTCTGATCAATGAGAGAAATACAGATGTATTATGTGTAAATGAAACGTGGTTATTACCTGAAACTCCTAACGAACATATTGTTATACCGAACTATAACATTTTTAGGTGTGACAAAGCTAGAGGTGGAGGTGTTTGTATTTTATACAAGAGATATTTATAAGGCTACTCTTGTACACTTTGACGTAGTAAGACCACTGGTGGTGGAAAACGTGTATGTGGCGGTCCAGAGCTGTAAGTTTCCTACAGTTATTATCACTTTCTTATACATATGACTAAATATCTGATGTTATAAACTGTGTCATTTTAAAAGGTAAGGATATCTATATCTTAGGGGATTTTAATGAGGACTTTTTAATAAATAGCAGTAAGCTAAAACTAATTATTGCAAATGCAAAATTAACTCAATTAATTACCAAACCCACAAGGATTACTTACAGCTCTCCCACATTGTTAGATTTATTGTAACCAACAAACCTCATTCAGTAATAGTTTAGGATACACTTCCATGTCATGTGGCCGACCATGAACTCATCACTGTAACCATTAACTTACGAATGGCTAAACGTGTACTACTGTTAAAATATTCCGTGAACTAAGAAGTTATTCGCCAAATTTTTTGTGTAACTTACTTTATCAGGAGAGTGTCAATTTAAAGAAGAATATTTACCACTGACAATACCGAAACACAAGTTAACATATTCACTGAATGTTTTAACAAATGCCTTTATGTGTGTACACCTTTAGTGACTAGGGAAGTAAAGAGGAACACAGACGCATACACTCCTCAAGAATGACGGATATAATACAGCTCTTCAAGTGAAATATAAGAAACTAAAGAAACAAGTAAAGCAATTGATCAACAAATCCAAGTCTGAATATTACAATAAAAAAAACTAGAGGATGACAGAGGGAACAGTAGTACTACGTGGCACACGTTGAGACATCTCACACCAAATAACAAAAACAAAACGTGTCCACTATTCGCAGAAGATGAAAGAACAATAAGTGATGAAATTAATAGATTTAATAAATATTTTGCAAATGTTGGTAAAGAAACTTTTACAAATCACACCAACACCTATCAAATCATGACAATGAATCACACCTCAATGCATGTAACACCATAAACCTAACATGTGATATGTTCAGACCTCAACCAACAGATTCCTAGACTATTATACTAGTATTGAAACAACTGCACATGGCTCAGATGACATTCCAACGTATTTCTTAAAAGATTCTTTGCCAGTCATAATAACGTGCCTAACATTTACCTAGAGTAATAATTTTGTTTTAAATTATCAATGGAGGGTTGGGGTTCGAACCCCTGGATTAGTGAGCCATGGTCATGTCTCCTCCATCTATACACCCTCCATGGACTCGAACTTCTTTAATATGATCTCAGGTCTTTTAAAAGGAGTTGTAGGACAGATGAAGAATTAAATCGACCAAATGATGAAGGAAAAAGGAATTGGAGGAAGAAGGAAGCCTTATATTGACCACAAGACCAAGGAAAAGGCCGGTAGATAGTGAGAGATTGGGTGGGACAGGCACATACATGTCGCCTCCATCTATACACCCTCCATGCACTCGAACCTTTTTAATATGATCTTAGGTCTTTTAAAAGGATTGAGATTGAGATTGATTATTGATGCAACTAGGCATCTGGCGGCGCAACAGCTAGGGTCATATACCACCCAACACAAAATTGTTATCCTCAACTAACGAAATCATAAACTCCCGAAAGGGACAGGCATCATGTCTAAATTACACACAAACTAAAAACACACACCATTACTAAAAGAACACATCAACTTAACAAAAATATAAAAAAGAATCAAGATTAAATAATACCAAACTATCTAAAAAAACATAAATATATTAAAATCACAATTTATGAAGGAGGCCAGCCTCCTCCACATAGGAGAGGGTGTTCCCTCCCACACTACAAGCCTCCTCCCCGAGCACCCGGAAGAGACTGTAAGAACCGTCACCCACCCAGTACTTGGAGAGGTGCCTATGACGCAGGTCCCCAAGGCTGGGACACTCAACAATAATATGCCTCACTGTCAAAGGGACCAGACAATCATCACCGTAGGGAGGGTGAATCCTGTCCATTAAAAAGCCATGAGTCAATAATGTGTGGCCAATGCGGAGACGGACAAGAGCCGTCTCCCACCGGCGGGACAGGCCGCTGTAGCTCCACAAACCAAGGCGTTGGCGGATGTCACGGAGCTTGTTAGCCCCGACTGCGTCCCATCTGTCCTGCCAGCAGGAACGAACGGCAGCATCTATATAGGGTCGAAAGTCCACTGCAGGGACAGGATGACGCCCGGCAGGAGGCTGAGAATTGGAGACCACAGCCTTCGCCAGGGCATCAGCTCACTCATTACCATCGACACCCACATGGGCCGGGACCCATCAGAAAGTGACTTTGCGGCCATGCTACTCAAGGATGGCCAACACCAGGGGATGGGGAGAGTTAAAATTGCACAAGGCCTACAAGGCACTACAGGAATCACTATAAATAGTAAAAGAAGGCTGAGGGAGAGTAAAAATCACTTGGATGGCATATAAAATGGCCGAGAGCTCAACAGTGAAAATCGACATGACAGAAGGAAGGTATGTAAGAAACTATATTGAAGTCAGTACACTATATAGGTTAAGAGTGAGAACATTGTGAATATAGGGCAAATTGAGGAATTTTGACGCTAGCGGCAGGGTAAAACAGGGAGCCAACTACCTCCCCCCCCCCCCCGGGCTGCAGGGACTAGAGGGCAGTCCCTCTGGAGGGCAACACTGTTGGCCCGTTCTTGCAGCCTATTGCATGGGAACCATTTAGTCTGGTCTCTAACCCTCTCTCCATAAAATCGGGGCAGAGCAGGGGCCAAAGCCCCCTCTATCCTAGCTCGCCAGGTCTTAGACACACGCAAGACCCCCCACCTCGTCAAGGCGATTCCCGTTTGGGGGGTAGGAATTGTGGAAGAGGAAGTAAAGGACATAAGGAACTATCCAGAGCCAAAATGGAATACAGAGGAGAGGCGCTACAAGATGAACCTTCTTTGGATCTTTGAAGATCGACCAATGCCAAACCTTAAATCTACGATGCCGAGGACCACACGGATAATAAGCTGCCTGGACTCAAATGGCTCCCAGGGATATGAGGATTACCTTGCAAACCTTTATAGTAACTCCATTATTGAGCACTCACCTAGTGCTTGGGACCAGTTAGCCTTCTTTCTGCCCCACCGTGGTCTTTATGGAAATGGAAAGCTTAGAGTGGTGTTCGACGGTTCGGCGTAAGACGCTACAGGGAAAAGCTTGAACTCGTACCTTGACCCTGGAACCAACCTACTGTCCTGTCTCCTTTCTGTACTTTTTGAATTTCAGAACTAACACTCTCGGTTGTCATGCAGATATAAAGGCAGTATTTCATAGTCAGTGAGGAAGATGGACAGTTCATTCTGTTCCTATGGACAGACAACATTCTCAGATTCCAGAGAGTCCCATTTGGTCTTTCCTGTTTTCCTTACATGCTGCTGAAGCCATATCAACTCACCTTCACAAAACTACAGACATAGAACCAGGCTTCCATCACCTGCTCAAGAGTGGGATCTACGTGGACGACATGTTCCTTAATATCTCAACGGCAGCTGAAGCAGATATCAATTGCTCTGTCTTCTTTCAAAGCAGTTCGACCCTTTTGGTGTGTTGACTCTCTGGACGATCGAAGATAAAATAATTTTCTAAGAAACATGGGAGGATGTTACTAAGCGGTCCTGGACCTCAGAACTTCCCAAAACCATCTAATCAGAGATTAGAAAATGGTAGGCAGATGCTTCCGACATGAAGGAAGTTTCAATTCATCGCTGTGCTGGCATAGTGACTGCCACAGATACGGTCTCCTGTGTGTCTGGTGAAGCTTCTCAAAAGGCATACTGCACTGCGATATACATTGTCCAGGGTGAGGAGGCACATTTACTAGCATCTAAAGGAAGACTTGCACCTCGCTCGCAAGTGTTGAACATCCCTAGACTCGAGCTAATGGCATCTGTAATTGGGGTAAAACTGATGCACACTATCCTTCAATCATTAAGTTTACAACACCCAAAGATTCTACACTATACCGACTCTACCGATGTGTTGCACTGGATAAAGACTGAGAAACTACTCAAGTTGTTTATTCAAAACAGATTCTCATCCATCCGACGATTGTCTACTTCTGAGCAGCGGCATTATGTAAGTGGCCTTATTAACCCTGCAGATATTGGAACAAGAGGAATTTCTCTCCATCACCTGACTACCTCTCAGCATTGGTGGAGAAGACTATAATTCATATCCAGTCTATCTGTCCCTGAATCAGATAATGAAAATGCCAATCAATAGATTGAACTTAGTGATGTAGCAAAGTCGGAGTTAAAGAGCAGCCCAACTGGTGTCAAACAAATAACTACCATTAATACAGAGACAAGTCGGGAGTGTTCTCCTGGGCAATTCCCTCTGATAGAATGCTCAACCCTTAAACAAGCAATCAACTGCACTGCTTGGCTGAAGCGATTCATCCATATTGTCAGCCATCAACCTTCTGAACGAAAGACAAACTCGCTCAGTCCTGAAAAAAGAAGAAATGCACTATACTTCTGGATTAGTTTGGCACAGGAAAGGGCTACTATTCAGAACTGAAGGCCATATGAAGTAGTGCACAACTCCCTTAGCAGTCACCCTTATCAAGAGTTCGACCTTATCTAGATCAAAATGGATTACTCAGGCGAGTACCACAAACTAATGAACCCCCGTTGATTATCCTACCAGACCTGTGACTCATCGTTTTCCTTATAGTGAATGAAGCTCATAGTCAATGCTTCCATCAGAGTGCTTGAACTACTCTAGCTTCGCTATATGCAGAGTATCATGTCAGAAGGACATTGCAGCGATCGGTGGACGACGTTGTCGTTATCGAGGATTACCATACCACTCTCCAGGAGGTCAGCTTCCAGACTTCAGGACGGAATTCTCACGATCCTTCGCTAAAATTGGCATTGACTACTTTGGGCCTATCTACGTAGATGCTGGGGAAACCAAGGTATGGGGTTTACTAGCAACTATGCAACTACACGTGCTGTCCACCTGGAAGTTGTTAGGACTCAAAAGTGTGAATGATCTACAACTGGCACTCAGGCGACTCTTCGCACAAAGAGGAACCCCCCCTCTAATTGTAAGTGACAATGCAAAGTCCTTCTGGAAGCTGTCGGATCTTCTTCCTCCTACTGAACATTGGCGATACATCCCTGAAACTTCTCCATGGTGGGGAGGATTTTGGAAGAGGCTGGTGGCAAGTGTAAAGAAACCGCTAAAAGTCACATTACACCAGTGTCATCATTCCTTTGAAGAACTTGCCACCACGTTCTATGAGCTTGTATTCCACCTGAATCTTCGCTTTTTAACGAGTAATGATGGAGATGGTGTTCTGACTCCTGCACACTTTCTATTTGGTGTTATTTCTATCCCACGGGTTGTTTCGCCAACTGTGGACCCATCTGCTACGTTTGATCGTGCATGGAAGAACAGGAAAAGAGTAGCTGACCACCTCAACAGGAGATGAATAGGAGAGTAACTTCAGACTTTGCTAATCTGGAACACCAGCCTTACGGGGCGACCTGTCTGGACACCTTACGTTGGGGAGATCTTTCTGGTACATGGTGAATCAACCAGCGGTCAATGGCCGATGTCTAAGGTTGTATTCCTAATCCCATGACATGATGGTCATCCCCGTGTCGCTACAATCTTGCTGCGTGGTCGTACGACTCGCCGTCCACTTGACAAGCTATATCGTTTGGAAACATCGCCAGAAGTGGTTAAGAATGAAGGGGTTTGAAATGCTTTAGGTGTTAACTCCCATCTGGGTATCACAGGAGAAAAAAGGGATATATGTGAGCCTGTGGCAACTGGTTCAGGGACTGAAGAACACGGTGCCACATTGCCGTCTGTCCCTCAGTCTCCTGTGATGACTCGGTTTGCACGACAGATTCATTAGACAAGAGAAGTAATTACAACGTATGGAGCAATGAACCCTTATCGATCACGGGATTCAAACAGATCCATAGGCTTTGAATAGATCCCAAAGCTTTATGTTTCTTGTAATGTCAGATAGGCTGATAAGAGACTATTAAGGGGGTATCACACTAGCACCGCGTACGAGGTACACGCGGGACTGGTGGTATGAGGTACCAGGAACGGTTGGGCAGTAGCTATCACACTACCGCGGGCTGGTCCTTTGTATACCAGATGAGTCACACCACCACAGCCACAAAACGTAAACAACAACATGAATTTTGTGGATGATAATGACCAATTTGACTGCATTGGTCCTTGTAATTAATAGTTTTGAAGAAGAAAAGAGGAAACACTACCATAGGCTTGATTTTATTGTCCATGTTTGCATTCAATGAAGACCACACGTGTACCCGTCACTACGGGATGTAAACACAGTAAAATATCGACATCGTATTTTCTACTTTAAGTGTGTTTTTTGTTGTTGTTCGAAAATATTTGTATTGCAAAAATGTTTTCTTATATTAATCCACCTTTTTTACTTAGAATTAATTTATATAAGTATATTATTTATTGACTTGGTGCTGTATACGAGGAACGGTCTTGGCTAGGGATCCATTCCAACTTTGTCCCGCGAATGCCGCCGCGGCTCCTCGTTCACGGGACGATATGGAGGCAGTCCCACGTGTACCTTGTACGAGGTGCTAGTGTGATACCCCCTTTATAGTAACCAGTAATAGTGTCTATGTATTATCTATTATAGGGTGTACAGTATCAGTGTAATAAATTACTGTCACATATGTTACTACTAACTTATACTACTACTTATTCGTTACTACTAACTTATACTACTACTTATACTTTACAGTCTCGCCCCAACCTTCCTGGAATGAAGACGTGATTCCTGGTGCTCTGCTTGTGTTGTTTGTGTTGTTTTTTGTGTTGCTTTTGTGTTCTTGTTTGTTTGTTGTTGTTTCCGTGGTATTCTAGGTGTTATTTGTCTATTCTATCTCTTTTTTTGTGGTTTGTGATATACATTGCTATTTGTGATATAGTTGTTTGTGGTTTGTATGTTTTGTTGTGGTTCTGTGTGTGTATGTTCGTGTGTTCGGTTGTTCGCTTCCCATGTAGGCCTTGCCTGGCCTGATGGAGAGCGTGGATTCGGATGTGGCTTCCTGCTTGGAGGCTGACTTGATCCTGTCGGAAGAGTATGAATCTCCTATCGAGGATCATTGGCCTGAGCTGCCTTCTCGCAACCCTATCCCTCACTCCTCGGTCACTCTGCAGGTCAGGTTGCAGCCTTCCACCTCCTCAACCTCTACCAAGCGACCTGTTAATGCCTCGTCCGACTCCGGTGCTGTGGAATGTTTGCCTCCGGCTGCCAAGACTGAGAAGGGTGCTTCAACTGCACATGGCGTATCTTCTCTGCCTCAAATTGGAGTTTCTTCTTTGTATACCAACTTTTGTCTCTGGCTCTCATTGTTGAAGACTCACTCGACAGGCCTCGTAAGTTCCCCAGCTACATCCTTATCAATTTTCCGATTGATGTTGACCCAAAACTTGCCAAGGGATACCATGGTGTGTACTCTTGCCCATCGTTTTCTCCAAGATGGTTCCCCCATTAGCCGTATTGTTATTGTCTGAAGTCAAGCCAAACCACCTCCAAATAAAATTTCCTTTGATTTCCCCCTTGTCTTCCACCGTGTGAGATGAAGAAACTTAATAAAGACAAGCCTTGGTGCTACAGGTGCTGGGGAGTTGGGTATATCTCCCGGTACTGTTCTGCCAGGCCGAAGTGTGCATGGTGTGCCACCCCACCTCAATGGGAATTGGCTTGACATGGTGGGGGGGGGGGCTTGAGTGTCTCTAAGACCTGGCGAGCAAGACTAGAGGGGGCTCCGGCCCCTGCTCTGCCCCGATTTCGTGGAAAGAGGGTTTCCCATGCTAGTAAGGTTACCAGTAAGAGACCAGACTAAGTGGTTGCCATGCATTAAGCTGCTAGCTAGGGCCAACAGTGCTGCCTTCCAGAGGGACTGCCCTCTAGGGGATGTCCTATGTTGTATGGTTTGGTGTCTGGGCCAAGAGATGTTGGGGAAGGGGGTCTCAACACCATCGTGGGCAAATTTCGAGCCATTGGGGCTGCTTTTTAAAACGAGTGGCCCCGTTGGGGAAGAGGTACCCAACTCACGGCGACCAGCGGTCGGTCCCCTCATCTACCCGGTAGGTAGTATCTCTTGGCTTCTGGGGCCAAAAACATTATATTAATGATATATGGATAAGAAACAGCGCAAATCTCTTCCTCGAGCGGTGGTCGACCAGGCCCTCGAGATATCACTCTTTGGTCGTAATGATATGCAGAAGTCTGCAAAATAGAGTGGCCTGGCAGGTCGGGTGTTGTGTCAACGAACCTTGTTAGCGGTAATGACACATTAATGTTAACAAACGTACTTCCATCCCTTTCATATGGCGTTATTCACTCAATTTTTAATTGTTTTGGAGTGGTTCAACGTATTCGAATCACTTATGACAGTGACTGTAAATCTAGACATTGCTACATTACTTTTAATACAAATGCTGTTGCTAAAGCAGTGTTTGAGGCAAAAGATTCTGTTCTGTGGAGGATACTCACTGTAAAGTTTAGATGATGCGGTCCATCAATGTAGTAGATAGTGACAATGACTACTGCACTAATATCTTTGATGACACTATCGAGAATGTTCCAAAGGATCGTCGGGTTCCTACACCCTTTTGGTTTGTGGCTTATAAAGGGAGGGATGTGGTAACCTTTCCCATGCTTACAGGTTTCTTGAGAAAGAAATTGGAGTACTACCAATGGGCCACATAAAAAAATATGGTAAGGCCATTGTAATCAGAGCCAAAGATCTTGCACAGGCCTTAATGCTTCTCAATCTCCCCTGTCCTTCTGATAGCATATTTGAATCTATCAAACTACATCGAACATTTAATTATAGCAAGGGGCATATCTATAATGAAAACTTGTATTAATTATCAGAAGAGGACATTCTCATTACATGCCCAGACAGTGTCCAACGAGAAACATATCAGAGATCGCATTAACATTAACATGTTATGAGTTTGGTCATGGGAGAAGGAACTGCAACAACCGTTTCCGGTATGGAAATTGTTCTGCTCTGGACTCACATCTTACTTCTGAGTGTCTGTCAGAGAGTTACTGCTTTTACTGCAAAGATGCTAATCCCTTGCATTCTCGTCAATATGAGATGTACCTCCATTTGCAGGATATCCTCCACTTGGTGGTGTGAAGGCATACGCCTCCTCCCTTCGCACAAAATTAGTTGCAGCACCCTCTCAACACCCACAAGAGGCAGCAGCTTTATGCTCTAGTGAGAGGTCTTGGAAACTTTATCAGACACTTCAACTTATGACAATTCTCAGACTTTAACTAAAGGTGACCATGTGGTAGAGATTCACGCTGTCACACGCTCTCCAAAAAGGAAACTTAAGTCACTTCCTCCCTGTAGATGAGCCATTGGGAGGAAGTGACCATACTATGATTAGGTTCTCACTGCAAGTACCCAAATCTAAAGTTAAAATTCAGAAACAGAGCAAACCCGACCTCAGTAGAGCAGATTTCTGTAATCTGAGAAAGGGAGTTAGTGCAATGCATCTGGAAATGGGCCAAGGGGTGAATGAGTCTTGGTGCTTATTCCGAGACTGCTTTATGGCACAACAATCAATATTCGTGCCCTCTAAGCCAGTTGGATCCCCAATGTCCCAACCCAAATGGTTCACACGAGAAATAGCAGCTACAATTAGGAAAAGAAAGGTAGCCCACCACCAGTTCAAAAGAACTGGTAATTTAGAGATACAAAGTGAATATTACCACCTACGTAGGAAAGTGAAATCACTTGTAGACAGAGCCAAGCGTAACGAGGAACTCCGGATTGCAGCCTTGTGTAAGGAGAATCCCAAGGAGTTTTTTGGTTATGTAAACAGCAGAAAACCAATTAGAAACAAGATAGGCCCATTGCATGATGGGAATGGTGTCTTACAAAACTCTGATGAAGAGATGGCAGACATTCTAAATTCCCATTTCTCATCAGTGTTCACCCGAGAAGATGGGGGTAACATCCCTGAGCCAGGCACTACTCATGAGGGTGTTACCATAGAAAGAGTCGAATGCAGTGAAGCAAAAGTTAGAGACAGAATAGGCAAATTAAGTGTCAATAAATCTCCCGGTCCTGATGAATTTCTTCCTAGGGTCTTGCGAGAGGTATGTGACCAGGTAACCCCTTACCTGGCTGCTATCTCCAATATATCACTTGAAACAGGAAAGGTCCCATCGGACTGGAAGGAAGCAAATGTGACTCCCATATTTAAAAAGGGAGATTGCCATCTTCCTGGAAACTACCGTCCAATCAGCCTTACATCTGTAGTAGGAAAGGTATTGGAGGGTATAGTTGCAGATAGAATAGTAGATCATCTTGAATCATATAATTTATTGTATGATTCACAGCATGATTTTTGGCGTCGGCGTTCATTTTTGACCAACTTGACCATTTGAATAAGGGGCATGCTTGCTAAATGGATTGAGAATTGGATAACTGACCGGCGCCAAAGAGTAGTAATCAATGGGGAAGCCTCAAGTTGGGCATCAGTCACAAGTGGGGTTCCTCAAGGTTCAGTTCGAGGTCCGCTACTTTTTATAATCTACATTAATGATATAGATGTGGGAATTGTCAGTCGAATTGCAAAATTTGCTGATGACACCAAGTTAGGGTGTAATGCTTCATCATTTGAAAAGGTAGAACAATTACATAAAGACCTAGAGAAAGTAGGAAAGTGGTCTGAACGATGGCAGATGCCATTCAATTTGGACAAGTGTAAAGTGATGCACAAAGGTCCACCCAACCAGTTACTCTCTGTTGGGAAATGAAATTAGTAGTACTGACTTGGAGAAAGACTTAGGTGTACTGATCAGCAGTGACCTCAAATTCTCCAAGCAGTGCCTCGCAGTAGAGAAGAAAGCCCAGAGGCTTCTGGTTACATAAAGAGGCAATTTAGATTTAGAAACAAAGAGATAGTCCTCACTCTGTACAATTCTTTGGTTCGGCCACATCTGGAATATGCTGTGCAGTTCTGGTCACCGACTCTCAAGAAAGACATTGCGAGGCTTGAGAGAGTCCAGGCTAGGGCCACCAAACTGATCCCATCAATTAAACACATGGGCTACCAGAGAAGGCTGCAGGCACTAGGTCTCTTCTCATTAGAGACGAGACGCTTGAGAGGTCAACTAATTGAAGTTTTCAAAATCCTTCGTGGATATGAAACATTGATCATCAGTGCCTGTTTAGCTTATGTTTAGAAACCATGGATGGAAACTATACTTGAAATGCTTCCGCGATAATATGTTAGGGGATTTCTTCACATATAAAATCTGCAATGTCTGGAATCAGCTACCAGCAGAGGTAGTTGATAGTTCCTCGATAGAACAGTTCAAGAAACAGTTAGACAAAGTTCTGCCAAGCCTGGTAGAGTTAAAGTGATCGTTTCCTCCTTTCCTGTACACAAATTTCCTAGTCCGGCCTTTTTTCCTCCGGGTTAGGTACATTTCCATTTCCATACCCGCAATGCGGGTGGGAGAGGTGGGTGGGGAGAGCCTTCTCTTTACTATACTTTATCTCTCACTATTAGCTAACAACTACTACTACACCTACGGTACCTCCTTGGTATGGGTCGTAAGACCTTTTGAGGTGCTACTTATCCTTGTAACTCTAAGGCACATGACTCAATAGATGTTCCTCCTTATAAGACAACCATCTATGTGGACTCATGCAGAGTTTTCTCTCAATTTCACCAGAAGCATTCTCGTGGCTCTGATGAATCTCTTGATTCAACAGAAGTTCCTCTTCTCAAGTTTTCTTCGGGATCATCAGAGGAGCGTGAAGTTAATGTGGATGCCTCAGAGTTTGCGACTTCAAAAGATTCAGTTTCTCCTCTGCTTGAACAGGGGAGTGATTCTACCACCTGTATTATGGATGTTGATGTGTCTGCCTGTATCAGTGATACCACTGCTGCACAGGATATTGCCATTGTAATTGTTTTTAAGAATATCCCTGCTCATATACCTTCATCTTCTTCCAACATATCAGATGCTTCAGGGACTCGTCTATGGGTCCCAATTACTGCCCCAATTACTACTCCTCGAGTTTGTTCCTCTTCTAGTGGCCTAGGATGAGACAAAACGTATTGATTGAGTAACCATTAGGTCGAGGTGGTAGTGGGAAGTACCTCAATGAGGCTTCCCCCAAACCAGTACCAAAGTAACACTGTTCAAGGTCCTTCAGTGGAATTGCAGTGGCGTGCTTCTTCTCTCTAGCTTCTCTCCTGCATGTGTTTCTCTTTAAGAGACAATGCTTGGGGACTACATTCCTGTCAGTCCTCCAGCATATTCTGCATTTTATTCCAATTCATTTGAAGGGCAGGGTCACCATGGTGGCTCTGCCATTCTAGTTTGTCGAGATGTTCCATGCACGAGCCTGGAGCTTGACACTCCACTCCAAGCTATTGCAGTTAAGGTTTTTATGGACCGCCCCTACACTGTGTTCAGTGTATACCTTCCTCCCAGTGTTACAGTTGAGAGGGCTGATCTCAACCGTCTTGTACGGGACCTTCCCTCTCCCATTATTTTATTGGGTGATTTTAATGGTTGTCATCCTTTGTGGGGTTATAGTTCGGTCAACCCCATGGGTGTTTTTTTGGCTTATTTTATTGAGGATGAGGAATTAGGGGTTTTAAATACGGGAGATATGGCACATTTTAATAACCCAACTGGGACTTTTACCGCCATTTACATTTCCCTTTGCTCACCCAGTGCTCTGTTAGATTTTACTTGGAGGGAGAGTGTTGCCTGATTTATATGGCAGTGACTATTTCCCTATAACTTTAGAAGGTAACAAGTATGAACCACAGTCTCGTCTTCCTAGGTGGAAATTAGAGAAGGCTGACTGGCAATTTTTTAGAGATCTAACATCTTCGGTCTCTCTGACGAGGCTGTGACATATTTCACTGATATGCTCCACTCTACCGCTCTCAACACTATCCATACAACTTCGGGCTACTTTCCCAAACATCCTGTCCCTTGGTAGTCTCCAGTCTGCACCACTGCTGGGCCTTCGTCGCAAACGTGGGGACCCAACTCTTTTAGAGGACTTCCGACGGGTAAGGGCAAGAAGGATTTTAAAAGAGGCACGATGTGCATCTATGTGTCTTCAATTAATAGTAAAACTCCACTCACCCAAGTGTTCAGGAAAGTCTGTAAGATGGCAGTGAAGTTTTCTCCTAGTTCTCTACCTGTACTTAAGGTCAATGGAGTTAAGATTATGGATAGTTTGACAGTGGTCAATACCATGGCGGAGGCTTTTCCTAGAGTCTTTAGCCGCGACTCTCGACCTCTGGCTGTGAGGCATGAGTTAAGAGCCAAGGAGTGTACTGCCCTGGATTTCCCAGGGAACGAGAATGAAAAATTTAACCATATATTCACCCTGAGTGACCTGCATTCTGCCCTCTCTCTCTTTGGGGACACTTCTACTGAGCTAGACAACATACTATATGCAATGTTGCGACACTTGGGTGAGGAGAAGATCTCATTTCTTTTAGTTTTATATAACAGAATCTGGGTGGAGGGTGTCTTCCCTTCTGGGTGAAGGGTTGCTACCATCCTTCCTTTCCCCAAGCCGGGCAAGCACTCTAGTGCTGCACGCCGTCAACACCTTGTTTGTGTATTCTTTGATTTAGAGAAAGCATATGACACTACATGGCAATATGGCATCCTGCAGCAGCTCCATGTATATAGCCTGCGAGGTCACCTTCCACGCTTTCTTAAAGAGTTTTTCAGTGGTCGCAGTTTTTCTGTAAGGGTTGGTACAGCTCTGTCAGCATCTGTTGCACAGGAGGAGGGCGTTCCCCAGGGAAGCGTCCTCAGTATCACATTGTTTGCAGTAGCAATTAATGCCATTGCCTTATCCCTTCCGGACTCAAGGTACGTTGACGACCTAGCTGTCTGGTTTGCTGCTAGTGCTGTTAGTGGTGGAGCGGCGCCTGCAGCTTGCTCTTGACAGAGTGTCATGTTGGATTGGTTCTCATGGGGTTTTATTTTCTCCTGCCAAGACGGTTGCTATGCACTTCTGCCGCATCTGAGGCATTCAACCTGATCCTGACTTATCCATGTATGGGCATCGGATACGCTGTTTCGAGAAGACTCGCTTTTTGGGTCTCCTTTTATATTGTTGTTGATTGCAGAGTGTTACTTAATACTCGTTTGTTTTTGTTTTTTAGTTTGCTGTTGAAGCGAGCTCTTCAAATTTATAATTAGTATTTATGTGCACATAATTAATACAAAGATTTATTCAATAGAAGACTACCATCAGCATCTTGCTTTTAATTTTAATTCTTATTTTATGATGATATTACTGCACCTTGTATTCCACAATATTTTTATAATAAAACTCTTAATAGTGACAACATTAAAGTAAAATACAATATAGAGAAATACAAATTACAGTTCCATTTCTATAAAACATTACATATTTGTCTTCCATTCTTCTTAAGTGTTTATAATTATGTATTTAGATGCGGCCTATAGGCCTATATATTACGTCTAGTTATCACCCACAAGACTTAATTATTAATGTTGGCAATCTAGCAAACCAATGTATTTTGAGAGCCAGAACTGTTACATATTATTCTCCCGACAAAGAGAATATATATGTTTGTCACCTTTGATTCTCCAGGTTTAATAAAAACAGTGGAATATCGGTAAAATTTCACTTAATAATTTGGTTATGTAATTATTGATTAATGTTAATTTGCAATGGATAACAATATTTTTATTATTTGAACATTTTGAGCTAACTATCACACAGTTCACAATGTGGCGAAATAATATCAGTTATATATCCAACTCGAAAACATTAATCATTTATTACATATCATTATCTCCGTCTAACTCGTAGACACAACTAATTCAATTCATCCTACCATATCTTCACTCACGTCGCTCATACATTCATCCCCAACCACCATCATTTTTCCTTTCCATTTCTCCTTTCCACCAGTGAATGCTTCCACCAGCCCCTCCACAACCTCCCCCATCTCTTCCTCTCTCTCTCTCTCCTTCACCTCCCCCTCCATAACTCGTCAGGTAGAAATAACCCCATGATTAGTGTGCTCGTGTCTCCATCCCATCAGCTCGCGACTGAGTTGGGGAGATGGAGGTCATGAGTACTTCGCTTCGTTCGGGATTCGAATATCTGGGTGGCTCAACATTGGCAACGCGCAGTGGTCAACGCGGGAGTGGAGCCAACTGTACTTGTTTACCTCGCCACGGTATATTTCATTTAGAGTCAGTCTGGCCTCACACCTCCGCCTGTACTGTACACACTTCCTGTATATAGCACCCACTATTCTGTGACAATTAAGGAACAAAATATATACAGTGTTATCTTACCCCCATAATATATGGACACGATACAATCCCCATAACAAGATTGCTGCAAGTAACTACACTTGACTCTTCACAGGATTCTCAAACAGCAATTGAACACGAATTGCAAACTTATATACAAATAGAAATGAGCAAGAGATTCTCTAACATTGAGGCCAATCATTGTCTAGCTGCTGCCACATTTCTTGATCCCCGCTTCAAGACAGTTGCCTTCACTAATCCTGCGATGGCAGACCAGGTTCAAAGCCGACTTATCACAGAAATTTGTTCAATAAAGGTAGATGAAACAGAAAGTGGTTCTGACCCTGATGACCTGGGACCATCGTCCAGTGAATCCACATGTACAGTCGGCGGCAAAAGTCCTGTCGCCTCACTTGCTTCGCCGAGACCAGCAGTGTTCATGGACTCGAGAAATACACACGTTTTATACACTTAATAATCTCGAGTCTATGAACTTTGCGTGCCTCGGTGAAGCAGGTGTGGCGACAGGACTTATGCCGCCGACTGTACAACAACGTCTGGGAAGCAAAACAGCACCAGGATGTGGGATTGGTTTGACAGGAAGGCCAAAGCATCTGAAGTTCACAGGACGTCATCCGTCGAAGCGACACTGGAAATTCGCCACTACATTGAAAAAAAAAACTCTTGGAAAGATCTGAAAATCCTTTGTCATTTTGGAAAAACAATGAAGAGCAATACCCTCGTCTAGCTATTCTTGCAAAAATTTATCTGGCTGCCCCTGCAACATCAGTTCCATCTGAACGACTCTACTCGAAAGCAGGTGAACTGATTTCGGCCAAGAGGAACAGACTCGAGCCTAAAAACGTTAATTTATTTCTTTTTCTCAACAAATATATAAATGAAATTAATTAAACCTAACCTTTTTTAGGTCTACAGTATATGCAAGAAGTTGTTTATTTTCTTATGAGAGGAAAACATGAATCAAATTAAAAAATATATAACTTGGTTTAGGTCTATATTCAAGAAATTGATGTTTATGTTCTTGTGAAAATAAAATATAAGGCAAATTATATATACCTAATTTAATGTATAAGTTATATTTGAGTGTTAGGCTGCTTTCACACGAGTGTTTCCGAACGCGCGTTCGGGAACACGACGTTTTAACATTCAGGCTGCTTTCACACGAGCGTTTTTGTATGCGTGTTCTGGTGTAAGAAAGACTTACTTACTTCCAAACATATGAGTCGATAGGGTAGGGTGGCTGGCGACTGGTTTGTCTTTATAGTGTCTTTGTTGTCTCTTCGGAGTTTGATTTTAATTATTAGGTTTTCTATAACTATTATGGTTGAGAAGATACAACAAGGTTAAAGTAGTTTACTCACTTTTTATTTATAACACGAGTTAGTATACAGAGTCACAATATGTAGCTTGCTCGGGTTTAAGCTAGGCTAGGAAGCTAACTTTAAAGAGAGATAACACGCTAGAGTAACCTGTGATCGGATCGGTTATCGGTAGCTAACTGAGAGCTATAGGAGCGCAACTAGGGCGCTTCCCTTGTGTTGTGTCGTCACTATATGCTGGCGTGTTAGTGCTTCCCACAGTAAGTGAGTCCTGTACTCTTCCCGTTCAAGCTTAGGCTAGCAGTATTGGAGCATCATGTGATGGTGTAAGTCTGAGTGCCTAAATGACTCATGTAAGTGAGTGTTAAGTAAGTTATTATAAGTAGCCCTCCAATGAAGGTGAAACCGTAACAAGCACGGAGAAAAGTTGCACTAGAATGGGAGTATAGAAGGGAAAATGGGACTTTCTGAGATTATTAAGATCTAATGATTAAAATGTTGAGCTGGTTTAAGGAGCAGCAAGTAGAAATTGTCTTGACAGACCATGAAGGCAAATACAGGTTAAAAAGATACTATATATAGGCAGTATTAAATGAGACTATCTTGATTTGGTGATCAATAAGAAAATTTATTTTAATTAACCCTAGAACACTAAACCTGGGTAAACCTACACCATCACAAACCCTGGGTGAAAATCACCCGATATTGGGGAAATTAAAAATTCATACTTGCAATCAAGTTTTATTCAAAGTACAAAAATACACTAAAAATATAGCTCCTTGGCTTTCATCTCCCCTTAGAAGCAAGTACTGAACGGAAAACAAATTGTGAAGGGGTGAAGTTGAAAAATCTAACAAAAAATCTTAATTCCACGAAATAAGTGAACACTAAATTCTGGAAAAAAAAATAAAAACCAGCTGAAGACTTGAGCGTTGGCCTGGACCCACTCAGGTAATGGGAGCTTTAGCTGGTGAAGCCACAACATCCTGGCATCACTCCGGGCTGTAGGGGAGATACACAAAAAATAGGTATATTTCTTGCTGCTGTTCTTGTGGCTGACTGCACCTGTGGCCGACAACTCCACCTAAACCCAGATGTGCTTGACAGGGTGGCTTGTTCAAAGTCCACTATTGATGGTGCATCATCTTCACGGCGAACATGGGTCCTTCGTCTTCCCCTAACACCAGCAGGGATGGCAGCAGGGGTATTAGGGGCAGAAGCAGGGCTTGCAGCAGAAGTAGAGGCAGCATGGGTGGTAGGAGGGGAGGCAGCATGGTTGGTAGGAGGGGAGGCAGCATGGGTGGTAGGAGGGGAGGCAGCATGGGTGGTAGGAGGGGAGGCAGCACAGCGTTTGGAAGGTGTTGATGTACGCCGTGGTTTTTTATGTGCAGGTGGCCGTGGGATGTCAACATCACTCATATCATCACTTTCCTCATCACTAGGTTCTGGGACATAGTCTTGGTCAATATCACTGTCATACAAAACCTCACATTCTAGGTTATCTTCCTGTCCATCATCATTGTCACTATCATTACCGTCACTCTCTGGTAATGCACCTGTAGTGTTCATAATGTATTGTAGCTCGTCCTGGGAGTAATATTTAACTGGTTTCTTACTCATGTTAACTTTATGGTCTCTGTAAACAAATCTTCACTACCTGCAAAAAGAAAAGATGTAAATAACGAATCACAAAATATACACCATTACATACCTCGGGTGGTTTCCACCCGTAAAATATTACACTATGTATCACAAACGTCGGGTGGAAACCACCCAACTCCCAGGGAGCGAGCTCTATAACACACCCTCTCTCGGACAAAGCACAACGTGCACTGAAGCTATAGGGAGTATCGTGCCGCGGGAGAAACTACCCATATAGTAGTCACGTGGGTAACATAGCGTCGGGTGGAAATCACCCAACTTGGGGTTTGGGGAGGTTAGGGGGGTGCGGGAATAGGTTACAAGCTTTCTACCCACCCCAAGCCTCTCCCCCTATTCCCGCACCCCCCAGTCTCCCCTCAAGCCTGTCCCCTATTCTCACACATCCTTAAGGAATTGGAAGGCTACGGAATTCTTTAAATTATGCCAAAATATAGATCCCCTGCCCGTATACTGAAATGTTCTGTTTCCTCACCCTCCACTACCATGATATAAAATGACCCTCTGAATTGTAATTACTTAAATACTGCAGCGATCAATAGTAATGCATTAGTTGAATGAAGGAAAATAGTTTGAATTGATATTGTGAACTAATAATGAAACCATAGCTATAATCTCGCATCACTTATCTTTCCCATTTCATTTTAAAACAATGTCGCCTGTGTTGAGATGGCTCCCCTTCTGCCACTCTTTTTCGATTCTTCACTTATCCCATATTTCCTTCTATTTCCATAATGCCTCTTGTCCTTCCTCTCGATCACCTTCTCCTTCGTCCCATAGAGTCTTCCAGTCTTCAAATCAAAATCAATCTTCCTTTGGCAGAATCCGCTGGATCATTGAGGTCCTTCTGTATCGTCACCTACCTGTACAAAAAATTCAATCCTCCCGGATGTCTCCTGAAGAACAAGAGGGAGCAAGGACGCAGCGTGCTTTCCCTAAGGCAACTACAGGGAGTCTTCTGGGTCTGGCTGTCGTGTTTGGGTATAGCTAGTATATTCTTCATAGCTGAGATATTGGCTGGTTTAGGCTAGCCTTGTGAGAAAGGTATACAGTATGTCTTTACTGTATATGCTTGCTTGCCATCTTCATAAATCCTATTCTACGTTTGTCTATCTGCCTCTATGTCTGGCTGTCTATTTCGGTGTGTATCATTACTATCCATCCAATCTACAGGAGTTTTTTCTAGCTAATACTGAAAAAAAAATATAGTCAATCTCTTTATCAGTTTATACTGGGTGGTTTGGAATCTTTTATTAACCGTAATAAAGGGGCGCATTCATTTTTGTCGATGTAGAGGGTTATTTATTACTATAACAATCAAATTCGTTCACGAGAATTATTCGCATCAAATAATAAAAAACAATTTAAGCATCTATTTGGATATCCTTGCCCTTTATTCTCCGTATATTCTCTTATCATTACGGAGCAGTCACACAATATAGAGAGTGGATTTATGGGAATAATTTACTCTGGGCTAATCAGTGGAGGGCTGCTGACTCCTCCAAACTATGCCATGCCAAAAAGCAGACTGCCTCTATACAAGATTAGGGATCTGTTTCGTTCAATGTTAAAGAGGTTTCGGAGACTCCAATACACACATAACAGCTGTACCAGTAAAATTACATATGTATACCCAGAATATATTATGTATATGGCCAAGCACCTGTGTAGAGTCTTCCCGCTTGCCTGGATGAGTGTGTTGCTTGGAGAAAGTCTTGGTGTTGCTTAAGTATGGTTTTGATATAGTGTGGTGCAGCAGGAGTGGAAGGGAGAGAGGAAGATGTGTGCTCGCTGGAGTCCCGAAGCTAAGTGGAAGAGTGGTGGCTCTGGCGTGATGGGCTAAGCTTGGGTAAGACCATGGAGGTATAATCTAAGAGGAGGCGGCATGAGCCGCTCGTCCTGTACACCCAAAGTGAAGCAAGGGGCGGAGCCTATTACCCTACCCCCCATTGACTCAAAACATTGCCTCGCCCGCCTTACTCCCATTATAATTATGGTCTTATTTTCTCATATATCCTATAATCATAGCCAGAAAGAGACTTGAATTTGTTCCATATAATTATGATAACTACATAAAATTATCCAATTTTGTATATTATCAAAAGTACTTAAACCCATTAAATATCGCTGTTTCCAGCTAGAGCATTACCTCTGCTCGCAAACTTTTCCTAGGAGTATGAATTAAAGAATGAATTGAATAATAAATGAATAGCTTATTTTATGCAAAAAGTATAGTAAAAGAGAAGGTGATAGCTTACATACTAACCCACAGACCGTATTATAACGTTACAGAGAAATAACAACAAGTACAGATGACCACACGTGAATCTGGTATGCCTCGCTACTTGTGAAATACCTACAACAGGAAGGAAAGTGAGCACCCACATCTTAACTACCACCCACCCATATAATTATTGACATCTTCACTACCTACCTACCACCCACATCTTACCTACCTACATACCACCCACATCTTACCTACCTACCTACCACCCACATCTTAACTACCACCCACCCATATAATTATTGACATCTTCACTACCTACCTACCACCCACATCTTACCTACCTACCTTCCACCCACATCTTAACTACCACCCATCCACCCACATCTTACCTACCTACCACCCACATTTTACCTACCTACCACCCACATCTTACCTACCTACCTCTCTATCTCTTGTATCTCTGGGGAGTAGTGAAGATGCCACATTTTATAGTAAAATCGTTAAAAATTGTATAAATTTGCATAAATTAGCGTTTTTGAAGTTTTGAAAGTTGCAATTTTTAATATACATTGATAAAACATTATGAAATATGCTAAAACATTCATAATACAATCTCTCAACACTCGAGTTATCCTTCAGGCCAACCCTAACTTAGGCACAAATAGGTCCCCCCATGGAGCCAGTTTATCTTTTATAACCCTGTCAATGCTATATATACGTCAGGTTATACATTAATAGTTAATATCACAACACTATAATAGCCTTGGCTTTACAGTTTTTGTGTGTACAGTATTAATATTCTACAGGACATGGGTACGTGTCGCGGTGTGCGAGGCAGGTGATGAAATTAACTTCGTTGATTTGTCAATTTCTGTCGTATATTTTTCTATATGACTTTCTTGACATACATATGAAATGTAGTAGAAAGACTCCTGTCTCTCTGGGTACACCCATATGCTGAACACGCCACCATTATCTTAAACAATGGCAAAGAATGTTGGTGAAATTGATGGTCCGACGTGATGAGCTGAGGTTTGTTTTGAGTCAATGGGGGGTAGGGAGGACAGCCGACCAATAGAAAACTGGCTTCACCTCTGTGACGTCATGCCGCCTCCTCTTAGATTATACCTCCATGGGTAAGACTCGCAAACAAGCCAACAGGTGAAGGCGAGTATGCGTGAGACATAGAGAATGGGAAATTATAGTGCTTGGATCACTACAGTACCACCCCCTCCCCCAAGAAACAAGAGGAGAGGTGGAGGTATGGTACAGTTGCCAAAAAAGGTATTGCAACAACTCTTGATAGAGCTTTAACCATAGTAATATCCACAACGATTTGTTAGGACTATAAGCATGTATAACAGAAGGAAATATACATACCCTTCTGTAATACATACTTATAATCCCTACAAAAAACTATGGACATTAATATATTTAAAGGGGGTATCACACTAGCACCTCGTACAAGGTACACGCGGGACTGCCTCCATATCGTCCCGTGAACGAGGAGCCGCGGCGGCATTCGCGGGACAAAGCTGGAATGGATCCCTAGCCAAGACCATTCCTCGTATGTCGATATTTTACTGTGTTTACATCCCGTGGGGATGGGTACACGTGTGGTCTTCATTGAATGCAAACATGGACAATAAAATCAAGCCTATGGTAATGTTTCCTCTTTTCTTCTTCAAAACTATTAATTACAAGGACCAATGCAGTCAAATTGGTCATTATCATCCACAAAATTCATGTTGTTGTTTACGTTTTGTGGCGGTGGTGGTGTGACTCATCTGGTATACAAAGGACCAGCCCGCGGTAGTGTGATAGCTACTGCCCAACCGTTCCTGGTACCTCATACCACCAGTCCCGCGTGTACCTCGTACGCGGTGCTAGTGTGATACCCCCTTAATGTTTTATCAATAATTGTCGCAGTACCTTTTTTGGCAACTGTACATAATATACATAATAAAAATAATAACACATGAATGAAAAAAAAAATGTTACATAGAAAATAAATACATACCGTACATGGAAATAAAAAAATGTAAGTGTTGCACACATATGTACAGGTAATGTGTGTAGTGTCACAGGTATGAGTAAGTGTGTGTGTGTGTGTGTGTTGATATTCTGGGTGTGTGTGTGTAGCTTGATGTAGAGTGAGTGCATGCATGTCTGTGTTGGATATAGTGTAGTGGCAATATATTTGGCCGGGCGCCGTATGGTCTGTCCTGCTGAGAATAGGATGAGGAGACATGGAGGTGAGAGGCACAGATAGGGAAGGGAGTTCAGATCCTGACTGGGTAGGGTTAAGAGTGGGTGGTTGGTTGGGTGAGGGAGGTGGAGTATGAGGAAGTGTAGACTGAGTGGATGGGGAAGAGGTATGGGTGGGTAGGGATGGCAGTGATGGTGAGTAGTGGTGGTGGATGGATGGTTTAAGTGAGGCAGGGTGAGATATGGTGTGGTGAGTGAAAGGTATGTGGATAGGGTAGGATGGTGGATGGAGCTGGTGGCTGAGGTATAAGAGGAGGTATGGTTTGAGAGAGTGAGGTGTGGTGTGATGAGGAAGGCGGAAGGGAGTGGTGTGTGTTAGTGACTGGTTGTGTGAGGTGTGTGTAGGAGGTGTTGTGTGAGGTGTGTGTAGTGTAGAAGGAGTGTGTGGTGGGTGGTGCGTGAACAGTGAGGGGTGTAACGGTGCATGAGTAGGTGGGTTGATGTGTTGTGGTGGAGTTTGAGTAGGTGTTGTGGTAGTGTGGGCCGGTTTCATCCGCTCCCAGGACGTGACTTAAGGCTTGCTGGAGATTTGGAGTGTGACTGTAGTGTCCGTCTTGGATTGCACTGGGTGTGGGCCAGTGTAAATTTGCTGGAGCGGTGTCCAATGTGTGTACGTTTGTAAGAGGGGGTATGGTGCAGAGTGTAGGCCAGGTGGTGTATAGGTGGGTCTGATGTGATGACATATTGGTGTGTGTATAGCGTGTCCGTGTCCACGTCCGGAGAAGTCATTTGTCCTGGGAGGCGTAGGTCTTCTCTGAACACCATCTCTGCCGGGGAATGGTGCAGGAAAGAATTCTCTACCCTACCTCACATTAAAATACAATAGATATTATTGACACATCATCCCAGCCAGTCTCCTCTGTCAAGTTCTTTAACCCCGGGAAAACTTCAATAAAGTTCTACCATCACTCTACCCACTCGCGAGTATCCCAAGCATGATCAGAGTGTTATACATTCATCTTCATTCAAACCTCAGACTCTACAAGGTATGACAACCCGGATGCAGTAAGTGATACAGGGGCCCTGACAAATGTCCTGACTGTATTTTTGAAAAGTGTATGGAATGGGAGTCCATCACCACCTCTTCCCATTACAACTAAGTGTCAATTAACACCCACAGTTCTACACACACACAAATTATTATGAGCTGGTTTCATAGCTCTATGGATGAATTGTTCTATTTGACTTCAGGCCAACTTTTTCCAACTTTTAATTTTTTAACTTTTTTCCTGTTTTAATTTATCACAATTATTTCCCATTATTTGGGTTATTTTCTAATTTTCAATATATTCATTTATCACAATTTTTCCTATTACAGTATTTGGTTATTTTCTAATTTTCAATATATACGTTTATCATAATGTTAACTATTATTTGGTTATTTTCTAACTTCCCTTTTGGTAAAAGTTTTCTTTTTCTTTTCCATATTTCCCCCAGAAAAATTCTGGGATGTCGTCTATGACGGGGAGAAAGTACAGTACCACATCCTCCTCCTTATATTATGCCTTCACATTCCACACCTGATATTAGTTGATACTTTCGTCTGTTTCAAATAAAGTGGCGAAAAAAGCTAGACCCAAGTCTTAGCTGAATGCAGGGAATCATATCACTCTATGGATATATTCCTCGTCAAACTTGTCAACACTATCCAGCACTTGAGATATCTTCTTTCTCTTTGAAGGAGAGCTGCATGCAGCCCACACTATGAAGATTTTTTGCTATTACTGCGAGAAATACGAAAATGAATGTCTAACTGTCCACCTTCTCTTGCACCCATTGATAGAATGAAGGAACCGATGTTCCTTCTCATTTATATACTTGTATCCACAAAGAAAGGGTGCATAATTATGTCCTAAGGGCAAAAACACCACCCACCTTGACCTGATGCTAAGCATAGGCCTACACCTGACTTAGCATCTGTCAGTTCAGGTTGTCCACTCATACATACATTGAGGCATACACCTTGATCCCTGCACAGTCATACATACATTGAGGCATACACCTCAATCCCTGCAGTCATACATACATTGAGGCATACACCTTGATCCCTGCACAGTCATACATACATTGAGGCATACACCTCAATCCCTGCAGTCATACATACATTGAGGCATACACCTTGATCCCTGCACAGTCATACATACATTGAGGCATACACCTCAATCCCTGCAGTCATACATACATTGAGGCATACACCTTGATCCCTGCACAGTCATACATACATTGAGGCATACACCTCAATCCCTGCAGTCATACATACATTGAGGCATACACCTCGATCCCTGCACAATCATACATACATTGAGGCATACACCTCAATCCCTGCATATACATTCCCACCTTCTCTTTGTTATCAGTCATATAAAGCTCTACTAACAAGAGTCAAATCATGTTACACAATCTTAATGCGATATTTTAATGAAATATATTTTGCATGCATACTTTATAATTATAGTACTGTATTGTAATAGTCTCCATGGATGAATTGACTTCAGGCCATATGAAACCATGACATTTTCCAACTTTTAACTTTTTTCCTGTGTTAATTTATCACAATTATTTCCCATTATTTGGGTTATTTTCTAATTTTCAATATATTCATATATCACAATTTTTCCTATCAGTATTTGGTTATTTTCTAACTTTCAATATATACATTTATCAGCCTCGTATGCTAAGTACAGTTTATTTGGGAACACAGAGTAATACGTATTGGGTGAGTATAGTGGTGAACCAAGCTCCTGATAATGCAGCCATCCCCTTGCCTTGTATACTACAACGTCTGTGTACTGGTGTGAAATGCGTGGTCGAGCACGTGTGAGTGTGCTGGTAGCTGGTAGCAAGAGCATAAAGGTAACTGGTTGGAAATTCATGCTTGCCTGATGGGCTAAGGTAGGGTGAAGCTCCCACGCTAGCCAGACAAGGGAAGGTTAGAATGTGTGTGTAGCGTGTACGAGAGTGAGTACGATGGCCTGCTTGGTTCACTACAGTTCCCCCTTCCCCAAAAAATTTGAAAGGAGTGAGGGATATTACCCTCACTCAATAAAATAAATACAATATATGTATACCTATAGGTGAGGAGTGACCTCAATAAGGATAAATTATAGAAAAATATATATATACATACTGTACAATTTTGGAACCTGATACGAACCCTTATGAAGTTATTTAGGTGAGGCAGAGGCTTGGGCCGGGCCTACCCTCACACACTTGACAGGAGCACCAGAATGCAGATGACCTGCATAGTACTCCAGCTGCAGGAGAATACCGATGAATTGTAGAAGAAAGTATCCCAACCCTCGCTTCAATGCTTTCCTCCAAAGCATGCTTTTCCTCAGGGAAGCTCCTGAAGCCTTTGTCTCAATAGACTAACACCCCAAGGCAGTGGGACAGGGATTGGTAAATAATAAAAATAATAATAATAAACGGTTTATTAAATAAAGTGCAGCCCTAGGGCTGAAAATATACAAGGATGAGACAATGTAAAAAAAATGGTGATGTGTGTTACAATGGTGATACAAATACATAAAATTCTCCATGTACATTTGGGATATTTATTTATTGTTGATGATATTCACAATAGTAGGTATTGAGCTGTTCTTGTACCTGTCTGTTCTTGCCCTTATGGGTTTTAATTTGTTGTAGCGACGGGTGGGCCTTGATGGAGGGGGGAGGGCCGGGGGGTGGAACAGGCGATGGCGAGGTTGTGACAATAACCTCTCTCCAAACTTGGTCAGGTCACGGCGGTACCTCTCCTTTAGTGAGGGAAGGTTGAGAGAGATTAGCGCCTGTTGATAGGTGGTATAGGCTGGTCCCAAGATAATTCTGCATGCTCTTTTTTGCACACGTTCCAGCCGGTACATCTGTGTGGTGTTTAATGCAGATGAAAAAGCAGGCGAACTATATGTCAATTTAGGGAGGATGAAGGTGGTGTAAATATCCCTCAGTTGTTGATGTAAGGCACCCAGGGATTTCATTGTTTTAAGCATGTACAGCCTGTAGGTGGATGCCTGGATGGTGTTGGTGGTGTGCAGCTTCCAGTCTAGTTTATTGTTGATGGTGACACCAAGTAGTTTGATTGACTCCACCCCATGAAGTGAGTGGGAGCCAATTGTAACAACTGGTGGTGGGACTGGAGTTGTGGCTGTACAGACATGCATCACCACCGTCTTGTTTTGGTTGATGGTGACATGATTCTCCCTTGTAGTGTGCCAGGGCGTGTCCACACATCGGTGGGCCATAACACACTACCTCTGGGGCTCCCTGCTGCTCCGAGATCCTCTGACATTTAGCCTGGGGCCGTGAGACACCCAGTTACCGTGTGTGGCCGCGGGGAGGTATGTCAGAAGTCTTGACAATGGAGAGGCTATATACTGGCAAGGAAGACTTACACACTCAGCTTCCTTTTCGCACAAGGCTAGCCAGCGGCGGTAGCTGAAAGCGAGAAGGCATGCAAGCAAGCACTAAACTCCTTAGTTAGCGCACTAGACGCTTCACATTGTCCTGTGGACACACACACATACATAATAACTGGGGAAACACACAAAATTAATGAGCCAGGCTTATGTTGGACAGTGTTGCACAAAAGTTGACGTGTGTGGTGTAGATTGTTGTATGGTTGAAAAAAGCAAGTGTGTGTATCAATAGTAGGTGCAAGATGTGTTAGACTGGTGGTAGAGTACTGTAGGTGCATGTCTGTGTTGGCAAGCATGGAAATATATTTATGGGGGCGTTTAGTGGTGCGCCCTGAGCGTGTCGTGAACCCCTCAGGTACAGTTGCCCACACATGAATCTGGTACACCTTGCTTCTTATTAGATACCTACAACAGGAAGAAAAGTGAGCAAAAGTTATAGTTTGTTGACAAGCAGACAGTACTAATGTTTTACTGTCTGCCAATCAACTATCTACATTTTTTTTTTCACTGTCTTTTCTTTTGTAGCCACCTCACAAGTGACGAGCCATACCAGCTTCATGTGTGGGCAACTGTACCATGTCTGGCTCGTCGTCCCGTAGCAATTGTTGTGGTCGGTGGGGGGGAGGGGGGGGGGACTGGACGTACCGGTCTCAGTGGTCGGCATTGGGGGCTGACAGGACGAGGAGGCGTGGTGGGTATAACATGAATGATAGGAGGTCGGTCCCGAGGGAGATCAAGAGGGATTAAACATACATATCGAGTCATTTGTTGGTAATTAGGTTAGGTGAGGCAGTTTTGGGTATGGGGTTAGGTGAGGCAGGTTCGGGTATGGGGTGAGGCAAGTTCGGGTATGGGGTGAGGCAGGTTCAGGTATGGGGTTAGGTGAGGCAGGTTCAGGTATGGGGTTAGGTGAGGTGAGGCAGGTTCGGGTATGGGGTTAGGAAGAGGAGAGGGTGGGGATGTGGTTGAGGCAGGTTCGGGTAAGGGAGGGGAAGTAGGTAAGGATGGGGATGTAGGTGGGGAAGGATGGGTAACAGGTACAGTTGGACACAGGAATGGGTGGTACAGCCCAGGTGAAATATACTTGTCCCATTTGAGTAACCAGTGTCTATTATCAGGTAGTTGCTTTTTATTACCATCCTTAATACTGACTTCTGCCCCTGGTGTCTCCTATTTGGCACTAAGGAACACACACACACACACCATCCTCAACACTGACTTCTGCCCCTGGTGTCTCCTATTTGGCACTAAGGAACTTGATATTGGGAGAAATTGACCATCTTTCACTTGGGCTGTACCATCCATTCATGTGTCCAACTGTATGTAATGGTCAGATGAGGGGGGAGGGGGGGTTTAAAGAAGTAGATGGGGTTATAAGTGGAGGCGAATGGTTAGAAAAGGGATGAGTATGAGGTGAGGCCAACGGTGAGGACTCTGACAAAGTAGGGAGATGGTAGGCAGTTATGAGAGTTACCACCTTTGTCACCCCATATGGACTATGGCAGTACTGTATAAAGTTCTTCCCTTTGGGCTTCATAGTGCCCCTAGAACATTCCAGAGAGCCATGAACAGGGTGACTACAAGACTGACTGGGATCTATGCCTATCTGGACAATTTGATTGTGACAGGAAAATCCTGGGAGAACCACGTTGAAAGACTTTGCGTCCTCTTCACCCGCCTGGCATCGTACCACTTCAAAGCTAACTTTGCTAAGAGTGAGTTTGGCCATGCTAAACTTGTATACGTTGGCCATGTGGTGAGCCAGAGGAAGGTGTTTCCAGTTGGTACTATGGTTGATGCCATACTTCAACTAACAGCTCCAAGGGACAGGAGAGCTCTCTGTAGATTCCTTGGCAGGGAAGGTTTCTATAGGCGATTTTGTAAAATATTTGCTCAAATTTTTTCCCCATTAATAGACTTAGTAAGTCCAAAGAAGTTTCTGTGGACCAGAGAGTGCCAAAAATCTTTTGAGAATATAAAGCAATTACTAATTTCCAGTCCTGTATTAATGGTGCCAGAATTCAATAAGCCATTAGTAATTCAAGTTGATGCCTGTGATGTAGGGAATAGGGACTAGGTGCAGTATTGATACAGTATGATTCAGATGGTATATTGAACCCTATTTGTATTTAAAGTGAAGATAAAGCCACATCAAAGACGATATGCAACATTAGAGAAGTTTCAGGTGGATAAATGAAATAAGAATGAGTTTTCTGCATTTATTAATATATCGAGTAATTAAATATCATAATATATATCAGTACTGCTTCTAAAAATATATAAAACACTGCATATAAAGTTTGCAAATTTGTTCTAAAGCTACAATAATTCATGAAGAATTAGGCTACTGTATACAGTATAGCCAATAAATTTCTTATATACATAATATAAAAATACATAGTAAAAGAATCTCAGTATAGCCAGTTAAAATTAAATTCTTTCTAACAGTTTATTACTTTCATTAACAAAATGCAAATTCATTTCATGATTGATGATATTCTTCAAATATGGTACTGAAATCACATCATCTTTTTTACATTACCTGATGTTTACTTTTCTCTTTATGTATATACTGTACTCTCTAAATTGTTCATAACCTAATTTATCTACTTGATATTGCAGTAGGTTATACAGTACAGTACTGTAGTTTGAACATGACTCAAAACCCAACCAGATCAAACTATAATTTAACTGTACTTTGATGCTCAGGGACACTTGTATTCAACCATGGCTTCTGTATAATTTTAAAAAATTGTTCATCATCGGGAAAGGATCTCCTTAACAATATAAGAATGTTGTCTGATCATACCACATTTCTGGAGTGCCTGTAGTACAGCTGGAACTGGGTCACCAGCTGCCTGCTCCTGGTGCTTCTCCAAGATCTGTCAAATTCAAGAATGTCAAATAACTGAAGTCACCATCATCATCATCATCATCATTATTTTCGTTTAACATCCGCATTTTCCCATTTCTTCCCATTTTTCACCATTAAAGCCCTGTTCAAGCAAACACACAGTGCCTAGCTGACTTTGTCCCAAGACAAATGTCTGCAGACTTTATTGTAAAGTTGTCCACAAGGCAGTAACTGCTGGCCAGTTAAAGTGTGGCTGGAACAGAGTGCAGGGGTTAGTTGAAGGTGTGCTAGTATGCTGTAGTGGGATGACAACACTACAACCCAACTCTCCACCAACAAACTCACCACAGCAACACACAAACAACTTCTTCTTACTATCAAAATCCACAACACAAACAGGAGCTCCTGACTACCTTCCTCTCTCCACCAAATCACCTGATCGACACTCCATTCTCTTTACACTGATACACTCTCCTCACCAAAACATTCTGCTTTTTCAACAGAACACTCATACAACTTCCATGATGTCATAATATCAAATTTATGACTTAAACCTCTCTTTTTCACACCAACATATTATTATTTATTTATGTATAAATTACTTTATACAATATTCAACACCAATACAATATTCGCCTATACTACAATATCTTTAGGTAATCAATGCTACCCAACCATTATCCCACCAATCACCAAATCCAACACTGTCTACCCTTCACTACTCTCTCCCTTATTTCTCCTTCCATGTTTACACAGAACTGTCCCCAGGTACTTAAACTCCTTCACTTCCTCCATCCTCTCACCCCTCAGAGTTATCTCACACTTAGTCCCAGTTGGTACATCCACTATGTACGGTGTAGCAAAGTCAATCACTTCAGTTTCTGCTCTCTCAAATACTATCACTTTACTTTTACCCACATTCACCTTCAGTTTCCTTCATTTACACAGAGACTGAAATTCATCCACCACTCTCTGTAACTCCCTTTCACTCTCAGCCATCAACACAGTGTCATCAACAAACAAACTTGCCACCAAGGACCAATTTACTTCATTCAGCCTCAACTTCACCCCCAGACTATTCACTTTGGCTTTCATCTCACTCATACAACATCCATATATATATTGAACAACCATGGTGACATAACACATCCCTGTCTCAGCCCTACACTAATATTAAAACTCTCACTCAGATCACCCTCTACCCGCACACATGTTTTTGCATCTGCATAAAAAGCCTCAATGCCTTTCAGCAGAGATCACCCAACACCATAAATTCTCAACACCTCTGACATAGCTCTCCTATCAAGCCTATCGTAAGCCGCGACAAATACACTATTATTAGTATAGTGGAAATAGCACAGATGGATTGCTATGCTTGTGATGCAGAAGGTGGGAGGCCAAAGTGGAACCCCTTCTCAACAGAAAAAGGAGGGCCCAGGCATACACCCAGTGCCGGTAAAAAAGGCTAAAGTAAGTCCCATGACAGCAGCCAAACCAACCAGCTTTTAAGCCCCCCCCCCTCTCAGATCTCACCCTGAGATAAGCCCTAGGCTTAGGCTCAGAGTCCAGAGGAAAATACAGACATAGTACTGTAACAATATAATTTATTGTACCTCTCCTTGTACATCATCCAATACCAACGCCGAGGTGGCTCTAGGAGTATCCCGAGGTATAGGTAACACCTAGGCTGTGGTAGGAGATGCAGGTGGCTCACATATCAGTACAGTGCCAGGGTAGTTTCTATAGCTATATAGCAATACAGCTGTACTGGTTCCACTATACCAATAAAAGCATGTTTTAAGAGTAACGACTGTACAAGTATAGATAAATTGGGGATTACCACAATGATCTGTACTAGAGGTGGGCAGATTGATACCAAAGTATCGATATTTTCGATATTATGTCTGGATAAAAAATATCGATACAAACCTTAAGGTATCATATCAAGTACAGTACTATGAGTACTTTTGAAACAGATGATTAAATTTGATTTAATCCTTACTCTCTCACTCTCTCTTGGTAAATTGACAAAATTGTGTATATCGTACGCCTGGCAATGATCGGTCTTGAGTAGTACTGTAGTCGGAAGAGGGAGACAAAAAAAAAAAAGTTTATTATTGAATGCCTCCCTCCATTCAGTATATTTTAAATACATAAAGAAAAGTTAGCCCCGTTGTTTATTTTTCAGAAAGTTACATAATTCATACCAAGTAGGCTTATAATGACAATTATTTTCAGGGAAATTAGGCCTCATTATTAATCATATAATAATTAGTGTAATGTACTTTAGTTTTACTTAGTCTCTCCTAAGTCTCCTTATAAGCTAATATTAAAAAAGCTGACTGATAAGAAGATATCTAAAATTGCAACTCTATTCCTGCAAGGTAACCAAAGACAAACTTGTGATAGAACACTGGTGATTAGACTTTAGAGAATGTATGTATGCTATGCCTATATCTATACTCTGTTCAAAACTTATGTTCCATTTTCCTCTATCTATATGTCTCTATTTTTATCTACGGTATATCTTTATATCTATATCTATTTCTATCTATATCTTTATATCTATATCTATTTCTATCTACATCTTTCTATCTATCTCTATCTGTCTATCTATTTCTATCTATCTAAGCATAAGAGGCCAGCGGAACACAAATTTTGAACAGACTATAGTTGCTGAACAATCTGGGACCCTTGTTGGTCAGACACTTTAGTAGTCTGCTGTAGGCTATGAAATTACTGATCAACCTGCCACTCAGGAACTCACCTTCATTTATGAATAGGGTAAAGACCTCTATAGTACCGGTAGATCACACTCACATTTGCTCTCTCTTTCAATATTACTATTTGCAGTCATCCCCAAATACTGCCATCCATTTTACACCATCACTCACCATAGTGTACAATTTTCTAGGTCTTCCCGGTTTTCATTACCCTAATAATCCCTTTCATACACCTTTTTTCTCCATGCTAGCTTTACCCATTCTTTCCACATAGGCCTATCCATACTATCTCAAGAACACTCTCCTCAACTATTTGATCAGGTGAGTTATGCACACCAAACCTCGCATGGATTTCAATATTTCTTTTCCTTTGGTTTCTACACACACACTTTTCATCATATCCATTTGTACTGCTCTTCCTTCCGATATCTCATACAGTTGTCCTTTAACATACGCAGCTTCATCATACGGGGGTTTGTTTATCTACACTACAGGTTAGCTTGTGGATATACTGTACATATATGGTTTTACTTATCCATGAATTAGCCTGTGTTGTATTATATGTACTGTTTTATACTGGCTGGCCACATGCACTACCACTCTGCTGGCCAAGTCATGTGCGTGCCTACAGTTGCTCACTATAATCATAAGGCTGCGTTTACACCAAATAAGTCGCATCGCATCAAGTCAGTGTAAGTCAAGGCGCGTCTTGACTCTCCACCCCGAGGTAGTATTAATTTACGTGGATGTTTGGCAAAAACGTTTACACCGGATGCTTCGAGTTGATTCAAGTCTCACTTCGTCGCATCGAGTCACTTCTGGAACTGGACCCATTTTCTGCTTCAGTCACAGCGAGTCCACGGTGGACAACCAATGGAAGTGACAATTACTCAAAGTATTCAATCTCTGAGAATTTATTGTTTCCTTGCTTATGACTGTCTCTTTCCATACATTAAATTCTTCTACCTAATATGCTAATTAGTTAAATTCCTTGTTTATAAGCTGTATCTTAATGTACAGCTCCGGACTGATCAATGGTCCACACTTCTTCCACCCTTGCTTTGGTGTGGGCCTCAACGGATATGGTATCACTGACAGGTGGAGGGGGGAGGGGAGAAATGTGGGCGGAGTTATATAGGGGTGGTAGCGTTACCAATGTTGAGCCATCCAGAAATTTGAATCCCGAACTACTTGTGATCATGGATGTGAACCACTCACTTGAAGGTGGTAGGAGAGGAGGGGTTGGGTTGGGGAGAGGGGGGTAAAGCTTCACCAGTGATCGAGATGGAGAGAATTATTGGATCAAGTAGCTAAATGTTTTCTTCTGTAATCTAAATCCAACTCTGATGCTGCATTCCATGGGATATTCTTTATTATTTGAAATGAATCCAGATTTTACCTAATATAATTAACACGACACCAGTTTTTGATGACTAATATATCAAGTGATATATATATATATAACACCTACCCAGTGTTAAGTTACATTTCAAGTAAATCCTTTATTTTTATCCTGTATCATTCATGACATTTTCTAAGAAACGTTTATTGTGTAACTGGTTACCAAAGGATAATAATTATAGTGTAAGATGTTAATTACCCAATTACTACTCCATCTGTTCTTCCTCACCCCGCCCTCCCTTATTCAATTCACTGTTTCCTCTCCCTCCATCCCACCATTCCTTTACTCTCCATCTTACCACCACTACCATTATTCTGTGTGTTGCTGCATAATCTGTTAATGCGCAAACACGACCACAATAGAAATAATAGTGATATCTGGTATGCAAATACAATCCGTTATGTATGACGAATATATTTATTACCTTTATTTATTTATCTGAGGTCAACATCTAGGCCAGCCATTCAGACGCCCAGTGTTAGTGAACCAATCACAACATTTAGAGGATATTGTGTCACAACTATTGTTATTACTAATCAAAATAGGGAAAAATTGAAATCAGACATTTATTGGTTATTGTTTATATGACTTTGTCAATTTGTGAAATCTCCACAAGTCCTCGTCACGAAGCATTCAAACCCATAATCCAACTGGGTCTGTAGGCACCACACTGTAATTATAATAACCACAATTATAATAACTGTTAACTTATTATAACCTGAAGTTTATACTTCAACCTCACGTTTGCATTAAGCATGTGTAATGTTTGTTTTGTTGTCTTATTATTATTATAAGCACCTATATATGTATTGCTTTAGACCCTTAGCCACGATGATATAACAGTGTATACACTATTTATATACACTTATATGAACATATTAAGGCTTGAAATACTATAGATTACATATTTCATTTTATTACTCATCAATTTGTTGCTAGTATCGTGTTCAACCACCCTCCTTCTCAATGACAGCCTGTAGTCGCTCGGGCATTGAGGCACCATGCCTCCTCACTGTATAATATATATGGTTTTCCCCGAAAAATCTCCCACTGTGTTCTGGTGTGACGTAGCAAATCTGCTGTGGTTCTCTGTCGTTCTGGCTCCCACGTGTTAACGATAGAACCTCATACATTTTCTATAGGGTTCATAACGCAGTCTTAAATAGACAAATCTATCACCTGCAAATAATCATGAGCAGTAAACCATTTTTGAACTTTCCTCGCCATATGGATAGGGCATCGGTCGTGTATAGGACAGATAAGGGTGAGTAGTTGAAAAGAAATTAAAAACATTTAGAATATGTGCTTCATTATATTGCATTTGATCGATCTATTAAACAAAGACACTGTCTGTTGTTCACCCCCGTAGAGAGATACTGATTATAATTATTATCCTTTGGATATTAAGCAACAAATAACGGAGCCGAGACAATTAATTTTCTGTCTTCAGCTTTAACTGTATTCTTTTCACCCCTCATGCTGGTAGTCCCCCTCTTTATCACCTTTTCTCGCCGTAAAATAAATAAATTTCTACCTATATTTATCAAGTAACTGGCAACCTCACACAACCTCCTCTCACCTGTCTTCTCTCTCTCTCTCTCACGTCCCCTTCCTTCCTTGCCTTCTGTAGTATTTTTTATCTTTTGTTTCTCATATTTTTAACCTTCTCATTCGTTCTTTGAAAGTTTTAATGACATAAGCTTTTCTCTCTTATCACCCATAGTCCTTCAAATTTATGCAAGCAAAAGGATATGATAATAGTTATGTAGAATATATATATATATATATATATGACATGAGAGAGAAAGAAGGGGGGGGGGGTATGGAGGGGCTGGTGGAGGAAGAGAGAACAAGAGAGACGCCAATAACCGTGGCTGTAGAGATGTTTTCTTGAAGATTTATGGTTGACTTTGGGTGAAGGGACTATAATGGAGATGGAGTTCACATTAACAAACTTATATAATTAAGTATTGAATTTTATCATTGTCATCATAATATTATTTTCTACTTTCATCTGTAGGCTAAGTATTGTTCGATATCAGCAGAACTGTAATGACATCAGATGGGGTGGATATCTATAAAACTTGGACATATGTAATGAAATTGCTATACTCAATGATAAATGTGTTTCAACAATAATGAGAACCACAATTATCCATATATTACTGTATATTTTATTGTGAAAAGAATATTCTGTGGAACGGAATGAGACAATTGAATCTCTCCTGCAGAATATAGGCTTATTTCTGGTGAAGTGAAGGTTCGAGTCATGTGAACCACAGTTCCCTTTACACACACACACACACACACACACACACACACACACCAATCCCACATCTTGTAGCTTTCGCAGGCTGACCAACCTAACACACGGGGGGGGGGGGGGGAAATAACCTGTTCTACGTTACATATAGTGTATTATTGGATTACAAGTAAATTTCTGGCCATAACAAGGAAATCATTAACACGTAGACATTGCAGAATAAAGCTAGTTACTATTATAGGGGTGGTAGCGTTACCAATGTTGAGCCATCCAGAAATTTGAATCCCGAACCATTTGTGATCATGGATGTGAACCACTCACTTGAAGGTGGTAGGAGAGGAGGGGTTGGGTTGGGGAGAGAGGGGTAAAGCTTCACCAGTGATCGAGATGGAGAGAATTATTGGATCAAGTAGCTAAATGTTTTCTTCTGTAATCTAAATCCAACTCTGATGCTGCATTCCATGGGATATTCTTTATTATTTGAAATGAATCCTGATTTTACCTATAATAATTAACATGACACCAGTTTTTGATGACTAATATATCAAGCGATGCACCACCTACCCAGTGTTAAGTTACATTTCAAGTAAATCCTTTATTTTTATCCTGTATCATTCATGACATTTTCTAAGAAACGTTTATTGTGTAACTGGTTACCAAAGGATAATAATTATAGTGTAAGATGTTAATTACCCAATTACTACTCCATCTGTTCTTCCTCACCCCGTCCTCCCTTATTCAATTCACTGTTTCCTCTCCCTCCATCCCACCATTCCTTTACTCTCCATCTTACCACCACTACCATCATTCTGTGTGTTGCTGCATAATCTGTTAATGCGCAAACACGACCACAATAGAAATAATAGTGATATCTGGTATGCAAATACAATCCGTTATGTATGACGAATATATTTATTACCTTTATTTATTTATCTGAGGTCAACATCTAGGCTAGCCATTCAGACGCCCAGTATAGTGAACCAATCACAACATTTAGAGGATATTGTGTCACAACTATTGTTATTACTAATCAAAATAGGGAAAAATTGAAATCAGACATTTATTGGTTATTGTTTATATGACTTTGTCAATTTGTGAAATCTCCACAAGTCCTCGTCACGAAGCATTCAAACCCATAATCCAACTGGGTCTGTAGGCACCACACTGTAATTATAATAACCACAATTATAATAACTGTTAACTTATTATAACCTGAAGTTTATACTTCAACCTCACGTTTGCATTAAGCATGTGTAATGTTTGTTTTGTTGTCTTATTATTATTATAAGCACCGATATATGTATTGCTTTAGACCCTTAGCCACGATGATATAACAGTGTATACACTATTTATATACACTTCTATGAACATATTAAGGCTTGAAATACTATAGATTACATATTTCATTTTATTACTCATCAATTTGTTGCTAGTATCGTGTTCAACCACCCTCCTTCTCAATGACAGCCTGTAGTCGCTCGGGCATTGAGGCACCATGCCTCCTCACTGTATAATATATATGGTTTTCCCCGAAAAATCTCCCACTGTGTTCTGGTGTGACGTAGCAAATCTGCTGTGGTTCTCTGTCGTTCTGGCTCCCACGTGTTAACGATAGAACCTCATACATTTTCTATAGGGTTCATAACGCAGTCTTAAATAGACAAATCTATCACCTGCAAATAATCATGAGCAGTAAACCATTTTTGAACTTTCCTCGCCATATGGATAGGGCATCGGTCGTGTATAGGACAGATAAGGGTGGGTAGTTGAAAAGAAATTAAAAACATTTAGAATATGTGCTTCATTATATTGCATTTGATCGATCTATTAAATAAAGACACTGTCTATTGTTCACCCCCGTAGAGAGATACTGATTATAATTATTATCCTTTGGATATTAAGCAACAAATAACGGAGCCGAGACAATTAATTTTCTGTCTTCAGCTTTAACTGTATTCTTTTCACCCCTCATGCTGGTAGTCCCCCTCTTTATCACCTTTTCTCGCCGTAAAATAAATAAATTTCTACCTATATTTTTCAAGTAACTGGCAACCTCACACAACCTCCTCTCACCTGTCTTCTCTCTCTCTCACGTCCCCTTCCTTCCTTGCCTTCTGTAGTATTTTTTATCTTTTGTTTCTCATATTTTTAACCTTCTCATTCGTTCTTTGAAAGTTTTAATGACATAAGCTTTTCTCTCTTATCACCCATAACCAAATTATTAAGTAAAAATTTACCGATAATCCACTGTTTTTATTAAACCTGGAGAATCAAAGGTGACAAACATATATATTCTCCTTGTCGGGAGAATAATATGTAACAGTTCTGGCTCTCAAAATACATTGGTTTGCAAGAATGCCAACATTAATAATTAAGTCTTGTGGGTGATAACTAGACGTAATATATAGGCCTATAGGCCGCATCTAAATTCATAATTATAAACAATAAGAAGAATGGAAGACAAATATGTAATGCTTTATTGAAATGGAACTGGAATTTGTATTTCTGTATATTGTATTTTACTTTAATGTTGTCACTATTAAGAGTTTTATTATATAAATATTGTGGAATACAAGATGCAGTAATATCTTTATAAAGTTAGTATTAAAAGTAATAGCAAGATGCTGAGGGTAGTCTTCTATTGAATAAATCCTTTGTATTATTGTGTGCATATAAATACTCGTCATTATAAATGTGTAGGGTTATGAAGGCTGACATCTCATAGGTTGTCACCACTGATTATCATATGTTTCACAAATAGTAACTAGCTTTATTCTGCAATGTCTACGTGTTAATGATTTCCTTGTTATGGCCAGAAATTTACTTGTAATCCAATAATACACTATATGTAACGTAGAACAGGTTATTTCCCCCCCCCCCCCCCCGTGTGTTAGGTTGGTCAGCCTGCGAAAGCTACAAGATGTGGGATTGGTGTGTGTGTGTGTGTGTGTGTGTGTGTGTGTGTGTAAAGGGAACTGTGGTTCACATGACTCGAACCTTCACTTCACCAGAAATAAGCCTATATTCTGCAAGAGAGATTCAATTGTCTCATTCCGTTCCACAGAATATTCTTTTCTCATATAATATATGGATAATTGTGGTTCTCATAATTTTGTTTAATATATTCATTATTGTTGAAACACATTTACCATTGAGTATAGCCATTTCATTACATATGTCCAAGTTTTATAGTCACCCATCCTATCTGATGTCATTACAGTTCTGCTGATATCGAACAATACTTAATTAGCCTACAGATGAGAGTAGAAAATAATAATATAATGATGACAATGATAAAATTCAATACTTAATTATATAGGTTTGTTAATGTGAACTCCATCTCCATTAGTTCCTTCGCCCAAAGTCAACCATAAATCTTCAAGAAAACGTCTCTACAGCCACGGTTATTGGCGTCTCTCTTGTTCTCTCTTCCTCCACCAGCCCCTCCATACCCCCCCCCCCCCCTTCTTTCTCTCTCATTTCATATATATATATATATATATATATATATATATATATATATATATATATATATATATATATATATATATATATATATACTACATAACTATTATCATATCCTTTTGCTTGCATAAATTTGAAGGACAATGGGTGATAAGGGAGAAAGGCTTATGTCATTAAAACTTTCAAAGAACGAATGAGAAGGTTAAAAATATGAGAAACAAAAGATAAAAAATACTACAGAAGGCAAGGAAGGAAGGGGACGTGAGAGAGAGAGAAGACAGGTGAGAGGAGGTTGTGTGAGGTTGCCAGTTACTTGAAAAATATAGGTAGAAATTTATTTATTTTACGGCGAGAAGAGGTGATAAAGAGGGGGACTGCCAGCATGAGGGGTGAAAAGAATACAGTTAAAGCTGAAGACAGAAAATTAATTGTCTCGGCTCCGTTATTTGTTGCTTAATATCCAAAGGATAATAATTATAATCAGTATCTCTCTACGGGGGTGAACAATAGACAGTGTCTTTATTTAATAGATCGATCAAATGCAATATAATGAAGCACATATTCTAAATGCTTTTAATTTCTTTTCAACTACTCACCCTTATCTGTCCTATACACGACCGATGCCCTATCCATATGGCGAGGAAAGTTCAAAAATGGTTTACTGCTCATGATTATTTGCAGGTGATAGATTTGTCTATTTAAGACTGCGATATGAACCCTATAGAAAATCTATGAGGTTCTATCGTTAACACGTGGGAGCCAGAACGACAGAGAACCACAGCAGATTTGTTACGTCACACCAGAACACAGTGGGAGATTTTTCGGGGAAAACCATATATATTATACAGTGAGGAGGCATGGTGCCTCAATGCCCGAGCGACTGCAGGCTGTCATTGAGAAGGAGGGTGGTTGAACACGATACTAGCAACAAAATGATGAGTAATAAAATGAAATATGTAATCTACAGTATTTCAAGCCTTAATATCTTCATAGAAGTGTATATAAATAGTGTATATGTTACGGTCTTTTTGAGGAATTGGTCATTTTGCAAACTGTCCGGTCATTTTTGAAAATGACCAAAATCTCTGTCAGTTTGCAAAATGCCCTAATAATTGTGGTCATTTTGGAAAATGACCAGAAGTTTGGTCATTTTGCAAAATGACTATTAGTATCATTGGTCATTTTGTAAAATTACCCCAACAGCTGCTGGTCATTATGCAAAAATAAACAAATAGTAACTTAAAATTGATTAGGAAAAGTTTTATTTATTCAACATTAAAAACTTACATTGCACATTACAAGTATATTAGAATATTGAAAGAACTAAAACTGAACTTGAAAATTATTTCAACAATTATCAAAATTAGCATTATCTGACTTGTTTGAACAAGAGTTGCTGCATTTACATCTCCTGTTGCACAATACTTCGTTTTTGAAGCATTTGCAGCGTCTGTTCCGACATGACTGGGTGCAGCTACACTTACTGATCCCCTGGCCATGTCCCATCGAGTCTGCAATAGCTACCTCTCGCAGACTGACTTCGCGATCCTTTACTACCTCTTCGAGTGACATAAATTTTTCAGCACATACAGTGAACTGATTCCGACTGTATACCTGTTTAAGTAAACCATGTTTTGTCCCTAGTTTGTAAGTTCCGCCATCCATTGTCTCAGTTATTATTGCCTTTGCATTCGCAAACTCCGCTCGTCCACGGTCAACTTTTTTATAATTTTGTCTTGTACTGTGTCTTTGCAGGTTGACTTGATTGATATGCAGAGTCAACCAGATGGGAAGTACCGTTTCATTTTCAATTACCAGGATCACTTGACCAAGATGATATGCCTTCGAGCCCTACAGACTAAGACTGCCGAGGAGGTAGCTTTTCACCTGGTTGACATTTTCTGTGATAAAGGAGCCCCTCATATTCTTCAATCTGACAATGGGAGAGAATTTTCAAATAAGCTAATCAAGGAAGTTCTGTTTATGTGGCCAGAATGTAAGCTAGTTCATGGGAAACCAAGAAATTCTCAATCACAGGGTTCCGTGGAACGAGCAAACAGAGATGTTGAGGCAATACTCGCTTGCTGGATGAAAGATAACAACACTACACAATGGTCAAATGGACTGCGCTTTGTTCAGTGGCAGAAAAACACGCGCTTCCATTCTGGAATTGGCAGGACACCTTATGAAGCCATGTACGGAGAAAAGGCTCATCTTGGTATTTCTGCTGTCAACATACCAGAAGAAATAATGGAAGGCATGGAGACAGAGGAACAGCTTGCAGAAGCACTTTGTTTAGTTAATGAAGAAGATCATAATGTAGAACGCTGCAAATGCTTCAAAAACGAAGTATTGTGCAACAGCAGATGTAAATGCAGCAACTCTTGTTCAAACAAGTCAGATAATGCTAATTTTGATAATTGTTGAAATAATTTTCAAGTTCAGTTTTAGTTCTTTCAATATTCTAATATACTTGTAATGTGCAATGTAAGTTTTTAATGTTGAATAAATAAAACTTTTCCTAATCAATTTTAAGTTACTATTTGTTTATTTTTGCATAATGACCAGCAGCTGTTGGGGTAATTTTACAAAATGACCAATGATACTAATAGTCATTTTGCAAAATGACCAAACTTCTGGTCATTTTCCAAAATGACCACAATTATTAGGGCATTTTGCATACTGACAGAGATTTTGGTCATTTTCAAAAATGACCGGACAGTTTGCAAAATGACCAATTCCTCAAAAAGACCGTAACATATATACTGTATATCATCGTGGCTAAGGGTCTAAAGCAATACATATATCGGTGCTTATAATAATAATAAGAAAACAAAACAAACATTACACATGCTTAATGCAAACGTGAGGTCGAAGTATAAACTTCAGATTATAATAAGTTAACAGTTATTATAATTGTGGTTATTATAATTACAGTGTGGTGCCTACAGACCCAGTTGGATTATGGGTTTGAATGCTTCGTGACGAGGACTTGTGGAGATTTCACAAATTGACAAAGTCATGTAAACAATAACCAATAAATGTCTGATTTCAATTTTTCCCTGTTTTAATTAGTAATAACAATAGTTGTGACACAATATCCTCTAAATCTTGTGATTGGTTCACTATACTGGGCGTCTGAATGGCTGGCCTAGATGTTGACCTCAGATAAATAAATAAAGGTGATAAATATATTCGTCATAATATAACGGATTGTATTTGCATACCAAATATCACTTTTATTTCTATTGTGGTCGTGTTTGCGCATTAACAGATTATGCAGCAACACACAGAATGATGGTAGTGGTGGTAAGATGGAGAGTAAGGAATGGTGGGATGGAGGGAGAGGAAACAGTGAATTGAATAAGGGAGGACGGGGTGAGGAAGAACAGATGGAGTAGTTATTAGGTAATTAACATCTTACACTATAACTATTATCCTTTGGTAACCAGTTACACAATAGACGTTTCTTAGAAAATGTCATGAATGATACAGGATAAAAATAAAGGATTTACTTGAAATGTAACTTAACACTGGGTAGGTGGTGCATCGCTTGATATATTAGTCATAAAAAACTGGTGTCGTGTTAATTATATTAGGTAAAATCTGGATTCATTTCAAATAATAAAGAATATCCCATGGAATGCAGCATCAGAGTTGGATTTAGATTACAGAAGAAAACATTTAGCTACTTGATCCAATAATTCTCTCCATCTCGATCACTGGTGAAGCTTTACCCCCCTCTCCCCAACCCAACCCCTCCTCTCCTACCACCTTCAAGTGAGTGGTTCACATCCATGATCACAAGTGGTTCGGGATTCAAATTTCTGGATGGCTCAACATTGGTAACGCTACCCCCCCTATATAACTCCGCCCACATTTCTCCCCTCCCCCCTCCACCTGTCAGTGATACCATATCCGTTGAGGCCCACACCAAGGCATGGGTGGAAGAAGTGTGGACCATTGATCAGTCCGGAGCTGTACATCTTTGTAATTAAGAGAGGTATTGTACATCTTTGTAATTATGAGAGGTATTGTACATCTTTGTAAGTAAGAGAGGTATTGTACATCTTTGTAAGTAAGAGAGGTATTGTACATCTTTGTAAGTAAGAAAGGTATTGTACATCTTTGTAAGTAAGAGAGGTATTGTACATCTTTGTAATTAAGAGAGGTATTGTACAGCTCCGGACTGATCAATGGTCTACACTTCTTCCACCCTTGCCTTGGTGTGGGCCTCAACGGATATGGTATCACTGACAGGTGGAGGGGGGAGGGGAGAAATGTGGGCGGAGTTATATAGGGGGGGTAGCGTTACCAATGTTGAGCCATCCACAAATTTGAATCCCGAACCACTTGTGATCATGGATGTGAACCACTCACTTGAAGGTGGTAGGAGAGGAGGGGTTGGGTTGGGGAGAGGGGGGTAAAGCTTCACCAGTGATCGAGATGGAGAGAATTATTGGATCAAGTAGCTAAATGTTTTCTTCTGTAATCTAAATCCAACTCTGATGCTGCATTCCA
>JAWZYT010000592.1:62500-103573 GCA_034508575.1 Petrolisthes manimaculis | reverse complement strand
AGAAAGAGAGAGAGAGAGAGAGAGAGAGAGAGAGAGAGAGAGAGAGAGAGAGGAGAGAGAGAGAGAGAGAGAGAGAGAGAGAGAGAGGGATGGGGGGGTGAGAACATTATACAACACCAGTCCCCCCCCCAAAAAAAAAAAAAAAAAAAAAAATAGTTCGAATTTCAATCTACAAATATGTGTCTACGACGTATAGGGTTTAATTAAGTGTTAAAGGAGAGAACCTCTTTTTGGTAAAATTATGTGCTACTCATTCCTCCAAACTATGCCACGAAACTAATCCCTTCAAATATTAGTAACTGAAGTGATTATATTTTTGGGAGGAATTAGTAGCCTCCAATTATACCAAAAAGATTGCCTCCTCTTAATTAAGGGACCCTGTGATGTAGTCAGAAAATTGGAGATTAATAAGTCCTTTAAATATTGCCACGAAACACACCTACTATATATTATACATGGAAGGAGCTTGTTTCTTGGCATAGTTAGGAGGAATCAGAAGCCTTCAAATTTCACATATGATCACCACAGGGTCCTTAAGGTGTTAGTTAGCTGTTACCTCTTGAGTGTCACAGCGGAGTGATAACCAGGCCTGCCCCCTTCCCCCTTCCCCCCCCCCCCACAGGATCCGGGGAGCTGGAGTTCGAGGAGTTTGTTGAGTTGGCAGCCAAGTTTCTCATTGAGGAGGACGAGGAGGCGCTCAAGGCAGAGTTAAAAGAAGCGTTCCGAATCTACGACAAGGGAGGTTAGTCAGTATTTGGAAAAGTTTACTACTGTACCTTACATAATATTATATTCAGTATTACTATAAAATAATTCCCACTAAGGGGTTACCTACTAAGATCATTTATTTCCCAGTCAGTCAGGCATTTCGCAAAAAGCTATTAATCCCATCAACATAATAATTCCCAAACCTAACTATATAGTGAAGCGATTGATTCCCTGTACACTCGCAATCCAAAATTTGTATCCAGGCCTTGTTGAAATTTCGAATCATTTGACATACTAGTGAACCAGTTACAACGCTTATCCTCGATCAGGCTATTCGAAGCAAGCCTGGATACATATTTTGGATTGCGAGTGTACAACAAAACCCCTTGATCTTCCGTTTTCTTCGGTCAAAATAAACCCATGTAGGTTCTCTGACTGACTACCTTCTCCTTGTAGGCAACGGGTACATCACAACAGAAACCCTGAAGGAAATCCTGAGGGAACTGGACAACAGGCTGACGGAGGAGGAACTGGAGGGTATCATTGAGGAGGTGGACGAGGACGGCTCAGGCACACTGGACTTTGATGGTGAGTGAGAGGGAGGGAGGGTGGGAGAGTGGAGGAATGAGTGAGTGAGTGAGTGAGAGGGAGGGTGGGAGAGTGGAGGAATAAGTGAGTGAGTGAGTGAGAGGGAGAGTGGAGTAATGAGTGGGTGGGTGAGTGAGTGAGAAGGAGAGTGGAGTAATGAGTGTGTGGGAAGGTGAGAGATTGGATGGGTGGAGAGTGGAGGAATGAGTGTGTGGGAAGGTATGAGATTGGATGGGTGGGAGAGTGGAGGAAAAAGTGAGTGGGCGGATGAGTAATTCTGCCTCACTACAAACAGAAAGAGTATTATAGGCTATACAGGAAACAGAGGGAAAAGAGTGTTAGGTTAATTCGACACAGAATAATGTGCTTAGTCAACTTACAAGACTGATAAAAGTGAGGTGATAAATAGTCTGTCTGAAAAAAAGTTTGCCATAATATACTCTCTACTTCTGTTGGGTAAGCTAACCAGTTTCTCTCATAAGATCAGTACCATTCATAACATTAAGGGGGGAATTCACTTTTGTTACATTGGAGTGCCTTGATTCCTCCAAACAGGACCAGATGGACAAAAACAATGGTGTTTTGTTGCTTGGAATAGTTTGGAGGAATCATTTGCTCCAGATTTACCAACACTGTACTTCCACCATAAACACATAATTACAAGTAAATTTAAGGAGAGTCAGAGTTTTGCAAAGTCTACACAGAACTAAACATTAATGTGTTATCTTGACAGAATTCATGGATATGATGGCCGGATAAATAAACACATCAAGACACCTCATCTTATCCATCCATCCATCCATCTATCCATCCATCCACTGCCTGGGATGACCGAACCCATCCACCATCCACCCTCCACCAAGGCTACCCACGTCTGCCAGCCCCTACACCCACCAACACTGCCTACTTACTCACCCACCCACCCCACCCATCCAGAAGACCTCTTGTTTTGTTCTGAAAATGTCCATGCTGGTTGTAGCAGTGTAACTTATCCAAGGTTTAATATACATTACATTATATTGGCAGTAAAATGGTTAGCCTCAGAGGTGTTGGTCATGAGTGTCCTGTACTGTACTGTACTGGCTCGTCACAACCAACACCATTTTAGAGGCACTTTTTATTGACAACATTTCACTATTGTTTCTTCACATCAATTATAATTATCTATCTTAAATCAACATCAGATCGCTTCTTTCTTCATCGTGCACTTCGAAAAATTAATAGTTGTTTCTACGGGAAGTGAATGCATTCTATGTTTGTTTGTGCTGAACAGAACTTCAGAATAAACATAATTAGTTTATGTGCTTGACAACCATCACTTTTTATCCTATTTATCACCTAAAAAAAATTCAGGAAGAAAGGAAATTGACACTATCGGCCTTAGACTGGTATCAGTGATCGCTGATGTCAATAACACAATTCTGTTCGTTAATTAATCCAGGTTTTTAAGAACACTTTGACCTGGAGAAGCACATGCCAAATTGTCACCATAGTCTTTTCACCAAATAATGATATCATATTCTGTGCATCTGTCTACGGAAGCTACTTCACCTTTTGGTCTCCCAAAGTTATCTCGCTGTTAGCATTAAAATACTATAAAAAATCTTAAATAAGTTAGTATTAAGATATGCTTTTCTACTGCTTGCCTTCTACTCTTGTTATACGTAGTTTTCAAAATGATGAATTTGTAGCGGTGTGTTTATACTCGTTGGTAACCTAGAAGGAGAAAACCTGTTGCTATTAGAGACCCTGTGATCATGTATGAAAAATTAATTGGAGGATTCTGATTCCTCCTGACCATGCCACGAAACAAGCTCCTTCCATATAGGTGTGTGTGTTTTGTGGCAATGTTTGAAGGACTCTAGCTAACCTCCAATTTTCCGACTACATCACATGCAGGGTCCCTTAATTAGGATCAACATTATTGCATTACTTCTATACTATATTCCAATGTGACACAATGTTATGTTATCCAGGCTGTTATTTTTGTTATTAATTAAAGCTAACGTCGTAGGCCTGATGTCTGTGCATGAGCTATATAGGAATGTGAGGCAAGCAGTATCTTCCACCCACTTTCAGTTATAATAAATAAACTTACACGTTAATTGTGTGTGTGTTTTTTTGTTTGTTAATCCTTTCATTGATCGATTTTAAGGGACCCATTGATGTAGTAAGAAATTCGGAGGCAGGCAAACTAGTCCTTCCAATATTACCACGAAACATTCCCCTCCTATAAATATCATGGAAGGAGTGTGTTTCGTGGCACAGTCAGGAGGAAGCAGTCAGAAACCTCCAATTTCCATACACGATCACTGGAAGGGGCCTTAATTAAGTGGGTGTGGGAGCAAGGGGACAGGCCAGGGGGGGGGGAGGAGTTTAGGGTGTGCATGAGTAGGGGTACAGGCTTGGGGGAGGGGGGGTTAGAGGGGTGCAGGAATAGGGGACATGCTTTTTACACACCCCAAGCCTGCCCCCGATTCCCCCCCAGTCCCCCCCAAGCCTGCCCCCTATTCCCGCACCCCCTTAATAATTATACCAGGACGACGTGACGAAATAATCTGACTCTGGTTATAACTATATGGATTTAATTAATAGGATAGTATATTTTTGGTACATTGGAGCACCTTGATTCCTCCAAAGTATGTCAGAAAACAGCACCAGATGAACGAAAATAATGGTGTTCTGTTGCCTGATGTACTTTGTAGGAATTATTTGCTCCAGATTTTCCAACATATTATTAAAAAAAGGGGAAGTGTTGTGTTGGTAAATCTGGAGCAACTGAATCCTCCAAACTATTTCAAGCAACAGAACACCATTCTTTTTGCTCACCTGGTCCTGTTTCCTGGCATACTTTGGAGGAATCAAGGCACTCCAGTGTAACCATTCCCAGCCAGCCACGGATTTCAATGTTGTTCCTGTATACTGATATGTTATTTCGGTGTTATTTTCATTTTATATATTTTTTGTTTTTAATTATAGAAATGAAAAATATAAATCTGAAGTCATGTTTATACAGTATATATAATATTTATATGAATAATAGTAATAACATTTTTATAATAAATAGAAATACAAAACAAAAATAATAATAATAAAATAACAATAATAATAAAAAAAATAGCGAAAATAAAAATAATAATATAAAAATAGCGAAAATAAAAATAAAAATAATAATAATAATAATAATAAAATTTTAACATGTTAAGTTCTGGTGCAACACTTAATTAAGCATCAGTTTAGGTCCACACACGCGGTCACCACCAAAGTATACAAACATCTAAAAGGAAAAAAAAAGAAGAGGGGGGGGGGGAAAGACTCGTACGGAATTTGGAGCAGATACTCGAGAAAAAAAAAAAAAAATGAAATTAAATATTGTATACAAATGCACCTGTAAAAAAAAATGGGTAACAATTGGATTAAAAATGTTCTACTATTATAAATTGATTGATAGCAGGTGTGAATGTGTTATAATAAAAGGAGGGAATTCAAAAGAGACTAAATCAGGGCTGGGTAATAAAAAACAAACAAACAAACACACACACAAACATTGGGAATGAGAGGTATTGCCCTTCTGCCCACCAGTGTTGCCAATAGCTTAGTCACCCGTCCTGGCGTCCTTGTCTCTCTTCCCACCCAGTATATACCCTCCTCTTATACTTTTACTTTCCCTTTACTCTTTCTCTCGCCACTTTTGTCAGTATATATATAGGCTATTCCCAATAAATTATGTGTTCCTGTTGCAACTTTCCTCTATAGTCAGTGCTCTCAGTACATAATAAGTTTTCATTATCACTCCTCCTCCTCCTCCTCCTACTCCTCCTCCTCCTCCTCCTCCTCCTCCTCTTCCCCCTCCTCCTCCTCCACTTCCTCTTCTCCTTTCTATCACCACATCCCTGTCCTCCTCCTCCGCCTCCACTTCCTCTTCTTTCTCGTACCACATCTCTGTCCTCCTTCTCCTCCTTCTCCTCCTCCTCCTCCCCTTTCTCTCACCACATCCCTGTCCTTCTCCTCCTCCATTTCCTCTTCCCCTTTCTCTCACCACATCCCTGTCCTCCTCTTGCTCCTTCTCCTCTTCTCCTCACTACTTTCTATACGTCTGTCATCCTTGTCCTCTCATCCCAGTGCTGCCTCGTCACATGTTGGGTACCTAATATCTTGATCCAGAGAATTTGTTTGTGCCGAAAAACTAATTCTGAGCCTCATGAGCTAAATTTGGGTACAGCCACAATCAAATAACCACCAACGTTTTCCTTCCATCTTAGTAAATATCTTGGTAATAAAGAACAACACGTGTATGATTTTGCAGCACCTCATAAGTATAATTGAGGGGATTGAGTTGACGTAAGGTGTTGTATGATTATATTTTGATATAATACTAATCTATTTACACGATGGAAGGAAAGTGTCGGTGGATATTTGATTGCGAGTGTACATATTTTACAAAGAAGATATCAGAGTATGGAATCTTATACATATATATGCACTGTTCAGCTTGGTTGATAAGATTTTGCTTTCAATTCTATAAAGTACTTAATGATTCAGTCCTCAAGTGCTTCGTGTTAATAACCCACGTGATGTAGTAAGAAAATTGGAGGTTAACGAGTCCTTCAAGCATTGCCACGAAACACACACACACCTACATTGAAGGAGCTTGTTTTGTGGCATAGATAGGAGTAATCAGAAACCATCATGTCTCACACACCATCACAGGGTCTTTTATGATTGTATATATTTATAGTATAGATTTATAAGTATGAAAAATTATGACCTACTTAAATCCAGCAAAACGAGGCTGGCGTATCAGACCTTCCTCTAATCTAAAACCTGGTTGGTGGTTCAGCAGGTGTCGACAAACCACAACAAGTATCAGGCCCCGTGGCAGCAAGTGTTGGACAGTGGGGCAGACCAGGCAATATAATAATAGTGTTATATAGTGTTAGCACGAGACAAGCGACACTCAGTGAAGGAAGGAGATTGTTTCGTGGCATGGTCAGGTGGAATCAGAAGCCTCCAATTTAGAGGTTACTGCAGTATACACCAATTCAGCAACAGGCTCTTCTTGCCATTCAGTTAGTTAGTCATAAATGATTCCCCACACCTGAGAACAAGACAGTAATATTATAATGTGCATCCAATCACTGACCACCACCATCATATAAAAGAACTAAAATATTTATAGTTGATGCCAAAGTGTGACTCAATCCACCTGCAGAATCCCAGGTGGTGAGTGAGTGACGGCAGGGTTCACTCGTATATACTTCTCACCCACAAGCCAATGTTATGAAAAAACAAAAAACATTATGGTAATATATTATAACGCCTTGCATATGAAAATGCTAAGTATTACCCAAGTTAGGGATCGATATGTAGGGTAAATCTTAAACGGTTTCGACGCACTTCTAGTCCCGAGTCGATTATATATTTAGGTCTTAAAAACATTCAATATATCAACTATTTTTCCTTCCTTCCTTTCTATCTCCCAGGTGCGTAATGTTTTCTATCAATAAATTACTCAATCAATCGGGTACTGAAACCAAAGTTGTCCAAGATTCAACAGATGGTGAGGATGACGAAAGGAGAAGGAGTGGAGAAAGGGAAGGGAAAGAGTGTGTAAGGGAAGGGAAGGAGTGTGCAAGGGAAGGGAAGGAGTGTGTAAGAGAAGGTAGACAGTGTGTAAAGGAAGAGAAGAAGTATGTAAGGGAAGGAGTGTGCAAGGGAAGGAGTGTGCAAGGGAAGGAGTGTGCAAGAAAGGCAGTAGTGTGCAAGGGAAGGAGTGTGCAAGGGAAGGAGTGTGCAAGAAAGGCAGTAGTGTGCAAGGGAAGGAGTGTGCAAGGGAAGGAGTGTACAAGAAAGGCAGTAGTGTGCAAGGGAAGGAGTGTGCAAGGGAAGGAGTGTGTAAGGGAAGGGAGAGTCAAAATCTGAAGGAATGGGCAAGACACCGCACGGAATTTGTCCTCTGAACTAGTGAGAATAAAAGGCGGTGGTGTCGGGTATAGCGAGCCACTGGCCGAGCGATCACCGGTGATACACAACCTTAGAAGCTCCTCCATCCGTCCCTCTCCCAGCACTCACTCCCCCGCCACCACCACCACCACAACAACAACAACAGTCATGGTGAGTCATATCAATACACTCTCTTCATACATATCATATCATACTCATTATATTCCTTAGAGTTATTATACATTCATACATATACATATCAATACAGCCTCTTCTCACATATCATATCATACTCATTATATTTCTTACATTTATCATACATTCATGCATATACATATCAATACAGTCTCTTCACACATATCATATCACCAGTCTCTTCATTCATACATCATACTCACTATACTCCTCACTCTTATCATATCATACACACCACTATACTCTCACACTTATCATATCATACTCACCATACACATAATGATACTCTTACACATATATCATACTCACCATACTCCTTACACACATATCATATCATACACACATATCATATCATATACACCATACACATCATACACTTTACACTCATCATACTCAACCATACACCTATTATATAATCTTTATAGAACGAACTAACATTTATGATAATCGAACAATGTGAAGTGAATAATAATAATAACAATAATAATAATAATAATAATAATAACAATAATAATAATTATAAAAATGAAGTAATATAAATAAATAAATAAAAAACTATACTACTACTACTACTACTACTACTAGATGTATTAGGACTGGAGGTGTGGGTGTGCCAGTACTGTACTTGTAACATCACACCACCAGTGCTGCTCTACACACACGTGGATATTTCTGGACGTGGACTTAATTGGCATTGACCGAGTGGTAGTAGATCTGGCACTGATATGGAATGATTGGTTGTTTACCCAAAGTGTATCGTGTTATTCTAAATGATAAGGAAGAGATTGTCCTGCATCTATAGTTTTAAAATATATGAACTGAACTGGGTAATACAGCCATGGGGTAATAATGGTGAACCATGGGGTCCAAGGAGTGTTGGAGACCAACTGAACACAGTTCTAAAAAGTGAGTTTTCTAAACCTCACTCAGCGTTGAGAATGGTTTGGAAAATTTACTGGACCCTGGTCCAGCACTATCACCCATGGCTGTACTGTTATGGACACAAGAAGGAGACAAACTTCTAAGGGGCCCCTTATCAAACATATAATAGGACCCGTCGTCTCTACACACAACATCTCATCCTACTCTATACACAATAAGGGGCTCCGTTTCAAGTGTGTGTGATTCAAGATGATTTATAGCTTTATGGCTTTGGACTCCTGGTGTTGGTCATTAAGGCACACAAGTCTAGTTATATCAACATATCTTCCCCCAGCCTACAAGGTTACTATCCTTGCTCTGACAGCCGGGTACCTACAGTACTTACTGCTGGGCGAATAGGGACATAAGGGGCTTGGAAAATTATCCAACAATTCCACTGACTTGGGGATCGAACCCGGGATCTCTCACTTGCGAGGCGAGTGTGCTAACCAACGATCGCTTATATGTGACTTCGTAATTATAATATGGGTGGCTGATCTTTTATTTTATACGATAGGTAGGTTATGGAGAAATTCGCTATTTAGCTGATAAAAAAGAAAATAATAATAATAATAATAATAATGATGAAAAAATAATAATAATATATAAGCCAACTTGTATAGTGACAGTGTATACTTATTTGAAATACAATAATTTTACTCTAAAAAAATGGACAAGGAAGTATGGGTGTGACTGTTACTGTGATACGACAATGATGGTGACACAACAACACCGACCCATAGTAACAGTAATAATAATAATATCATCATAATTTCAGTCATTTCACCTTAATGTGGTGTATGGGTGTAAAATAATGTCAGTTTTGTTGTTTGTTTGTGTGTGTGTGTGTGTGTGTGTGTAAAACAAGACGACAAATACAGGCATTGGTCAGTCTCCAGTGTGTGTGTGTGTGTGTGTGTGTGTGTGTGTGTGTGTGTGTGTGTGTGTGTGTGTGTGTGTGTGTGTGTGTGTGTGTGTGTGTGTGTGTCCAGTACACAACCAACCCGTGCTACACTTGACCCCTTCACTCAGAACCAGAGCCAGGACCCCTTGCAGTCCACTACACACACACACACACACACACACACACACACACACACACACACACACACACACACACACACACACACACACATACACACACACACACACACACACACACACACACACACACACACATACACAGAAGTCTTGGCAAAAACCGAATAAATTCCACCACTTGTTGACTCTCTGAATTTAAGTAGAGGTTTGGCAGGTCGACCGGTGCATCCATCTACTGTTACTCTTACTATACCCACTACGTAGTACCCTCAACCACCTTCACTATGTATGTATGTATGTATGTATCACCCGTATAGCCTCCTCCAAGAACATACAGTATACAGTCATGAGCACTAATTGGTATTCAGGTGTGCTTCGAATACCTTATTAGTGGTCGTGACTGTACATACCTATACATCATTATAACGCGTCTGTCATTACCACTAGCACCAGCAATATACGTAAATTCGTTCATTACTATTACCTCTACTCATCTCCTTATCACCGTCACTTAAATTACTAGTTCAATATCCATCTAGTTTATTTATCCATCATCTTTGTGACGAAAATATCCTCGTACACTTAAGAGCTTCACTGGGAAAATTCCTGGCAAGAACATAATATAATATCATATTGATCTAGGCTACTGTCCATCTGTATTTTGCTAAGAGGCATTTTGTTCCATACACAATACCTCTTAATTAAGGGGGAAGTTCTGTGTTGGTAATTCTGGAGCAACTGAATCCTCCAAACTATTCCAAGCAACAGAACACTTTTATATTTGCTCTTCTGATCCTGTTTCCTAGCATACTTTGGAGGAATCAAGGCAGTGCAATGTACAAAAAAAGAATTACCACCTTAAAATACAGTTGAGACGTCAAAGTCACATCACTGTCAATTAAGTTTGACACATACAATAGGATTGGAATAAAAGTTACTAACCTATTTATTATCTTTCGCTACACCCACTACACATTCATGACACAACATACTTCCACCAGACACTACCACCACCAGTCCACCAATCCACCACCACCACCACCACCACCACCTGTTCACCACCACCTGTCTCCTCCACCAACACTTACAGTCTTTATTTTTAACTAAGCCTATACCATCCCTTCTCACTACCCCATACATACAGTACAGTACTCCCAATAAAAGGTATCATCAAAGTAAAGGACCGAAGACGTGATTCTGGGAGTATTAATGAATGACAATACCGAGTGAATATAGGTACGGGTTTAATTCTGGCCCGTATCTTCTCTCACCTCCCTCCCTCCCTCCCTCCCTTCCTCCCAGATCACAAAAGAAGTCCCTCCCTCCCTCCCTTCCTCCCAGATCACAAAAGAGGTCCCTCCCTCCCTCCCTGAACACTGTGCATTCCTGCCCTGTACCTTAGCTTACTCACAACCCCCAAACCTGCTGGACATGTCACTCCAACCTCTCTTTATACAACACACAAACCAACCAGCCAATTAACCATTTAAGCCTCCACGGAACTTGATACTCCTATATAGTTACACCTTGAATACACATTAACCTCTATTCTGCTTCTATTCGCCAACAACAAATTACTTTCTTAGTTTTTCAGGTACTGTATAACAACATTAACCTCTATTCTTCCCTTCACTGACAACAACAGATTACTTTCTTAATATTCTCGGGTTAGGTTGCCGCTCAATATTTTCTTCACACGTTTGCCTCTATAACTTCTTTTCATTTACTTAAACTCGGGTCTCGCTTCTCAATAATGAATGTGTGGTCACCCTATCAACCTTCACACTGCTATCAACCCTGTGATGTAGTCAGAAAATTGGAAGTAAATGAGTCCTTCAAAATTTCCACGAAACACACACTTATATGGAAGGAGCTTGTTTCGTGATGGCAAAGTCAGGAGGAATCAGAAGTCTCCAATTCCCACCATACACGATCACAGCAGGATCCTTAATTAAGAAAAAATAATGAATAGGTGAGTGTAAGAAAAATAATGAATGGGTGAGTGTAAGAAAAAGAATGAATGGGTGAGTTAAAGAAAAAAGATTGAATGGGTGAGTTAAAGAAAAAAGATTGAATGGGTGAGTTAAAGAAAAAAGATTGAATGGGTGAGTTAAAGAAAAAAGAATGGATGGGTGAGTTAAAGAAAAAAGAATGAATGGGTGAGTTAAAGAAAAAAGAATGAATGGGTGAGTGTAAGAAAAATAATGAATGGATGAGTGTAAGAAAAATAATGAATGGGTGAGTGGAAGAAAAAAAAATGAATGGGTGAGTTAAAGAAAAAAGAATGAATGGGTGAGTGTAAGAAAAAAGAATGAATGGGTGAGTGTAAGTTGTGTTTGTAGGAGACATTGATTAACATAACATTATTTACCGGCTTTTAGAGGGTAATAACACCTTGAGTCGTATAGTCTATAATTATGCAGGAATATCTATGTTATTGACGACTGACTCTGCATGTTGTTTGTCTATGGAGCCATCGTACCAATACCACACCATCGTTTACACCACAGACAGGTAATTCTTGCATACTGCCCCTATACTCTCACGTCAACACCTACATACCTGACTGAATGAATGAGAACACAGAACACAGAACAATCCTGAACACGTATAGCCAGTGTTCCAAAGTCTCATTAGTATGTTAGGATTTTCACGATGGGCTAATCATATATAAAGTAAAGAAATATAATATTGTTGGCCATAAAACAATTTCCATTTTCTATCATAGCAAGAATCGTGCTTCGTTTTCTACTATGCTACTACGTTTTATAAGAGCTATAACATTTTCGTTTCAGTAACAATAAATAAGAACATAAATTTCAGTACAATAGTTTACACGCCAATTATGAAATGGCTGACAAGGTGATTACTGATAGGTTCTTATAAATCTCACTTAGTAAATATTGATCCTATATTTAAATAGACTACTTCATTATATTACCTTGTGCTGTAATATGAAAAGGTGTAACTACTACTACTACTAATTATTATGAGAGTTGACTTCATTACTCTATGTTAATAATAATCCAAGAGGGTAAACTAATATTTTCCTCGGTTGATTTTTTCAGGATCTCTTAGAAGAGGAACAAATCACTGGTAAGATGATGACTGACTTTAGCTGCTTCCTCACAACAACACCATTAATAAGCACCCTAGCTGTGATCGTGTATGAAAATGGGAGGCTTCTGATTCCTTTTGACCATGCCACGAAACAAGCTCCTTCCTTATAGGTGCATGGTGTTTCATAGCAATATTTAAAGGACTCGTTTACCTCCAATTTTCTTACTATAACACAGAAGAGTCCCTTAACATTATCTGTCCTCCTCCGCCCTGCCTTTACCCGTGACTGATTCTTTGGATACCAATATCGTACGTAAAACATGAATATTCACTAGAAGTTTATTAGAAATAAAAGAAGTCAGAGGTATACAATTATCATCCCCCTCCTGCTACATCTACCCACTTCCCTCCCTCCCTTCCTCAGCCCTGGAGAAGGCGTTCAACTCGTTCGATACCGATGCAAAGGGCTACATCACCCCAGAGACTGTGGGCGTCATTCTCAGGATGATGGGCGTCAAGATCTCTGAGAAACATTTACAGGAAGTCATCGCAGAGACAGACGAGGATGGTAAGTTTGACATGATACCGCCAGTACCAAAGTTGACACCATAATGTAATGTACATATATATACCAAGCCTTCATCTCCACGCTGGAGGTCTGATGTAAAGTATAATGTATAAAGTGAAATGTAAATTATAATGTATAAATTATAATGTAAAGTATAATGCTAAAACAGAGTAAACCCATAATTATCAGCACCATAACAGGAGACTTATTGCTCTCTTCTTCTGACGTCCTACTAAATGTTTTATCAGGCGTTGCCGTTTTTATGAAATGTTGAGTATGAAATAACATCTACCTCATGATAGTCTAAAGAACAAACTATACAAAAAAAATGTCATATGAAAGACTGAAGTGCAGTAGGTCTGATTATACCGAAATGAACCTATCAGATATTTGTAACAAAAAATATTAAAAACTTACCATCACTCTTCTGATAGTCCAATGTCCACTCCAGGCTCAGGTCAGCTGGAGTTTGAGGAGTTTGCTGAGTTGGCCGCCAAGTTCCTGATTGAAGAAGACCAGGAGGCGCTTCAGACAGAACTCAAGGAAGCTTTCAGGATCTACGACAGAGAAGGTGGGTTGGTCAGTCTGCAGGAACAAGAAAAAAAAAAGAATAAAATATATATACAAGTAGCTCTAATTCATTTATTTTTTCACTCTAAAATTGTGTACTATATACAAACCACTTATATAATATTATACATTGTTATTAGTGAATAGACCAACAGAATCAATTTCACTACACTTGGAGGACCGAACTATATACTTCCCAGCCTTTACGAGCTTTAAGGGGATAGTATATTTTTGCTACATACATTGAAGCGCCTTGATTACTCCAAAGTTTGCCAGGAAACAGGACCAGAAAAACAAATATAATGGTGACCTGTTACTTGGAAGTGTTTGTAGGAATCAATTACCCCAACTTTATGAACAGTGTACAGTACTTCCCCCTTAAAATGTGTGTAGTATTGCAATGTGCCAATAAAAGTACAAAACTCACTAAGGCCTAATGATGAGAGTTGTTGGCGACTCACTCCTCTGTTCCTTCCTTCGTTCAGGCAACGGCTACATCTCCGTCAACACCTTGAAGGAAATCCTGAGGGAACTGGACAGCAGGTTGACAGAGGACGACTTGGATTGTATCATCGAGGAGATAGACGAGGACGGCTCCGGTACCATCGACTTCAACGGTACAGTAACACCAATACACAGAACCATATTAACTCTTTAAGGGAATCTTGGAGGCTTCTGATTCCTTTTGACTATGCCACGAAACAATCTCCTCCATATTGGTGGTGTTTCGTGGCGGTATTTGAAGGACTCTCTAACCTCCAATTTTATGACTATATCATTAGATGTAGTCATTAGACCATAATTAGATGTTTCTGAATTTTATACAATCATGAAAATAAATTCTTGTTCATAATAGAATCCATACCTTGTACAGTATATTGCACTATTTGCATATTTTTTCACAATTGCACATAATAATACCGTATATTTATATAAAGTATAAAGCTTCACGTGTTGTTTTCCCTTGCAGAGTTCATGAAGATGATGAACGGATAAACTGACAACGACGACAAGTTCCAAACACCTTGCCTTGTCGTACCTAGGGAACTTTTCTCTGACGTCACCACTTCTACATTCTTCATGCAGTTCCTTTGTTCTGGCTCCTCCACCTACCTTTTTACAACTTTTCTTTCGTGTAAAAATAAAAAAAACACTGTTATTTATATCATCAATCCTTTACAGGAATCTTGCACATTCACTGACAAGGGTTATCCATTGCTTGTTACATTGTTATGTAGATTGTTTGTAAATTTGTATCTTTATTCTTGTAAAGATCGTGTAATTCATCCACGCTAGTTTGGGTAGTTCTGCTTCAGAATATATATAGGCTACTGAGACATTCACGTATCACTGAGGGAAGGTTATTAACTGTTGTTGCAACACAAAAATCTTGTCAATCATTATTTGTCTATCATTATTTCTTCAGGCAGTTATTCTATCCTATTTTACTTATTATATTATATCCATTTATGGAGAATATTTGTCAATGAAATACCACTAAGCTATATTGTGTTCATTAGCAGTAGTTGTGTCGTGTACGAGTAATTTGTCTTGGCTGTGAAACTTGCTGTTGGACTATAGGTATTGTACAGTAAAATGCAGCGACATGCCGGGTAAGGTGAAGTAGGATGAGTGATCATGAGTCCCTACGATTATAGAGAGGCAAAAGTCATTGTGGGAAAGACAGTTTTGACTTATTTCCCGATAGTTGTTATTGTTGCAAGGCCTTAGTTGTCACGATGGCTGGTATGTGAGAGTTGGTCCGTTTGTTTACACCCAATATGACAACGACAACAACACAACAACAGGAACATGGGTACCGAACCTCAGGGCTGGGAGGCTTTTGGGGAGAATGTGAGAAAGCTTTATAGTAAGTTTATACTCCCACCACTATCACTGTTCCTGTCAGGCTTTTGGGGAGAATGTGAGAGAGTTTTAATAATAAGTTCTGGACTCCTACCATTATCACTGTTCCTGTAATGCTGGCTGACCTGTGCTTGTGTTGGTAATTTCCACATATTCACAAAAGTAAAGCCAGAAGTAGGAATGGTAGCTATGGTACAGGACAGGACTGGGAGGGAAGGATCTAGAGGAGGGAACATGGAACAGACAGCAACACATCCAGCCAACCAACCAACCAGTCCTGCCCTATAACTCCTCTCTGAAATACTCGTTCTTATTTGTTATGATGGTGGCTAGTGTGTTGTGTGTCCATGTGTGTGTGTGTGTTTGTGTGAGTGTGTGTCCATGTGTGTGTGTGTGTGTGTGTGTTTGGTCATCCTCTGTTCCATGATGGTTTGTGTATCACTCTGTTTGTCACTCTGTAAGACGCGTTCCTCCCTGAAAGTGATAATATATTTTGTTAAGTCCTTGTAATGTTAATAATGTTAAATAAGAATATATAATTACATACAAAGTGATTGGGTTATACATTCGTCTTTTCATTACCTATATATAGTTAAGGAGGTCATATACATTTGATTCACTAAATGGCTACTGATTCCTCCTTAAAAATCTGGAGCAACTCAATCCTCTAAACTATTCCAAGCAACAGAACACTATTCTTTTGGCTTTTCTGGTCCTGTTTCCTAGTATACTTTGGAGGAATCAAGGCACTCCAATGTAACAAAAAAGAATTACCTCTTAATATGCCAATACAGGGCCAATTACTAAACAAAAATACTGGTGTCCTGTTGCTTGGAATAGTTTGGATGAATCAGCTACTCCAGATTTGCCAGCACTACTATTACTACCATTACTATTACTACTACACCCACTGGAACCCTTGCTGTCGTTGGAGGCTACTGGTTCATCCACATGGTGACACAAAACACTCAAACATAATACCTCAGTTTAAGTTATGTTGTTGTTTTGTTGCCCAATTTGGAGGAATCAGTAGCACCCCAATTTTGTTGACTATACTACTGGTCCCATACTATGATTATCTTGATCACTAAAGTAAGTAGTAATAATAATCAAAGTGAAATTTACATAATGGTTAATAGATGCATTCACTAAATATCAATAATAAGTAATAATAATAATAATAATAATAATAATAATAATAATAATAATAATAATAATAATAATAATAATAATAATAATACATAATAATAATAATAATAATAATAATCTTTTACTTTGAATCAAGATAATAAGAAATGAAATGAATGTGTTGAATGTGTCCTGCAAGTTTCGAACCGGAGTGAAACAAAACGAAATCAAATGTAAGTACACGAAACACAACAATAATCATAAGCTAATGTTGAACAATAATTTCAACAGTTCTAAAAGGACTACAGATTTTCTTCAATAAATTTCATTCATCTCACAGAAGAATTTCCACACGACTACCCTGACTTATAAAATGTTTCATGTTTTCAATTTCATCCAGCCTTAAAAAAGAAAATAATAATAATAATAATAATAATAATGATAATGATAATAATAATAATAATGATAATAATAACAATAATAATAATAATAATAATAATAATATAAATAATAATGATAATAATAATAATAATAATAATAATAATAATAATAATAATAATAATAATAATAATAATAATAATAATGAAAATAATAATAATAATAATAATAATAATAATAATAATAATAATAATAATAATAATAACACACACAGACCAAGTGGTGTGTCAAAAAACATACATAACTTTAAAGATAAATATGATAATTGGGTTTTAAAATACGGGACATTACGAGCTGGACTCAATCCTGTAAAGATACAAATAGGTAACACACACACACACACACACACACACACACACACACACACACACACACACACACACACTCCCTCTCTCTCTTCCTCTCTCTCTCTCTCTCTCTCTCTCTCTCTTTCTCTCTTTCTCTCTCTCTCTTATAAGATGGTGGGAAGGTCTAATATTTTGACCCTGTAATGTAATCAGAAATATGAAGATAAACGAGTCCTTCAAATATTGCCACGAAACACTATCTATATGGAAGGAGTTTGTTTCGTGGCATGGTCAGGAGGAATAAAAAAAAACTCCAATTTTCAGACACAATTACAGGGTCCCTATTTTTTTTTCTTTTTTTTTGGTCTGTGATACAAGATACTCGGGGAAGGAAGGAAGGTGTGTGTAATTAAGGAAGGTGTGTGTAATTTCCAGCAAACAGCAGGAACATACCAACACAACTTGCTGATGCTGCCTACTTTCTCCCCTCCTCCCCCCCCCCAGTCTGTCTGAGATTCTTCCCCCCCCTGTCCCCCCTCCCCTACAGTCCCTAATAAACTAGTCTAAGGGTTGCTTCCCCAGTGGTATTCGTTTGTTAGCATTATTTATTCTATTTCTCTATTTACCTGTATTTATTCTATTTCTCTGTTTACCTGTATTCTATTTCTCTGTTTACCTGTATTTATTCTATTTCTCTGTTTACCTGTATTCTATTTCTCTGTTTACCTGTATTTATTCTATTTCTCTGTTTACCTGTCCACATTCTATTTCTAGCTTTACCTATATTTATATTATTTCTTTATCTACTTGTGCTTATTTTATTTCTTTGTTTACCTGTCCACAATCTATTTCTGTCTACCTGTCCACATTGTATTTATCTGTTTACCTGTCCACAATCCATTTCTATAATAATTACGTGTACTCATTTAATTCATAGTTCTATACCTGCTTAGATAGATATAACCTTTACATACCTAACATCACTCACAGAAAGAATATATGTTTGAGTGCGTGTGTGAGTGAGTGTGTGTATGTGTTTGTTTGAGTGTTGTTGGGTGAGTGAGTGTTTGTTTGAGTGTTGGTGAGTGAGTGAGTAAGCACGTTAAATAGATAGATGAGTAAGCACGTAAGTAGTAGAGTGAGTGAGTAAGTAAGCACGTAAGTAGTTGAGAGAGTGAGTGACCACGTAAGTAGTAGAGTGAGTGAGTAAGTAAGCACGTAAGTAGTAGAGTGAGTGAGTGAGTAAGTAAGCACGTAAGTAGTTGAGTGAGTGAGTGAGTGAGTAAGTAAGCACGTAAGTAGTAGTGAGTGAGTAAGCACGTAAGTAATAGTGAGTGAGTGAGTAAGTAAGCACGTAAGTAGTTGAGTGAGTGAGTGAGTAAGTAAGCACATAAGTAGTTAAGTGAGTGAGTAAGCACGTAAGTAATAGAGTGAGTGAGTAAGTAAGCCCATAAGTAGTTGAGTGAGTGAGTGAGTGAGTTGGTGATGTGCTAATAAACTCCTTCCTTTCTCTCCTTGTTGTTACCTGACACGTGGTGGGTTGGTCCGGCCAGGTAGGTAAAAGTTTTAGGGTTAGAAAACAACTAGATAGTGGGCTGTGTCCGAGAGGGGAAAGAGAGAGAGGAGAGAGAGAGGGGAAAGGGAGAGGAGAGGGGAGGGTGAATTGGAGAAGAGGGAGAGGGGGGAGAGGAGAGGGGAGGGTGAATTGGAGAAGAGGGAGAGGGGGAAGAGGGAGGGTGAATTGGAGATGAGGGAGAGGAGAGGAAGAAGAGAGGGGAAGGGGAACTGGAGAAGAGAGGGGAAAGAGGGAGAGACGTGAGGGGGAACTGAAGAAGAAGGGTAAAGAGGGAGAGAAGGGAGAGGGGAATAGGGGTTAATGGGAGAGAGAGAGAGAGAGGAAGAAAGAGTGAGGAGGAGGTAAGAGTAAAAGGAAGGAGGATTTAAAGAGAAGAAATGGAATGTAAGGAGGCAAAAATGGAGGAGAAAAGAGGTGAAGGCAAGATGGATGGAAAGAGAAAGGGTGAAAGGTGATAAAATGGTAGAGGAAAGATATGGGTATACAGGAGAGGAGGAAAGATTAAATGTAAGAAAAGAGGAGGAGGAGGAGAAGGAGGAGGAGGAAGAGGAAAATGAGGAGGAGGAGGGGGAAGAGGAGGAGTGGTGAAACAGTAGACGCAAGAATGGTGAAATGGAGAGAGAGAGAGAGAGAAAGAGAGAGAGAGATTGTGTGTGTGTGTGTGTGTGTGTCTCGGTAAAGCAACATAAACAGATGAGTACACCACGTGGAAGATATTTAGATAAGATTCAACAGAGGATTGGCAGTAAAGAAAACATATACGAGAGATGAATGCACAGGGAGAATGAAAGAGATTAGATTCGATAATGAGGAATAAAGGAGATAAGAAGACAGAAAGATGAAAGTAAAATAGGGACACTTAGATGTAATTATAATTGACAAATAATTAAATGTTGTATGAAAAGTGAGAAGAGGAAGGAAAGTGAATGAAGGAGGTTGTGAAAGTGGAAAGTGCACAATACAGAAGGTAAGGTAAGTTAGATGAGACGAAAGGTGGGAAGGGGAGGGGGGTGTCGAAAATAAATAACAGGAGGGGGGAAGGGGTCATGACAGAAGGGGAGCGTATAAAGAAACCCGTGGGAGGGGGGAGGGGGACGGTATAAGAGAAGGGTCGGTCGGTGTTTGACTTATGTTGGTGGGAAGGGGTCGTGACACAGAGGAGTAATGGGGGCGGGGTGGGGGTCGTGAGGAGAATTAGACGCGAAAAGAAGTGAGGGGAACGAGAGAGAAGGGAGCGTGACATGAGACGAGGAGGAGGAGGGAAGAGAAGAGGAGGGAGAGGAGGAGGAGGGAGAAGAGGAGGAGGAGGAGAAGAGAGAAGAGGAGGAGGTATAGGGGACACGGAAGGGCACCATAACACCACACACATACACACACACACAGTACGAGGAAGTAGAGATGGAAGTTGAGATCCCCGGGAATGTCAAGACCGCGCCTGGAATGTGTAGCCCATTAAACCCCGTCGGAATATAAGGGGTGTATGGGGCGTGTGGAGGCGCAGAAGGTGAGGGGGACGAGTCTGCCACACGCCACAACACAACACAACACAACACAACACACACCAGCCTTCCTATACGCCTTTACCTCAGCTGGTCTATACTCTACAACAACAGGTCCTGCAGCAACGTATCATGGTAAGCTTTTATTTTTACTTGTGATACCGTAGCCTTTTTTTTTATCTTAAGGTGGAAGTACAGTATTGGAAAATCTGGAGCAATTGACGGATTCCTCCAAACTATTCCAAGCAACATAACACTATTATTTTTGTTCATCTGGTCCTGTTTCCTGGCTATACTTTGGAGGGAATCACCCCCTTAAACAGTGTATAATTATAATTATGTAGTGAGTAAACTAAGTCGTGTCTGTTGTCGTATGTCATCAGCTGACTTGAGGTGAAGTTCTCGTTTGTTTATCATCGTCCATTCAGTAAAAAAAAAAGTCGTGTCTGTTATCGTAATATATCATCAGCTGACATGGGAAGTTTTCGTTTGTTTATCATCATCCATTCAGAAAAAAAAAGTCGTGTTTGTTGTCGTAATATGTCATCAGCTGACATAGGAAGTTTTCGTTTGTTTATCATCGTCCATTCAGAAAAAGAAAAGTCGTGTCTGTTGTCGTAATATGTCATCAGCTGACTTGAATGTTCGTGTGTTTATCATCGTCCATTCACAGCCATGCATACAGCAGCATATATCCGTCTAGAGTTCTCACGAGTGTCATGTCTGGGAAGTGAAGTGATATAGCGAATACACCACCAAAATCATAACTATACACTTCATGAAATATAGCACTGGTTCCTGAATGTATTAATATAATTTTATACTCGTATCACAAAATAAGTTTTATCTGCAAGGTCGCTACTGATGGATCCCAGTATGAACACCATTTTATTATTTCGGAGCAAAATATTATAAAGTTATTTCTAGTGGTGTGTTTACTTTTATCATACCTCGGTGTAAATGGTCAAACTAATTATCAAGCTCCTTAAGAGGGTATAATTATAGCATATTGTTTTGGGTGGTAAATCTGGTGCAAAATAATTCCTCCAAACTATTTCAGGCAACAGGATACCATTATTTTTTATATAGCACATTATTTTGGGTGGTATATCTGGAGCAAATTGATTCCTCCAAACTATTCCAGGAAACAGGATACTAATACTTTTCTTCATCTGGGTGTGCTTCCTCACATAATTTGGAAGAATCAATCAAAATTATACTATCCACTTAATAATAAAGAACATAATAGTACAGGAAACGGATGGCTATTGACCAAACCAAACATTGTAACATTGTCATTATAAAACCATTGGCAGTAGGTGTCGTAATACATCATAAAACTCACAAAGATCACTATAACCTTGTAGTTGCCTTTAACATTAACTTGCTATTGTGGAATCGATAACAAACCTATATAATTATACTGTCTAACCAAGTAACTGTTTGCTTTTCTCACTTTCGATAAATAAATACTGCTTTTAACATCATATTAAAATACCATTACTAACATATTAAATACCATTACAGGATTCACTCGACGATGAGCAGCTTGGAGGTAAGTGTTCAGAAGACCCTATAATATAGTTAGTTAGCTTTGTCCTACATTCTCTGATAGGCCCTATCCTACCTTCATCACCTGTCACACTCTTACAACTACAATCATACTCACTGTAGTCACATTCTTATCACTGTCACTATACTATGTACAGCCACAATAAAATAACTACCGACACTTTCCTTCAATCTTGCAAGTAAATCAGTACCGGGTATATAAAAAAAATAATCATACAGCATTTTACGTCAACTCGACCCCCTCGATTATTATTATTATGAGGTGCTGCAAAATCATACACGTGTTGTTCTTTATTATCAAGATATTTACTACGATGAAAGGAAAGTGTCGGTGGATATTTGATTGTGGCTGTACATCCGAGCTCGTAAATTCGCGACCACGTACTTAGATGTTTATGCCATTTGAGCTGGTAACATTTATTTGGTGGAACATAGTAGAGGGACATGATACAATCTTTCACCTACAATGACACCTTCCCCACACAGTGTTACCAGTCGCAATTTTACGAGCTCGAGTGTACTTATCACTGTACAATACTAACTAACACCAATATTCCATCAATACCACCACTTACTCAATGCCCTAATGTTATTTTCCTATTCTCCAACCACTCTGAATAAAGGTCCACTATGTCTGTCCAAAAAGGAAGCTGCACTGTACATACTGCCATTACTATTTTATGTATAACACAAAACGAATATGGTATATTTTAATAGTTTCATTTCCCATCTACAACAGTATATGAGTGTATAAGTTTGGTGAATGTTCCGTAGGTCCCTTTATTAATGTTGTAAATATAATTATACCTGTATTCAGTCTAACTGGTTACCTACGTGTAATTAAAACTTAAACGAACTAATGTAAAGCTATTTCAGTACATATTAATACAGCACTATATAGCCACTAGATATCATTCTTTGATTCTTTGTTGACTGTTAACACAGCTTATACTACTCAGCTCTACAGAAGGCGTTTGACTCGTTCGACACTGACGGGAAGGGCTACATCACCCCAGAGACTGTGGGCGTCATTCTCAGGATGATGGGCGTCAAGATCTCTGAGAAGAACCTTCAGGAGGTTATCGCCGAGACTGACGAGGACGGTGAGTTCAGGAATACTGGTAATCAAACTATGGGATGCTATTTGTACATTGTCATTATCCACACACAGGGATATTCAAGATATATATTATTATTATATACTCTCCCTTCACATGAATGTTTTTTTCTCAGGTTCCGGTGAGCTGGAGTTCGAGGAGTTTGTTGAGTTGGCTGCCAAGTTCCTTGTTGAGGAAGATGAAGAAGCACTCAGACATGAACTTAGGGAAGCCTTCCGTATTTACGACAAAGGAGGTAAGTCCTATATATATCAGCACTGTGATGTACTTCACTGACTGATAACGTTTATATAAAGTCGGTTACAATAGGGATTCTGTTAACAAACCTTTAGCAATAATATTGTTTGTTTGTTTTTCATTTTTAAACCGCAGGTATTTACTCTCCAATACGGCAATATTATTTTTCATAATTTCGTTTGAGGGGTGGGAGAGAATTTGAAAAGGAATTTTAAGTGAGATGGACAGGGAAAATGACTTTCCACTCACAATACAGGACTCTAAGTTGTATGTGGTTACAAACCATTTCTTTGTTAACGTCAGGTAACGGGTACATCACAACAGACACTCTGAAGGAGATCCTACGAGAACTGGACAACAGGCTGACGGAGACGGACCTGGACGGCATCATTGACGAGGTGGACGAGGACGGCTCAGGCACCGTGGATTTCGACGGTGGGTAGACAGAGAGAGAGGCTTGGGAGGCACACTTTCTGGACTAACAAATTTCAATATACCAAAGCCATATCGTCACTATCAGTTATCAGATTTAGGCGGGTCATTTAGTACACCTAATTATTCTTACCTACCCAATCAGTTTTCAATATAATACTAACAGCCCATGATCCCATTGCGATCTTCCAATGTCTGAAAACTTGTGTGTTAAACTAATAACTTGCCTTCCTTTCCAGAATTCATGGAGATGATGAACGGGTAGCAACGGGGAACCAACCATACAACAACCAACATGTGTTCGCTCTACATTCACTCACCGAATTTTTATTATACATATATATTAATATAAGTGATGACCAAGAGTAGGGCCCCTCATCCATCACCATACAGTCTTCCTTCCTTCATCCATCTCACTTTCCCGTTGTACTCATCCATCCATCCATCCCTCCATCCTTCCATCCATCCTTCCATCCATCCATCCTTTTGTTCACGCCATTCGCACTTTACACATAATAATATTCCAGGTAACATTATTTTCATTCTCGTCACTCCCTCCTGAGATACACTTCCTATAGTTTGGTCAATTGGTAATAATCTTCCTTGTGTCCTGTGAGGCAATATCGTCCTGGGGTGTCCTAAAACATTATCTGTAGGCTGTCTGATGTATCTAATTCCCAATATACACAACAAATACACGAAGCACTGAACCAAATCAACTATTTATATATTTTAAGGTGGCTGTGAACGTGTATGAGATCTGGCTGGTGGCTTCTGATACCTCCTAACTATGTCACGAAACAGGATCCTTCCATATAGGTGTGTTTCGTGGCGATGTTTGAAGGACTCACTAACCTCCAATTTTCTGACTGACTACATCACGTGGGTCCTTAAGGGGGAAAATTTGTGTTGGTAAATCTGGAGCAACTGAATCCTCCAAACAATTCCAAGCAACAGAACACCATTATTATTTACTTTTCTGGTCCTTTCTGTTTCCTAGCCAGCATACTTTGGAGGAATCAAGGTACTCCAATGTAACAAAAGTGAATTACCCGCTTAACTAACACTCTTATATAATTAATGTTTGTCCTTACATTATACCTTCGCTATAATTCTGCTATTTTTATATCCCGTTTACGCTGTTAATTAAATGTTGTTGTTGTTGTTTTTAATCCCCCTGGCTACGTAAATATTTAAGTCTGGTAATTTGTTTAATATCCTGGTTTTATAAGGACCCTATAATCGCGTATGAAAACTGGATGGAGGCTTTTGATTCCTCCTGACCATTCCACGAAACAAGCTCCTTCCATATAAGTGTGTGTTTCGTGGCAATATTTGAAGGACTCATATATAACTTTAATTTTCTAACTACATCACAGGGACCCTTAAATTGCTACCCAAGCCTCTTACCTTAATTAAGTTCCTGTTTATATTTGTTGTTGTTTTGAATACCGGCATACATTTTTGTTATAGATACCTGCTTATACGTGTCTGCTTACAATACCTGCTTACACGTGTCTGCTTACAATACCTGCTTATCTCTACTAACTTCAATCACTACTTACAACTGCTGCTTTCATCCCCTGCTTACACCACACGCAATCACATCCGATCTGCTTAATTAAGGATTCTGTGATCGTATATGAAACCTGGTGGCTTCTGATTCCTCCTGACCATGCCACGAAACAAGCTCCTTACATATAGGTGTGTGTGTTTCGTGGCAATATTTTATTAAGGGGGGAAGTACAGTGTTGGTAAATCTGGAGTAAATGATTCCTTCAAACTGGTCCAACCAACAGAACACCATTATTTTTGTTAATCTGGTCCTGTTTCCTGGCATACTTTGGAGGATTCAAGGTGCTCCAATTTATCAAAAGTATACTCTCCTCTTAATTAAGGACTTACTAACTTCCAATTTTCTGACAACATCACAGGGTTACCTTAAATATCTGCTTATATAACTTGTACTGTTTTGAGTCACTGTTTAGGCTGTTATTTTTAGGCTTAGCTGTTACAGGAATCCAAGCTTATAACTAACCTCTATTGTTTTGAACCTCTGCTTAATTCAATGCTATTTTGAACCCCTGCTTAGATTATTTATTGTTTTGAACACCTGCTTAATCCCATGCTGCTTTGAACCTCTGCTTAATCCAATACTATTTTGCACCCCTGCTTAATTATATGCTGTTTTGCACCCCTGCTTAATTCTATGCTGCTTTAAACCCCTGCTTAATCCCATACTGCTTTAAACACCTGCTTAATCCCATACTGCTTTAAACACCTGCTTAATCCCATACTGCTTTGAACCCCTGCTTAATTCCATACTGCTTTAAACACCTGCTTAATCCCATGCTGCTTTGAACCCCTGCTTAATCCCATGCTGCTTTAAACACCTGCTTAATCCCACACTGCTTTGAACCTCTGCTTAATCCCATACTGCTTTGAACCCCTGCTTAATTCCATACTGCTTTGAACCCCTGCTTAATTCCATACTGCTTTAAACACCTGCTTAATCCCATGCTGCTTTGAACCCCTGCTTAATCCCATGCTGCTTTAAACACCTGCTTAATCCCACACTGCTTTGAACCTCTGCTTAATCCCATACTGCTTTGAACCCCTGCTTAATTCCATACTGCTTTGAACCCCTGCTTAATTCCATACTGCTTTAAACACCTGCTTAATCCCATGCTGCTTTAAATCCCTGCTTACATCCTATGCTGTTTAAAATTTCTGCTTACACCATAATGTCATAATTTATACACCTAGATGCAAGTTTTATGAAAGACTTATTTTGTATTTATTTTAATTCCCAGTTATAAACCCAATATTTGTTTGAACACATAATTATTTTAACCCAGTAATAAAGTCTCTGCATGTCTCATAGTAAATGTATCAAGGTCAATTATCATGTTATATATACCTGAGGTAGTTAAAATAAAGAACATCACACACACACACACACACACACACACACACACACACACACACACACACACAAACTTCCCTTAATTAAACTACTGACGACAAGGTTTCAATCACTTCAATCACAACATTTAATCATCACAATTACAATTTGTCAACTAACCCAAAAGTCTCATCATCAATCCAGTCACATATTCTGAGGACCAAACTATCATCAATCAATCAATCATCACTATTACTACATCAATAATTACTACATCAACCACATGTGACAGAGTGGGAGGAAAAAAAAAGTACCAAATATCCATCACAGTCACATGAAAAATAATAAACAATCAACCACACGTCATCTACAAACTCAATCTGAACACCAACCAACCAACTAATCATCACAACAGTTAGCCAGCCAGCCAGGGAGGTACCCAGACATATATATATAATATTTAGGTATAGGCTACATCAACATCATCTTCCCATCACTTTCTATATATTGCCGTCATTCATCAACTTTTTTAAGGTCCCTATACAGGCACCAGTGGCATTAGGTAAACACGCTGCACTGAACAAGTCAAGTTTGTGCTGTGTGTTTGCTGAGAGCCATGGACCCATTGAGGGTACAATTGCCAGCACTTATAACTGGTACACGAAAAGAGGATTAACAGCTCTGAATGTAGCCTACTTATTGATATATAAATAAATAATCTATCAAGTTTTGATATCCTCTTATTTCTGCATATTCTGCATGCCACGGATGTCAACATTTCAAATAAAATATTCTGCAAAGATGTTATAATTTAAAATATAACATTCATCACTAGGAATTTCCCATTGTCCCTCACACATGCATCCTGGTGTGCCTGTAAAATGTGAGTCCATCAATACAGTGCACCTTAGTAATACCGTGTAAAAATAGAGTCTTTTACAATGTTTTACTATCTATCCATGCACCGTACCGAAGCTTTGCAGAAGAGAGGAATAGGATGGGAGTTGGGATAGCCTAAAACTCCTTAATAATAATAATAATAATAATAATAATAATAATAATAATAATACCGTACTGGCTACAAATAATTTTCTGTGGCTGTACGGTGCTTGCTTCTAACTCAAATCTCTTTTCGGTATCTATATCCCACTTCCAGTCTGTGCTTCTTTTATTGCTACTAAATGTACAGCCGATAGCATAAATTCGCGTCCATCTCACGTACTTGATAATGCTAATAATTATGTCCTACATGATAGTTGCATCCTGAACCAGTTTCTACTCTAACAATATGTGTAATTTACCACATGTGAAGTATATAAGTCATCATGCATTTAAATTGTGTTACAACATCAATACAGTTCGTACATACATACATACATACATACATACATACATACATACATGCGCAGGTGGAAATGAAGCCAACTTATGCTGCCGACTATAAAATTATATACTGTAGGTACGACTAATGGTTACAGCCGCAAAATTCCTTCATATGGATACGTAAATGTCGAATTGGTAAAGACTGAGACTGATGAGTAACGAAGAAACTTAGTGGGATGTTTGTGGGAACTGAAGCTTCCAATTGGATCACGGAAAAAGAATTAATTAATGTGATCCAAATGGAGAAAGTGTTAAGGTGTAGAAATTCTTTGAAAGTGTTAATATGTAGAAGAAAAAAAAAATCTTTGGCGAGCAACAAAAGCTGTCAGATCAACAATGAATGAAAAATTATACTTGTAGAGGTAATTGATTGATTGATTGATATTAGCCGCCGTAACAGCGAGGTCATATAGCGCTAGAGAAAGGTGATAAAGAGGTGTGACAGCAAACAGGAAGGAAATAAAATGGTAGAAATGTAGTGTAGGAAGGGGAAGAAAGAGAGAAATGGAGGAAGGGGAAGACAGAGGAGGGAAATGAAGGAAGGGGAACAAAGAGGAGGGAAATGGAGGAAGGGGAAGACAGAGGAGGGAAATGGAGGAATCTCTAGTGACGTCTGCTGGCCACGTGGTCTCTCTCTCTCTCTCTCTCTCTCTCTCTCTCTCTCTCTCTCTCTCTCTCTCTCTCGTAACACTCCGCATTTTTTTTTTCTTTTTTTTTACCTTCTGTTTGCACTGAACTGTATAGCTTTCTTCAAAATAATTTCATCTAATAACTTCTGTAAAATAATTAAATTCGTATACACTAATTTATTATATATATATTTTTTCTCTCTCTCTCACTAACATCCATCTCTCTCTCCTCATTATCAACATTCCTTAAAAATTCCTCCAACATTTTTCTTTTTCTACCTCTCGCAATTTAAGGGTGAAGTAGTGTTGGCAAATCTAGACCAACTAGTTAATTCCTTCAAACAACTCCAAGCAACAGAATAAATTAAGCTACCATTATATGTTGTTCATCTGGTCCTGTTTCCTGGCAAAAAATAATAATAAAATATACTATGGAGGAATCATGGCACTCCAACGCAACAAACAAAAAGTGAATGACCCACTTAACATTATACTTATACACTGCACTGCAAACACAACTATCCCCCTTACTTACTTACTATCTTACTTGCTTAATATCCCACTTTAATTAACTTTCGTGCCTGCCTGCCTGTCTGTCTGCTATAGCCTTCTCACCTCAATTTCCTTCTGCTTGATATACCCTTCTTGTAGTCAGTCCCCTTCCGTTCCCCACAACCCCAACCCTATACCCTATACCCTATACTCTATCCTCTACACCTGCTATCATCACCCATGCTTCTTGTACCATTGCCAAACACTCGAGTATGTATGTCTCCTTGGTTGTGTCACTAGTACATAAATACATTCATCCTTACTATGTGTGTACAGCCACAATCAAATATCCGCACACACTTTTTCCTTCCATCGTAGTAAATATCTTGGTAATAAAAACAACACGTGTATGATTTTTGCAGCAGCTCATAATAATAATAATTGAGGGGGTTGAGTTGACGTTAAGTGTTGTTGTATGGTTATATTTTAATATGATACTGATTTAATGAATACGTGAAGGTTATCCGGGATTTATTTAATACAAAAATAAAGTTGTTATTATTTGCACTGTGAAGGCGACTTTTTTCATATTAACTGAACCACATGCACCCTTTTACCCTGTTGTTTTATTTTATACAGATTATACCCATTTACTCTCCCCTACCAAACTCACTACATAACCCTAACTATCTGCCTCTCCCACCCTGCCTTTCTCCTGCTAGCAACCTCATCCACACTCTTTTACCCTGTCGTTTCGTTTTGTTTACCTAAAATATTAATTTACCCTGTCTCTCCCCTACCAAACCAACCACACCACACCACATAACCCTGCCTGTCTCTCCTCTGCCAAACCCACCCTGCCTCTTTACTTCAACCGTCCCTGTAACCCACGCTCTCTCTCTCTCTCTGCCTCTTCCCTACTTTTAACACTGAGCCTAATAACCCTACTGCCTGGTTCTGCCCTGCCATCTCTTCACACAGCCACGCCCCCTGCCACGACTCACGTTGGGCCTCGTGTACAAAAATAAACAAGTAGAAATCAGCTATAAGGAGAGAGAGAGAGAGAGAGAGAGAGAGAGAGAGAGAGAGAGAGAGAGAGAGAGAGAGAGAGAGAGAGAGAGAGAGAGAGAGAGAGAGAGAGAATGAACAGGTAGGTAAGAGGAGACAACATAGGAGGAAAGGAGGGAGAGAGGAAATGAATAAAGTGTGTACAGGATAAGAAAATTATTCGTGAGCGAAACAAAATAAAAAAAATAATAATAAAAAATAAAGTGTGGAAGGAAGAGACAGACTCATTAAAAAAAAAAAAAAAAAAAAAAAAAAAAAAAAAAAAAGGAATGGAGAAGAGAGAAGAAAAGATGAAACAGATAAATTCAATCAAAATACCGGGTGAAATTAAATTGGAAACAAGGAGAAGGAAGGGGAGATAAAGGAGGAATGGGGAGGGAGGAAGAGGAGAGGCCGTGGGGGAGGAAAACATACCGGAGAGAGAGAGAGACGTGGGGGAGGATCTGCTCTCCCTGACTGTAATGACGAATGGTACGGGGAGTGGGAGTAAGAGGGGTGGGTGGGGGAAAGGGAGGAGTGGGAGGGGTGAGAGGGGGAGAGTGGGAGAAGGGGGGGGAGCGTATGAAAGAAATGTGGAGTTTGGGGGAGTGTGAGTGGGAGAGAGAGGAGTAAGGAAGGAAGGGAGGAATGAGGAGTTGTGGGTGGGTGGGAGAGCATAAGAATTGGGGATGAACAAATCAGAAAGGGATAAGGGGAATAAGTACGAATGAAAAAGAAGGTTATGAGAAAGAAAATAAATATAAGGAGAAGTAGGAGGAGGGAAGGGTAGGTGGAGGAGGAGGAGGAGGGGGTGGAGGAAGGAGAAGGAGGAGGAGGAGGGGGAGGAGGTGGGGGTGAATATCTCTGTCATGATGGTGGATGTCAGACCAAAATAAGTGTATAAATATAAAGAGTGTGTGAGGGTGGCTGGGCACGTCACTAGTAGCTACGAGGTGCCCACTTGTACAACATCATCACTACTGTCTGTCTGTCTGTCTGTTTACCCAAGATCTAGAATATCCCTCCTACACGTTACCATGGTGAGTGTTACAAAAGGCTACATATTGTTATTATTGTTGTTGTTGTTGTTGTGACTATCTAAGCACCACAATTGTCCACTCAACACATGTCTATAGAATCACAACTGTCCACTCAACTCATCTGTCTATTATAAAGGCACAACTGTCCATTCAACTCATCTGTCTATTATAAAACCACAACTGTCCATTCAACACATCTGTCTATAAAACCACAACTGTCCACTCAACACATCTGTCTATAAAACCACCACAACTGTCCACTCAACACGTCTATAAAACCACATCTGTTTCTTTGTCTGTCTGCACACCACTTCTCCTGTCACACTAATCCAATCATGCATACTTGCTACAAATTAGGACCTACAAAATTAATTACTCTCTGTCCTGCCTGGCCCCTCACTTACCATAACACACACACACACACACACACATTATTATACCGTAACACACACACATTTTTATACCATAACACACACACATTATACCGTAACAGAGATTATCCCATAACACATACACACACACACATTATTATACCGTAACACAAACACACACACATTAACATTAACATTTTGCCCTCATTCGATATCAGTAGTTTGCATCTGATTCCTCAGAGTAAAGTCACAGTTAACCAGAAATTCGTCGAGTGTCAAAGTGTTCTCTCCACCTCTCAACTCTACCATGCTTCTCCACAATCCTTGCTCTCTTACCACCTCTTTATCACCTTCTTCTGGTGCTATATGATCTCGTTGTTGAGGCACCTAATCTCTCTCTCTCTCCAATCACGTCACCTAATTCTTGTCTACATGTGCAGTTCGTTGTCTGTAAGAATTCCCTGGCACCATCCGAGCCATAATGTTTACTCGTGTAGCCTAATTAGTTTATTGGCTTTGGTTAGGCTACCGTACTACTTTTTATTGCGGGCACACATAGCATTTTTTTATGTACTGTACATAAACAATAAATTATTATTATTATTATTATTATCCACAGCAAACGCTATAACACCAAGAACGGACTCGAAATAACACTTGAACATGCATTGACCCTTTTGGCAAAACGAATTTTTACCCCCACCCCCCACTTATCAAAAACACGAATAAAACCTAATTATAATTTTCACATGATTTGAGGGTCGATTTTCATTTTCAAATATACAATTGTTGATCATCTAAAATTGGTGTTTGTTTAGTAATTGTCAGTCAAGGTCATCAAAACAATTACAATTTGTACAATATGTACTTTGCATAAACAATAAATTATATATATATGTACAATTTCCAGGTTTTCATTATGAATCTATGTTGAGACAATACTATGATATAACAAGTGAGATTTCCTTTAAAACAATATCGAAAAATGTAAAATAATAATGGGCTAATTATTTTACAGAGCTGCAGAAGGCTACGTTTAACTCGTTGGACACTGACGGGAAGGGCTACATCATCACCTCGGAGACTGTGGGCGTTATGGTCGTTATCTTCCGGATGATGGGCGTTAAGACCTCAGAGAAAAATCCCTTCATGAGGTTATGGCCGAGACTAACGACGAGGACGGTAAGTACTGTATATAGCAGACCAGCCAATCCAAGAACATTAAATTACAGTACGATAATAAACCCCATAAAAAATGTTACATTAAATTACAGTGCTATGATAAAATTTCAAAAATATTACATTTAGGGGGAAATTTTTGTTGGTATAAAATCTGGACCAACTGCCTGAATCCTCCAAACTATTCCAAGCAAAAACAGAACACCATTATTATTGCTCTTCTGGTCCTGTTTCCTGCCTAGCATACTTTGGAAGAATAAGGCACAAATGTATGTAACAAAAAAGAGTTACCCCCTTAATAAATAATTAAATAAATAGGATTTGCGGTGTTCATATCAACAAATTTATTCTATCATGTCTCTAGAATTATCACAGTTATTCTTATCAACTACTGAAAGACAACCAATTTCCTTGTCTGACAGCCTAATCTGGTACTGACTTGTGCCGTCCGTGCCAGCCGGGGCCTTCATGTTTATCCTACTAGGCTCACTCACAACTACTAAGCTCACTCACAACACCTACTAGGCTCACTCATGTTTATCCTACTAGGCTCACAACACAACTACTAGGCTCACTCATGTTTATCTTACTAGGCTCACTCACTCACAACACCAACTCACTCTTTTATCATGATGACCAACTTTTCCCGAAGCCGGAATATATATTCTGTTGAAAAATTACTCATCTGAAAGTCAGTCTGGCCATTCCTTATGACTGCTCTTGACACATGTTGAAACGTCACCATAAAATTAATATCCTCTTGAATAATACAACCATTTTATTTTACCATCGATTATACGATTTGATTTACATTTTCAATTACTGGTTTTGTTGTGTTTATGGTTAATTAAGGGGGAAATTTTGTGTTGGTAAATCTAGAGCAACCGAATCCCCTAAACTATTCCAAGCAACAGAACACTATTATTATTGCTCTTCTGGTCCTGTTTCCTAGCATACTTTGGAGGAATCATGGCACTCCAATGTACCAAAAAAGAATTACCACCTTTTAAACTTAAGCTAAAAATCTGCAGCAGCTGCCAGTGATCACGACAGTAAATACTTACAGGGCAGACCTAAGGAATGGTAGAGGCTGTGTGAAATATGTGTGTGAAGCCAAGACTAGCAGACCTAACTTCACAGGCACTAAACACTTGTCTAATGCACTTGATTTTTCCTCCCATCCCCTACCACACCACCACCACCACGACACGACTTCCACACCATACAATCCTCATCTTTCCCCTCTACTACTAACCTCACCCCTCCATCAATACCCCCACCAATCTGTCTCTATCCTTCTCCACCACCACCACCACCACTACTGTACTCTTCCTAATCGTTCATCACCACCAACCACAACCACCACTACTCTGTCTTCACCTTTCTTCCACTTCATCATCACCTTCACCCTGACACCTACACTACAGGCTCCGGAGAGTGGAAATTAGGACACGGAGGTACTGATGAGGGTGGAACTGAAGGAGGCTTACCGTATCTATGACAAGGAAATTAAGGTGAGTGAGTCAACGTGGTTACAGTTCCTACTTCTTGGTGTTTTGTCCGTTGTAACTTTCACTAAAGGTATTGCGGTATAAAAAATTCAGAGTACTATACAATTATTCCGTATAATATTAGTAAAGCTGTATTTTATATAGTTTTTATACTCTTGGGTCAAATCTATTTACTCCCTTCAGAGGACAAATTTCAAGACAGATTTTACCGTTTGACCAGAGGACGGTGGAAAATGTGCTCGCGTGATACCCACTTCACAAATTTAATCTATTGACTACTTTATAATACCGCTATTAACATTCACTCTAACCAATCGAAATTTGAACATCTGAAATGTTATCAGTGACACTCCACAGAACACCTTGAATACTTTTTTCCTGCAACAGACTCTTTAAAACTAAACATTTATGATTGGTGTTTAAATATTTACAGTAAAACAAGAAATGGCAACAGAATATGCAGAGAAAAATAATAATAATAATAATAATAATAATAATAATAATAATAATAATAATAATAATAATACAGTATATTATTGGAATAGCAAAGGATAACGGGTAGCATTATTAAATCGTATAAAATTTATATTATATTAGCGTATATGAAAAATTGTGTATTTTTGGCATAGATATTTTAAGTGTACTTCAAGTAACCTAACTTATGTACTTCAAGTAGCCTAATCACAAGGTATATCATCGGCCTTACAAGAATTGCAATATATACGGGAATTATACCGATTATTACTAATCTTTTACATTACATTGCACTATAAAACATTCTACTCTATATTATTTCACTGTAATTGTCCTTCACACTTACCTCCTATATTCTGCTTAATGTTACAACCACAGTCATATTCCTTCCCCAAAAATAAACAATAATAGTTCGCTTACCACGAATATTGTCATAAATAATCGTGAATATTGCACCAGCTCCTCACTGACACGCCATGATGCATCTATTATGATTATGGGAAGCAGTGTTGCCAGGTCTGCTTGGCGAAATTTTCCCAACTACAACATCAGAATTTCCCTTTTTGCCTCAATAATTCTTTGTTTATTCTAGAACATTGTCCGTCTTTTTTTTTTTTTCGTCTAGCTGAAATTTCCCTGTTTACTTTTGAACAATCTTTATATAATATCCCTGCGTGGACTTTAAAATTTCCCAAAACAGAGAAATTTCCCTGCATTTGGCAACACTGGACTAGGAAGTGGTAAACAATTATGAAAAGCTCACTTGGTCAAAAGAAAAAAAAATCTCGGATAACATCCTTATGAAGCTACCTATACTGATCATAATATAAATATTTGTCAATGCTCATGAAATACTTTAAGTGTGATAATGATTTCTTTACATAATTATGATATTTCAGCTGTAAACATTATTTGATTTGAACATCTGCTGGCTTTCTAAAATGTAAACAAATAGCAAAAATTTGTGTTTTAGTAATACTACAAACACACAGTAAAACTAATATAGCTGTACGTACAAACAATTTATTCAAGTACCAAATTTGCTATACGACTTATCACTGTAATTAAAAATGGAATTAAGAGTGGCAGAGTAAGATTCTTCTGTAGGCAACTTTGATATACCTGTCTGTCTGTCTGTGTTTTGTATTAGCTGTAGATTATAATAAAATTTGTGAATTACTACCAAATTGGTCTTTTTATCCTGTGTTTCATTTTTCTCCCAAGTGATAATAATGAACTTTATGCCTGTCCCATCCATAATTAATTATACCTCTACATTTTCGATTCTCATTCTTGCGGCTTTCAGTTTTTTGCTTCCTCCATAAAACATGATTCTCGATTTATTATTATTTGGACAACAATAAGGTTGAGTATCTTGATGGTATCATTGCTTAACTGTACTTATTTCATATGAGGTTATCAACTTCCCCATCTTTAAGAAATTCACATATTTTGTTTTACCTTGACTAGGGAATACAGGGATGATATACTGTACTTGTGTGAATGAATATATTAATCTAGTAATACCCTATAATAACCTAGTAATACCCTATAATAATAACCTAGTAATACCCTATAATAACCTAGTAATACCCTATAATAATAACCTAGTAATACCCTATAATAACCTAGTAATACCCTATAATAATAACCTAGTAATACCCTATAATAATAACCTCTAATAATACCCTATAATCTTAGACACAGAAACCGGGAAATGAAATACTGTAATAATTCTGATATTTTCCTGCTGGAGTACATTTGCCTTAATAATATTACTGCCCTTAATTATTAGGCTACTGATGGAAAGTACAGTACAGGTAACACACTCCTACCTGGGACAGAATTAATACGTGTATGTATTATTTCTTTTCAATATCAGACACATTTTAAATTAATCCCTGATTAATCTATGTAAATAATGTAAACTCCTTGCTTGCTGACTCATTTTTTATTAGAGTCTCAGAGTGGATGGATGGAGCAAGGCAAGATGGAGAAGAAAGATGTTGGTGATGAAGATGTGAATGAGGGAAGTCTTGGAAGTGTTGATAGGGGATCGAGGTATGAGTGAATTAAGATGTGAAAGAAGAAATGGATAAAAACCCTATGGGCCTCCTCTTTCACCATATAGTTATACAGTATATAGCTGGTGGTTATAACATACTTTGAGTTATATAGTTTAGTGCTGGCCTCATCTGTATGTATGTACAGCCACAATCAAATATCCACCAACACTTTCCTTCCATTGTAGTAATTATCTTGGTAATAAAGAACAACACGTGTATGATTTTGCAGCACCTCATCATAATAAATGAGGAGGTTGAGTTGACGTAAGGTGTTGTTGTATAATTATATTTTGATTTGAGACTGATTTATTTGCACGATGGAAGGAAGAAAAATGTCTGTGGTTATTTGATTGTGGCTGTACATACCTGGTCCAACAACTCATCATTTCGTTCAGACTTCCTCTATTCTTAACTTCTTCCAATGGTGCTCACTTCATCTATATCTGCTGGCGTCTTCATGTAGGACCGGGACTCACTTCATTACATCAAGGACTGTCTGATTATAATGACACGAAGACCACATCCAATTCTACCATCATTCCCTCGTGCTGGGAATGATATAATTTTTGCTGTTGTGGTGTGTGTGTGTGTGTGTGTGTTGTGATGAGGGTCTGGGAAGGTGGTGGTGGTTTCAGTGTCATGCCTTGGACTCATAGCTCTTCCTCTACCCGGACATCATCTCCATAAACTCTGCAACGAAATGGACAAATGTAACACCATGGAATATAAATACAAGGAGAGATGTCGTAGTGCAGCTTGTTGTGTGCATAGTAGTATAGTACCAAAGTGGACCGTCGGGGACTAAGGAGGATTATTTTTGACCCCGACTGTTCATACAATCTCACGTCAGTTCATATATAATATTATAGTCTAGCTATATTTTTCCTTTACTGTATATTCCTTTAACAATATGATGCTAATTGTATTTAAAGAATACCTTGAAACCAAAATTATAACTTAGCAAAAATTGGTGCTTAATTTCTATAGCATATTATTCATACGATGCACATTTGTGTGTGTGTGTGTGTGTGTGTGTGTGTGTGAGTGTGTGTGTGTTCACAAGCCATAACATACAACTCAATGCTGTCTTCACATTAAATGTTATATATATAGCATCCAGCATCAGCGGATATTAATATAAAGTTATGGAGCTGTAGTGTATTGTGTTGGCAACCCTCACTCACTCACTAACTCACTCACTAACTCACTAACTCATTCACTCACTAACTTACTCACTAACTAACTCACTCACTCACTCACTCACTAACTCACTCACTCACTCACTACCTCATTCACTCACTCACTAAGTCACTCACTAACTCACTCACTCACTCACTCACTAAGTCACTCACTCACTCACTCACCATCAAAGTCCAGAGTGCCTGAGCCGTCCTCGTCCACCTCCTCAATGATGCCCTCCAGGTCCTCCTCCGTCAGCCTGTTGTCCAGTTCCCTCAGGATTTCCTTCAGGACAGAGGTGGTGATGTAGCCGTTGCCTGCAGATAGGGAAAGGAATCTACTCGTGTCTCTCGTACTGTTATTAATATTTTCCTTCTATATTCCTCCACTCCCTAAAATCTCAACTCGTGGCTTCAATGCAATATTCCGTTCTGGCTCAGGAAAAGGAGATCCCAGTACACAGACATATATTCCCACAAGCTATAAGACTATTAAGGTACAGCCACAATCAAATATCCACCGACGCTTTACTTCCATCGTAGTAAATATCTTGGTATTAAAGAGCAACACATGTATGAATTTGGAGCACTTCATAATAACAATAATTGAGGGGGTTGAGTTGACATAAGGTGCCGTATGAAAATATTTTGATATGATTCTGATTGATTTGCACGATGGAAGGAAAGGTTATTTGATTATGGCTGTATAGTCATAATGTTACAACACATGGACAACTTGCCTTCTTTGTCGTAGATACGGAAGGCCTCCCTAAGTTCCTCCTTGAGTGCCTCCTCGTCCTCCTCAATAAGGAACTTGGCAGCCAACTCAACAAACTCCTCAAACTCGAGTTCACCAGATCCTGTAGAGAAAAAATTGATGATGCCTTAACTCACATGAGGATAAAATCTATACATCATGATACTGTAATGAAAACACTGCCTAATAAGTAGGGACATCATTCCTATTCCAAACACTATTTAAGGACCCTATGATCGTGTATATAACTGGGCGGCTTCTAATTCCTCCTAACTATAGCACAAAACAGGCTCCTTCAGTATGGGTGGTGTTTCGTGGCTATGTTTGAAGGACTCGCTAACCTCCAACTTTCTGACTATAGATCACTAATTGGTCACTTCATTAACCATCTCTGTACTCGTCCTCAACTCACCGTCCTCGTCAGTCTCGGCGATAACCTCCTGAAGGTTCTTCTCAGAGATCTTGACGCCCATCATCCTGAGAATGACGCCCACAGTCTCTGGGGTGATGTAGCCCTTCCCGTCAGTGTCGAACGAGTCAAACGCCTTCTGTAGAGCTGTAACATAACCAGTGTTTAGTGTGACGGACCACCTCTACTGTACATACATACATAGAGATAAAATGCAACAACAACTGATAGGAAATATCTTTAAAATTAATCTACTCATTCTAGTTTACTATTTAAGAAAACTTGTGTAGAAAATTTGTGCAGTACAACATGTTATTTATCTAAGAATGATATGCATAAGAATATAGATTAATAACTAAAATTGCTAATGATGACAGAGCAATAAAATTTACTCCTGGCAAATGAAGGACTCAAATTAAGGCTGAAATGCTGATACACTCGTATTTAGAGAATGTTTATGTTTGGTGGGAAGAATTCATCACAACGACTGAAGCAGGCAAAGGAGGGGAAGGAAAGTAAAGACGGATGAAATTACTCCTGTGAAATAAGGAGAGGCAGTGATCTCATCCGTGTGTCACTCTGTTGTACACACACACACACACACCTCTATCATAAATGCAGGGTAATATTTATACAGTCTGTGGAAATAATGCAAGAAATTTCTGACTGTGGAAGTAGTGCAGGGAATTTCTGATTGTAGGAATAGTGCAAGGAAATACTGAATGGGGAAATAATGCAAGATAATACCGAATGTAGGAATAGGGCAAGGAATTTCTGACTGGAAATAGTGCAAGGAATTTTTGACTGTGGGAAAAGTGCAAGGAAATAATGATTGTGGAAATAATGCAAAAAGGAATTTCTGACTATGGGAAAAGTGCAGGGAAATAATGAATGTGAAAACAATAAAAGGAAAGTAAATCAAAACAGGGAAAAAATGGAAAAACACGTGGGGTGGGATGGTAGAGTATAGTATAGTATAGTATATATATAGTATGTTGTAAAAGGATGGGTTGGGTTGGTTTGGTTCACTTCCACTGCTACTACGATAATATAATAATAAATAAATGAATAAATCAATAACACCTTAATTGGCTGGAAGGAGGGAAAGAAAAGTCAATACAATCCACCATAACAACAAGACGAGATTCAAGGAGGCACAAACGGCTGACAAATCAATCGGGTTTTTATGAATTAAGGACCCTGTGATGATCGTGTATGTGTGTGTGTGTGTGTGTGTGTCTGTGTGTGTGTGTATGTGTGTGTGTGTGTGTGTGTGTATGTGTGTGTGTGCCTGTGTGTATGTATGTATGTGTATCGTGCAAGGTTCACGAGAGGAAAATTTCTGATGGCTCTTCCTTCAACCACCGTCCCCCAACCTCCATGCATCACAGCCATTGTACTGTTACTGTTACTGTTACTGTTACCTCCAAGCTGTTCTTCATCCAGAGAGTCCTGCAATATTGGTAACAGTGTCAGAGGGAGAACGTACGGGGTGTGACAAGAACGTACGGGGTGTGACAAGAACGTAAGAGATGTGACAAGAACGTAAGAGGTGTGACAAGAACGTACGGGGTGTGACAAGAACGTAAGAGATGTGACAAGAACGTAAGAGGTGTGACAAGAACGTACGGGGTGTGACAAAAACGTAAGAGATGTGACAAGAACGTAAGAGGTGTGACAAGAACGTAAGAGGTGTGACAAGAACGTAAGAGGTGTGACAAGAACGTAAGAGGTGTGACAAGAACGTACGGGGTGTGACAAAAACAACGTGAATAAACATAATATAAGAAATAATAAACATACAGTAATCTTTGACATAAACACACCGTGAATAAACAAAATATAAGAAATAATAAACATACAGTAATCTCTGACATAAATACAA